>JAEQBH010001557.1:0-547103 GCA_016808115.1 Tetrastigma voinierianum
ATAGGCGGTTCATAAAGACTTCTCTAAAATAGCTAAACCCTTTATGAGTGTTCGATTTTGATGAAGAAGCGATGCAATCAAGCCTTTATGACTACGAAGGAGAAATTGATTTCAGCACCAACCGTAGTCACACAGTTGGGCATCGCCCTTTGAAATTTGATGTGTGATGCGAGTGACCAGCGGTGGGAGTTATGTCGTCGAGAAGAAAGACGGGGTCTTAGGCCACTCTATTATGTTAGTAGGACTTTGAATGAGGCAGTTAAACATGCCATAATCGAGAGAGGGCTATCAAGCCACAGATTCGACAAATTTAGACCATACTGATAGGTAACAAGGCTAGTACATACCGATCACCTCACCATCAAATATTCATGGATAAGAAAGACACCAAAGTTGTCAAACATCGCATGTGTTAATGCTCCAAGAGTTTGACCTCAAGATTAAAGATAAAAAGGGAACATAGAATCTAGTCTATCTAGACTCAGTGGCCTATTAGCAATGATTAATGAAAACTTCCTAGATCAGAAACTGTTAGCTATGCCAAAGGTGAATTGCCTTCGGGTTGTTGACTATGTCCATTTGCACTAAGGTGATTCCGTATACATACCAATTGAAGAAATTTTTGAGTTAAGGCATTTTATCGGGAAGAACCAACTCATAGACCGTGTGTATCAAGAAGATGTGTGCCAGCAGAGGTGAAGTGGGTGTACCTAGCTCACCGTCATTCTCTCTTAAGTATGGAGGGAAGCCAGACAAATCTCACAAAGGTTCAATCAAGCTTTTATTAGCCAAACCTATTTCTAGAGATGCCATGCTTTTATGTATCACCGTGATAGGTGTCAAAGAATGGGTAAAAGTATTCTAGGATGAAGCACCCTTTTGAAGGTATTCTCAAGTCAACTATTATGGCCGGGGATCGATTTACGCCTTTCCTACACAACAAGTAAATTCTTACTAGTAGTGGATTATGAGCCTATGGCACGCTACTGTAAACCAATGAGATGCGAGTAGTGGTGGTTCTCGTGCAAAAGAATATCTTCACCACAGTTCTGAACACCCCAAGCTCTTTAATAAGTGATTTAGGGTGGTCACTTTCAGGTGGGTTGAGTTTGTCAGCATGGCGTCCCAAGACCGACTTCTCAAATTTATCATCCTCAAACCACTGACGGGCAGAGGTGTCTCAATAGAGATAAGGCAATCATTGAGAAAAAGTGAATGCTTCGAAAAGATTGGGCAATAAAATCGATAATGCTTATGGAATATCGAATCCGCTTTTTAAGACCCCAATAGTATGTCCCCCCAGGCTATGGCTAATCTTCCAAGTGGGAGCTGGAGCAGCAAGGCAAGAACGGGCGACCCAATCAGCTGGAACATGGAAATGAAAGCAACCGGAGAAAGATGCGCCGCCACTAAGTGAACTAAATGAATTCGAAATGAGGTTTACAGTGATTTATAAGGCAAAACTGTTGCATGGCATGATAAGCATATAGTGAAGCACAACATGTTTTGCTGAGCATTCAAGGTTTAGGTTACCGGCAGCAAAGTCTCTCGATGTCCGCCCACTTCGGCTGTAACCGCGTTCATATGGTACCATTGAACACATGGCTAACGTTTAATCCGAAAAGGGTGAAACCATTGGTGGTGAGTTCAAGAGTCGGCTGTCTGCTCTATATCTTATTAGATGAAGCAAATTCAAAAGGAAGAGCAGCCTTGTGAGCAGTTATAGAGCTCATGGAGATGTAGGAAAGTCGAGTTGTTGACGTTAAACAAAGCGCTGCTTGGGAGGCAACCCAAGCATGGGCCTATTGTTTTCAATTTCTTCGGTCAATCCTTCATTTTCATTTACCGTCTGGCGTTGCGATTACTGGTTTTGCTTAATTTACGTAGTCATGTATTGATAAGGATTTAGACTAACTAATTCATTCCCCGTATATTATAGTATACGCAAGAAATTCAATTTCGAACTTCGAATGATACACCGTGTAACCACATAATACGGTAACGCGGAATCGAGATAACCAAATCAAGGAGCAGAATTGTTAAGCCTCGAAAGATGCAATCGTATGACCCCCACACACGCACGTGCCACAAGAATTGGGCGCGGAGCAAGCCATGCAATATCGTATTCGAAGGTGCTGAACCTTCGGGCACCACGGCGCGTTCCACACACCCCAATGGGATGAGTATTCAAAATGCTTGGAAGCCTCCCCCCATATTCATATCATCATCCAATAACGCCAGCCAGCCGCGGGGCGAAAAGCCGCTGTGGGCCTAAAGATGCAAAGTCGCCTCGCGATCGCCATCGCGGCATGCTCCACGCATCAGCTGCGCAAATAGTTGTTTAAAAGCCTCCTCCCATATTCATTTCATCACACACCCAGTCCCATCCGCTTATACCAAAAAACTAGTGAAAACTCACCTTCCAACTTCCATGTCTTTCTCACCATAATACACACCATTCTCTCTGATAAATTTTTTCCCACCACCCCAAGTGCCAAACATACCCTCACTAAGTTCAAGTGCCTCCACAGCTTTGTTTCCAAAACTTTAAGTAAAGAAGTGGGGACTTTCAAGTCATTTTTGGTAAGAGTCAAGTCATCTAGTATTGTGGTTAAATATAGATATTTAAGAATTGATGGGTTGTATTCTGGGCAAACATAACTCAACTTAGTGGTTAATTACAAAAGGCTCAACACCAAGTGCCCACTGGTGTTGATGAAATGCCCTCAATAGAGTTTCGAGGTTTAGAAGGCTTGTTTATGAATTGAAGTAATTCAACTGGCTTAACTGAGAAAGTGATCTTAACAAATTATGCAATCAAAGATGAAAGTCCTCTAGTGGCCCATGGCCATTCTGCAACTAAGAAAATGAAGACAAAGTCAGTCTCTCAATGTGCTACTTTGTCTTTCATGTCGAAAAACTAGAACAATCTTTCATCATGGAAAGAGGATTCGCAAAGACCTCCTTGAATTGGCAATGCAATTCAAAGTGGGCACTCAAGCCAATGCTCAACCGCTTATATCACACTAGCAAGGAATACCACGAACCTTCGAGCACAAGAGATACATTAGCAGGCAAATGGGTCTCGTTTCGAAGGGACACCATTAACACTTTCTATGGACTATAAGAGGTGGATAATTCAGCCTTTGATGTTCTCAAAAGACGTCCATATTATGATTCCATCATATCCTTCCTCACTGATCATAAGGGGACTTGGAAGACCAATGCCTCCAATCAAGTAGTGAAGTTCCAAAATTCTATGTTGGCATGGATAGCAAAACTATGGCATATTTTTATAGCACATAACCTCCACCCCTCTGGTAATATTTTTGAGGTAATAAAAGCTAAATCCATTTGCATATACGCCATAGTAAAGAACATTTACTTTGATGTTGGAAAAATGATAGAAGAAGAAATTTTGAGTAACATCAGTGCACGATGCACAAAAACCCAACCCATCTTGATACGCATTAGTCTACAATACAAGGTAATGGTGAGATCCAATGAATAGGAGGATACAAACCTTATGCTCCCATTAAGTGAGACCCACATCGAGGTTATACGAAAAACTCCGTATAGTGCTATGACTTAGGGCATGCAGAAAGTTCTGATGATGAGATGCCAACTAAACCTTCATTCCCAAGACCATGTGAGACATGGGCCCTTCTAAGCAACCTTCTGATGTGCACATGAGCAAATCACAAAGATTCTCAGAGCAAAGGCGCACGCATTTATTCTTGACTCCGCCCTTGAATACACTGGCCGTCTCTCACGGCAAGGCATTACCTCAAGCATAGGCAAGATATTATTTAGAACATAGAAGGCCTCAACGCCCACTCATCAAAAGAGCTACCGTCACTAACCGTGCCTGGGTCGCCACCTGATGTTTCTACTGTGGGTGTACCTCGCCTCGTGTCCCGCTCCTATAAAATCTCCCCTCATCACTCTCACCTCATGATTACCGTGGGAAATCCCATACCTTATGCATTACTTTTATATTTTCCACACATCATTGAGGACATTGATGTCCTAAGTTTAGGGGTATGGTTGTTTGTTATCCTAGTTAGTGCTTATTTTTTTATCATGCATGTTATTTAGCTTAAAAAAAAGAACATTTAGTTATTTCTTTTTAGTTGTTTGGTTGTTATTTTCATGTGCTTTTCTTTCTTTCTTTTATTTGTTTTATGTCTCGTATGAGTGAGTTTGTTGCCTTATTGACCAGTAGAAGGTCATTTTGAACACAAATATTTGAAAAAGGGCAATAGTAAAATGGATGGGACCCCTAGTTTGTTTTAAATGATATGGAATTGTGTTGCATAGGTGACTTAGTTAGCTCACCTCCTTCTTATGCTTCAAGAAACTATTTCCTCAAGGAATCTCGTCACACACACACACACACACTTTGTCTCCTTGTATACCTGTCCCAAACCTTTTTTCCTTGAATTCAACTAGCCTTTGGGAAGACTTAACCACTAGGTGATGGGACACCTCGGCAAAGAGGATTTATTGGTTCCCAAATCACTATTAAAAAACAAAAAGAAAAACAAAAATAAAACAAAAAGCAAAGTTAAAAGAAACAAAAGTTGCTCGTGAAGGTGAATAAGTGTGGGATCATATAATCTAATCCCGGCAAAGTCTCGGTGAGCCCTCAAAGCCTAATGCCCCTCGGCGCCAACCGGTCGTGGAGTCATGACTTTCACCGCCCACTACAAGGTCAGGCGCCTCCCTGTGGCCTTTGAAGCTTGGTTGAGTGCTTAGTGGTGAAGTTGAAGGCCTAATGCTCTGCGCCTTAAACCATTGGGAGTCTCAATGGATCCTCGCGATGCGAACACTCATCTAAAACTTCGGGCGCGATTTTCTTTCATTTTTATTAAGCACCTTAGATGCTTTAGACATGAATAAAAAGGCATTCCTATCCTTTCTTAATTAGCTTTTCCGACAGGTAAGTGAGTCGAGCTTAAGCTCGGGGGTGCTAAGACCTTGCTATATACTCGAGATCATGCCGCCACCCGCACTAGGGACTCCTCGGGAAAGTTATCGAGAACTTCAACTTTCTTTCGCCTCACCATGCTTTGCTTCATTCCAAACTCCTTTAGTCTGCTTAAGGACCCTAAATTTTGGTTGAAAGGGCTAATATTGATAAATTGTGTTCATAGTGACTCTTCCATTTGGCATCATGTTATAACACTTATCTCATCATTTGTTATTTCGTGTCATTTTCAATTTTTGTTTTGTTTTTGAGTCGCGCTTCCGTTTGATGCAAGAATTTAAAGTCTGGGGGTGTGATTTAGTAAAACACTCATTATAACCTTAAGTTTCACTTAGTTTTTAGTAATGTTTTTATGTTAAATAAGTGCTCAAATGCTATAAATGTTCATATTTATGATTAGGTCATCCAGTTGGCAGGGTGGTGCAAATTTGGAGTGAAGACAAAACGAAAAATTGGAAAATCAGCAAACATAGCACAACATATCTGACCTTTCAGTTTTTATGTATTAATGGGGAAATCAAATGGCTCTAAACTACCCATAACTAAATTATAGACTTCACAAGCTTTTCAACAAGACCAAGATCAATTAACAATCCTGAATAAGGGAGATAAATATCACCCTTAGGAAGCTCAAAAAACAAAGCATAAAGCAACCAGAAAGAACAACCAACCCAAGAGGAAATTATTGAATTTTTAAATCTGTATAAATGGAATCCCGATGGAAATTTTCGGTGTCTATGGATTCCCGACTTCAAGAGTCAGAGAGTCCAAGAACGTGCAAATTCTGAGTGCTCTGGGCGAGAGAGTTATGGTCAAGGTGTTATCAGCATGAAGAAATAAACAAAGATAGCCGCCCTTGCGTGTCCTCACGCCCTCAAGGTGTCTCGAGAGCGCTTTTGTGCTTTCACAAAATGCGGGACTTCCATGCACCCTATGTGGGCTACAACAGGCCCCATTTTGGTTCCAGGCCCATCCTAGATTTAAGTGGGGGCTATAATCGGGACCTAGGGAAACAAAAATGGAGGCTTTTGATGTGGGTATGAGAGGAGAAAGGCGAGTGGAGTTCAAGGTTTGAGGATTGGATTCACCGCAGATCTCATCTTCATTTTTCCTTTACTCTACTCTCAAGACTATGAATTCTAATTTGTATTTTCTTCATCTCATAATGTTTCAAACATTTAAGCTAGGGTTTATGATGTAACTTTGACTACACATCATTGATGAACTTAATCTTCATTTATTTAGCTTAATTCTTGCAATTGTTAGTTACCTTGCTTCTGATTTGATTACACATGTTGATACTGGTTATTATTTACATGTATTAGGTTAAGGCTTTCGAGGTCTAAAGACACCGAAATCTGGGAATCGACACATAATCAATCATCTGATAGGAGATATCACCTGCGGTTGTATGTGGCAAATAAGGATTGTATGTTGGATCATCTCAGGAGTTAAGGGGTTAGAGGCAGATGCGTAATAAAACCCGCCCTCTGAGATAGGTGCTCAACGCCGAGAGGTCGAGGAAAAGACCACCTTACACATCAACATTCGCATAAATTATAAAGCAACACCTCTTATCGCTCACCATGGAATGTGTTAGGTAAAAATCTCTAAGACTTCACCCTCGAGATACCGTTGTTAGTTATTTCACTTAGTTCGATTCTTAGTTTGATTTAGAATAGTGACACAATATCCATACCAGATAATATTAAGGTGACTCATCTCGCATTTGACATTCAAACTCTTGTGGGACAACCTCGATCACCCCTTTATATCGCCTTCCATACTTCCAGTACACTTGCGCGAATCCGATTAACTATAGTTGAACCTTATAGGCGCATTTATCATGTTCCTCGGCAGCCACTTCTCGATTGTAAAAAACGGGTTGACCGGCAAAATTGTTTGAGCCACCACATCGGTAGCCATGAGAAGATAACATCACCGGGACCAACGCCGCAAGACGAGAACACGACGTTGGGATACCGCGACGCGAGACAAGATACATTCCCCTCCATTGTTTACTCTAACCTTCTAAGCTACATCCCAAAATGCAAAATGAAACCAAATATTAATAATGAAGCGCTTATTTATGTATGCCAAGAGATAAAAAACACACTAAAACTCGGGTATTATAA
Organism: Tetrastigma voinierianum; assembly: GCA_016808115.1. Classification (NCBI taxonomy): domain Eukaryota; kingdom Viridiplantae; phylum Streptophyta; class Magnoliopsida; order Vitales; family Vitaceae; genus Tetrastigma; species Tetrastigma voinierianum. The sequence continues at coordinate 7,126 of JAEQBH010001557.1, forward strand.
TGCGTTTTTTTAATTTCATCATGTATCTCGGGAACGCGAGATCTTCGCGAGATGTGAAGGCGCATTGTAAATTGTGGTCACGAGCATATATTGAACTGATGTTAGAAAGTTTCAATATGAAAATTCAAAGCCACTTCACACCACTCGGCAGCTATTTCAAGTTGAGTAAGAGACCCCTCGTCCATCTAATAAGGCAGAAAGAAAAAGCTTAAATGTCAATCATTCCATACTCATTGGCAATGGAAGTCTGATGTATGCTATGGTATGTACACGTCCAAATCTCATGCAAGCTGAGTAAGCTCCTAGCAAAGTAAAGCACTAATTCGAGGTATCTACAACACTTAAGCATCAAAGGTATGTTTAAGTCGAGGGATGTCCAACTATTCTCGGTTATATATAGACTCGATATGGCCGGAGACCCTAGATTGTAGAAAATCTACTTTTAGGTACTTATTTACATTTGCAAGGGATCATATCGCGTAGTCAAAATACAATGTGTTTCACTATCTACTACGTGTTGTGGTATATTCAGAGCTATCAAGGAAAAGAAAGATGTTATGGACAGTTTCGCTTTCTTCAAGAACTAAATTTAAAATAGAGATACTACATAGTATATCAAGTGATAGTCAAAAGTGCACAAACTTAAGCAAAGAAATTGGTTAAGTGTATCATGCAAGAACGGCACATGATACCACAATGGATCAGATATTGAAGAAAGGTGTCTGAAAACCCAAATAAGAAAGATCCAATCGAACGGTGGGGCTGAGTTGTTAATTTGATGACCAAGGTCATTACAAAAGAAAAACGGGCATGATGTATCAAGAACACAAGCATGAGCTCCTACTAAGAAGTTAAGAAGACTCCCACCTTTAGGGTGCATAAGGTTCAGGAGGGGAGGTCAGGTCCAGCTCCACTCATCGTTGTCGCGCAACGCCAGCCTATTTGGCGAGGAGAAAGCTCCTATTGCCAATTCCATAAGTATAGCATAGCTTTCGCTGCGTAAAGTGAACATTTTCTCACCACCACACATTCTTCAACCAATAGAAGTTGCAGTAATTTACATTAATCGAATTCATTCTCCAACTTCAACATTTTTCCTGTAAATTGACATTGAAGTAATAGTAGTAGGAAGTATGGTGAGAAGAGACAATTCTAGTGAAGCAAAAGCAGTTTTCAGTATCGTTCTTTCAATCACTGAGAGTTGAAATGATAAGTGTGAAACAATTAGGGTTATCACATCGGAGGGAGTGGTAAGAAACATAGTACTCCATAGAGAGAGTACTAAGAGGATTGTGAGCATATCCTAGATGTGTGACATCTTGCGCGCTTACCCCCATAAGGTTCGTGAACTCCGCTGGGATTAATGCGCAACATGTTATACGATGTCATTATTATATGACCATCTTACTCTTGCGCATTTTCAGCTTCATCCATCTACCTTCATTTCTCAGCGTCGGCATAGCCTCCCATTCGGCCGCTATACATGTGATCGCCTACCTCCCAAACCACTATTACATTGATCGGAAGGTCACCAACTTATTATACTTCTTCGAGGCAGCCAAGCTGCTCATTCGATTCTCGTGGATCGCGCCCGGGCATCAGCACACATAAAGGATCGGGCAAAGCCACCAAAAATATTACTTGTGGTTCCATAGTCATCTCAATCTCAATTCAGTTATATATATATATATATATATATATATATATATATATATATATATATATAAGTATATATATGTTATATATATATATAGTATATATATATATATATATATATATATATATATATAATATATAGTAAATTACTAAGGATCTAGAAGAAGTATTTATCAATTCCAACCGTCTTTTAATTGCAGATAGTGGGACATGATAGGGATTTTCCTCCTTCCTCGACCATCCTTCTTTCTATTTCTTCTCATAAAACCAAAGTGCTCCATAAAACCACTTCATATAATTTTAAGGCAGTTGACCTATACAACTAGCATCCCTTCTAAAATGAAGTAATTATTACAGAATATATCTCTAGAACTATATGAAATCTATACTAGAAGTTTAGAAATCATGCTAATGAAATCCATGTACGTGCAAGAATCCAAGTAACCTTTCAATTTCTTCTATAAGGAGTTCAAGTTCTTCGAATGTACCATATGCATAGTATACTGTGAAGTTAATCCTCATTTACAAAGAACTTTTCGAGCAAGGAAATACTGGCCTCAAAGCATCACCCCATCGCTTCAAAAGTAGTTTCAATTAGTCTACTTTCTTGAAAAGGTAGCTTTGTCACCAAGCTCAAACCTTTCCACCACCCGAAAGGATGTGGGCCACTTCCACATGATGAGTCAAGAAGGTTGCCAAATATCTAGAATTTTCAGACGCACGCACACATTACTGTCATCAACATATATATATATATATGGAGTGACCTGAACGTTATTCAACTTGCAAGCTTGAGTAAAAGATTTTATTTACATACGAATCATCTTATTGGTAGATGGAAATGTAATGCCTTTGCTTCCACCCTTGTCAAGGCCTTGAGAACAGTCTAATGCACAAATACTGCTTTTGCAAGAGAGATTATCAGGATCGCTGCATGGACCGAAGATGGATGGTAGTGTTTCGTGAAGCTTCCTCTAGTATTTCTTCTCCATCAACCATCAAATGTGTAGCTTCATGCAAAGCTAGCATGCCAAGTGAGTCACCAAGCAATGATTCCTTGAAGTTGCCTTCCGGGCCCTTCCTTGTCTTTGAACTTATTAAATACATCTATTTCATGATCAATAAATTTAACCATTAAATCAATAATAAGAAATTCAAGATGACATACATATTTTTCTGTAGTTATGGGAGAGGGACTGCTTTTATCGAATGAAAACTAGGATAACTTAGGAAACATTTTAGAGATCTTCATCATCATCGTCCAAACAGACTATATGTCTCGATACATGTTCACTTTTCAATCTCCTTCAGTGGTGGCACAATCCCAAATAGTTTGATGGAATATATCAACTTTAGAAGTTCTGGAGATTTACCGACACTGGTTCTTGCCTCCTTCTCCTCTCGAGTGCTCTTCGCTATTCTCACCATGTGGGTTACCTGGATCGGAAAAATTTTGAACAAAATTAAGCCCCTGTTTGCTCATGTTCCTAAAAACATACGATTCTCCATAAATTACTTTGGGTATGACTTCTAAAAATAATTCTCAATTATTTACTCATATTTCAGTACCAAATATTGAGTAGAATTTTCTGATCTTCGCACAAGATCATCGAAGTGGTAAGGAAACTGATCAACCCTTACAATGCTAAGATGAAAATTCGTAGAGGGATGAATGACTGGATAATCAAACCTTTGAATAGAAGTGACTGGAAGTGAAACAAACATGTTTTGCCTTTATGTAGTTTCGTGTGTAATTGTTTCAGGCTTATCTTCATGGTATTTATGTGACGCTATTTTTTGGGATACTAGGGATAAAAATGCATAAATGCCTCTTTGTGTTTATTCCCACTTAAACTTTTTTCCAATCTCGAAATACCCAAGATGTGGTTGTGACTTTTTTTAATAGAATGGACACATGGGTGACCACGACAAATTTAGTATAACTCGATCGAAAAGTTTATGCGACATATGTGCAAAACCGTAAGTACTCGTGCACCTTATCCCATTAGCGGCATGTTAAGTAGGAGAGCTGCTTCAAAAAATTATGGAAAAACTGGTGAAAATGAAGGTACTTAATCATTGTCGCTTTACTCGTCTTTTCACACAAAGGGCGATCCTACCAGTGATGCGTACATCAATTTTGAATTGCATTGAGTCTAGTTGTTGAAAAGAAAGAACAACTTCATGGGATTTATTTCATCATATGAGGACTCAAAGATATGATCTTCTAAAAGCTTAAAGGAAATCAGTTGGAATAGGAATAAGTGGGGCAATTTCTAAAGAAATGATGACAAACCCTCCTTGGATTACAGTCCTGTAGGGACAACAAGAAGTTTTGCTGATGTGAAGACACATGAGAAAACGTTCAATGTGCCAACATGCAATGCCTCGGCGATTTGAGTCAGTATAATTTTGTTTCATTCAACGCTGAGGCAGAATGTATTGTTACACCGAAGTAGCTGCTTAGATGTGTACTCCAAGCTCAAAGGAGAGAATCCATGCTCATTCAGCCATGACAAAAGCAATGACTCAACATTCAATCTCGGTGGAAGAAGGAATCGCTATTCTTTGTTTCTTAGACGACAAAAAAAATTGGAGTGAGCAACGAGGAAAATGGCATAAGCTCATTAATATTGTAAAATTAGTTTAATTAATTTTGTAAACAACCCAATCAAAAACATATGTACCTTTCATAATTTTCTCATTATAACTCAATACATCCCAATCGTGATACATTCATACTTGGTGCTCAAATCTTATGCCATGGAGGATGTCGTGTTCGCATCTCATAATGTCTCACATCGGTTAGAAATGGGAAGGCTTATGAATATATAAGCATGAATAACATTCAATTGGTATGAGCCCTTTTGGAGGAAAAGTTCAAAGACAAAACCATGAGGGCTAAGGCCCAAAGGGGACAATATCATACCAATATGGATAGGAATCGATGGGTCCATGCGGTTTTCCAACAAGTGGTATGAAGGAAATCTTGGCTTGAGAAGATACTTAGTAGAACTTTCCTCGAGGGGAGGATTATTAGGTGTGCACCCAAAGCCTCACAATGTCCTACATCAATTGGGAATTGAAATTCTTATGAGTATATAAGCATGAATAACATCCAATTGGAATGAGGCCTTTTGAAGAAAAAACCCAAAAACAAATTTGAGTAACAAATCAACACCTACCCTTATAGCCCACAAGTGGGTGGGGGTAGTGGTGTTGTTGTTCTTATTCTTAATATTTTTACTTTCAATAATGCCACATTAACACACCTGTTAGTGACTAGTAATGAGTCATGTTATCTTAGTAGGAAGGGAGCACAAGTTGATCGCTCCAACATGGATTCTATATCTATGACCCTACCACCCCTAGTTTTGTAGTGAAACTTTTGGTTTTATCCACCAAACTCAATCAACAAGATTTGTGTCTAGTTTCATATTGCAACAACATATATATACATGAGATTGGAAATCTTGAACCATTCCCTTCATATCGGTATGATATTATCTATTTTAAACTTCAGCTCATTATAGCCATTTTAAGCCCCCTTAAAAATAAGTGGATAACTATTGATGTTGTCTATGTTAGCAACTAATCTTCTCCCCATTACTTATGGGTTTTGGGCGCGACACCAACAATACCCTCCTCTCAAACAAAGTTCTATCGAAATTCTTCAAACCGTAATTTGTGTCTTTCATTTGCAGCTAGGCAATTATTTCATGTGGTGCCACCACCGGCCATGGGCTTAGCAACTAGTTGTCTTCTCGACATCCACCCACCCTAAGTAAGCTTGAACCCGCTGATAACACCACTTGTTAGAAACCTCTCGGACCTTTCTCTATCTATATTGATATGTTATTGTCCACTTTAGCTAGTATATAAAATTTAATACAACATCTTGTTACATGGAATAAAAATTATTGACCCTCATCTTACCAGATCACATTTCTATGAGCGCTCATTGATTTTTTATATCTTCTTATGTTATACCTTGACACATAGTGTCATCATCTTTTCTGGATTAAAAATACATATTATTTGCATTACCATTAGTTATAAACATAATATAACATCTCATTGTTATCAAAATCTACAAATAATATGAAAGTCATATAGATAAGAAAACACCATATCAAAAGTTACATGATAAGGAAAAAGCCCAAGTGTATACTGGATCCAAAATTACTTCAGATATATTCCCAACAAAGTTTTCATATATTTCATGAGTAGGAATACAAAATATTTCTTTAATAGTAGTTGAGGATCTTCCTATGGAAGAGTGCTTAAATCCATCAAAGCTCACCACAAGGCCTTATGTTCATAAAAAAAAAAACTACTGTGAAATAGTTAATTCAATGAATACTAAATTAGATGAAGTTTGATGATTTGATGAATCATCTATTTAATTTCAAATATATTAGAGAAAAGATGATGATCTCTAAATAGCTTAATTAAATACATGGCATCAAATAGAAAATAAAAAGACTCCATTCCTAACAATTCATTAGAATTTCATAGCACTCCACCAAGAAACATCAAAATACTTAACACAAAGCCTCAAAATAAGACTCAACATGATTATCAAATAACCTAACAACGTCTAAAATGGACAATAAAAGGAAAGAACTTAATCATCGTTAAACAATACAAACTCTACTACCGCATCAAACATGAACAAAGATTTATACAGTAATCCATTTGTGTTACTAGAGTAACCTAAATTTTTACAATTCTACTCAAGGCTTTTATCTTAGTAGCACACAAGTATCTTTTTACATACTTAAACAATTTTTTTTTTTTAAATGTAAATTGAAAAGATTTGGGGTTTGTGAGTGGAATTCAATTAACGTAATTAGCTTATGAATCGAGTCAAAGGATGAATCATATAATTCGGGGTAAACAAAAGTGAAATAATGGGGAGGGGAAAAATAAATTAAACTCTAGAAATAAACAGACTTTAGAAGAGTCCAAACCGTGTCGACTATCAACGGGTGTCAATATAGCATTTGAACATCAATACTGAAACAATCATAAGGATTCGCTCTTCTTTATACTTTGATTTTAATTGATCAAGCTCCCCATTTAAAAACAAACAAATATCCGGAACAAATATATTGACAAAAAAGAAACAAAAATCTCGAATCACGGATGTCGAACATAAATTAGGTTTCTGTGACACAAATTCGAATTCCGATGGTCGCCAAATTAGATCTCCCGCATCCTCAAAACCTCATATACCCAAATAAAAACAAGTAAAATCCAAATGACAGCATAAACAAAACCCCAAATGCCAAATGAAGAAAAGAGATGAGGCTCCGTTGCTTTTTGTTTTGAAACTCATAAAAAAACTAAATGATTTAGAAAACAAAAAACAAAAAACGTGTTAAGGCCTCGTTGGTTCGTTGTTGATAATAATTTTTGAAAATACAAAGAAAAGCCATTTATGTATCTTTGAAAACTGCTCCTGTTCTCTTAATTTAATGTTTTGTTCTATAAAAGGGAACCAAACGTATGCTTGTTATTTTCCTTGTTTTCTCGTGCTCAGAGCCAAGAACAAAAAACAAAAAACTATAAACAAATAGCCCTTAGTTTAAAAAACAACATAAAAAAATTTTTGATCGTATGTCTCAAAAACTCTGTAATTGAACTTTTCCAAAAAAAAAGCGGGCATACACGGTGATCTTTGCCTCATATGATGTGTTGAAAATCTAGAGCGTATTCGTAATGAAATGGACTCATGTTGACTTCGTCACGAGTCTGTTACCTATAAGTTAACTTTCGTTGAATTCGAGACGTAATTTCGTTGGAAGCAACTGGTGAAGACACATGGCATGCCATACTAAGGCATGGTAGCAATGCATGTGCACACAGTCATGCAAAAGGTGTGTGTCCACTTGCATGCCACGGCCTATAAAATGGGAGGAGACCAATTCATAGAGGAGGGGAGGAGCAGAAAGGAAAGGAGAAGGAAAAATATAAGGGAGAGAAAGAAAAGAAAGAAAGAGCGGGAAAAGAAAGTGGGAGAGAAGTAGCGAGAAAAGGGAAATCTGCTAAGCCGGCGATCGTAACTCGTCCGACCAAGCAAGTAAAGTCCGAGGGTTACACCTCGTGCTGTAGGGGTTCTTCCCACTTTGGTTTATTTTCCACCATAAGGGTTTGCGGGGTTGTGTCTCGCCCCAAGGGGTTGTTAGTCGCACTTCGAATACGGGAATGCCGCCTGCTTGATCCCACAAGACCGGATGGATTTTTAGGATCGATCGTAACCCGAGGGAATTCGCACTCTGGGCCGTCCTTCGGCGTAAATTGTAATCAGACGCGGAACGGATGCGCTTGAATCCCAAATTGGACCCCCACAGCCACAGTTATTGTCCATCGATCAACCACCGGGTAATTTATTTGTTGCTCGATTGACCGATTCATTTTGTACCGATTTGGGATCAAATTTCGACCGAGGTTCAGAATCGCCCAATGGTCGTGGGGCTAGATGTGTGGCCCGAGGCGCGCATGTTTGTGTGGCCTATGATGGTTGTACGTGTGGATTTCTTTTTACTGGGTATTCCTATGCCACAATAGTTGTGAGAACCAAGTTGTTCGTTGCTTTGCTTGACTTCGCTGGGGATGATTGCGTTGATCAATGTTGATATACGAACTTTAATAAGGCTGGACATTGGAGATGAACTCGTTTGGAAGTTATATGCTTTTGATAGTAACTGTTCATGATGCTATAAATCCATTCATATGCATGTATTATATGTGACGAGAATCGACATGTGCAATGGCATAATGCATTGCATATGCAATCGAAAACGTATTCATGGGTGTAAGTGTATGGTGCCATCACACACCATCCTTGGTGGTTGGGATGCTGGAGTAAGTTTCCACACATTGAACCTAGTTCAACTGAAATTCCTAATCGTTCATGGAGCATTTGTGTCGAGTGTGCCAACCGTGTGGATAGATACCCCCCTGGGTGAAAACCCCGTTATTTTTTGGCTTATATATGTGTCCAACGGTAAACCCGTGAGGGAAGGTAGGTGGAAATAAGGTGAGACCTAAAATTTGCCTACCCAAAAGACACATGTTTTGTTAATAAAATGATCCTTTCAAAGTGAAAAACATCCAATAAGTTTTTGATTTCTTAAAAACTTGATTTTGTTTCAAATTGACTTATTGGATGAAATTCATCGACGCGGGATGTTATCACACATTAGTTATGTATTGTGTGATGGGAGCTTGTGATGACTCTTTTCATTCATCAGTAGTCTCATCTCATTTCATGGCATGGCATATAGAATTTCGATAGGGACAGGTATACGAGTGGAATGGTTGATGTGAATGTAGTTGGCATTGCATGTGCAATGAGGGAGTAGCCTCTCGTAGTGGAGTTTCGGGCATTGGTCAACTTATGGATACTGTGTGCATAACGTATTTAACTCGGTGATCACCTCATTAGGAGCCGAAATTGTAGCAAAGTTCGATCGTGGCATCAACCTTTTTGTAGTATTGGACAAACAGTTCTGTAATATACGCTATGTTTTGAAAAATAACATAAAATGCTCATTGAATGTAACAAACGTATCCCTGCCGATGGGATTGACGTTGTGGTATCGGAAACAACGAACCAGGGTATTGTGTTGATGGTTGGTCAACGTATCCGGTTTTGGGACGCCACAATGTCAATCTTGTAATAAAATTGACCTTTTCGCCACCATGTTAGTTTTATGTTGGAAAAATATATATTATGGCAACCTGGGTTCTATATTGGGAAAGTCAGTATGAATAAAAAATATTAAACAAAAGACAAGAACCAAGAGTTAGTTTTGACCCCCCAACATTTGCTGGACAATACTGATAACAAGCACATTTACCATATGAACAAAACATTAAAAAGTCTGTGTTTAGCAGAAGCCTCACACCTCATTAAGGGAGGTAAGGATATGAATAATGTACGAGTGGCTACTTTGTGTGGAAGGCCTCAACATTGAAAGAATGGATAAGTTACCACAAAGAAAGTGGTTTCACCAATCCGACAAAGATACCACACACCCGAGTGATCCGACAGCCGCCTATTATCATTTTTTTTGCGTGGTAAGGAAGAAAACGCCACCGCATTCTCACTAATCACGCCACGATTCCATAAAATGGAGTGTCATCGCAGCAAACACACTGCAAAACTAAAAATGGATCCCATGGGTCTTGGCAGACCACGTATAATGATTATTCATGTTTGGACTACTTCATGCTTACAATAAAAACCAAAAACCACCAGAAAACAGAAATAAGCCATGAATACTTCAAACAAACAAAACCATTCCGAGAGATAACCCATGAATACTCTGTAGAAACAAACTTTCTAAAACAAATTAAGCCCAAACATTTTAAGTCTCAGTAGTAGCCAATTCCACAAGTTCCTATTGCTATTTTCTTCAATCTGGGCCGCATCATAGGAATTCTTCATTTCTCCAAAAAAATAAAATTGTGTTTTGGCAACATACAGTGCTAACGACCCTACACGAAGTGCTCTAGGAGATAGAAAGTGAGGCTCAATCACTGCTTCTACCTCATTTAAAAGTACTTATCAAATCGGAAACCCTATAAAAGAGCAAAATCATTGCTATATCAACCACCCCAATGAAAATCTATATTTAAAAATCAAAAGTGAATGTAATATCTTATTATTTAAAATATTGTCGCAGAAGAAGAATAATGTTAATCTAAAATTTTAATAAACAATGTGCATGACCATCAATTTTTTTTCTCGATGGTATAAAATATTATTAATACTACCTAGAAAAGGAAAAAGTGTAATTTAAGTTTCAGCCGGTGTAAAACGTAAGAACCCGTAAGTAATCAAATATCACCGACAAAATAAATAAATAAATAACCTCTTCTTACATAGTTTCCTCAACCAATAAACAAAATTCACCATAATAAATATTTGCATTATGTTACACGCCTAAAAACCTTGGTATATATATATATATATATATATATATATATATATGACACCGTATTTGAAGCATGAGGATGGACATGTCAATGAAGACCAACCTCTTCAATTTTTTATTTCTTTATTTTATTAGAAAGACTGAACTCTTCATCACCACGAGGGAACCACCCGTGTTAACTCAAAGATAGAATGAACTTGAAGTGGTGTTATGATGCAGAAGACTTCAATTTCCCTAGTGCAAAATCATAAAGTTGTAACAAAAAGTTTTTAGTCGTGACACCCTTTTAAAAAAAATAAAAAAATTTATAGAAATTTAACATTGAATTTTTATCAAAGTATGAAAATTGGATTAAAAAGGAAAAGCCACGAAAAGAGGGAGTGTACATCTGAGATGAAAAACAAAGCAAACATAAAAAGAATAAAAAGCAAAATAGGCACAAAAAGAAAGATATTCATGAGATTCAATGAGATCTATCATCAATACAAAGGTGAATAGATATAAAAAATGCATTATAGATCTGTCTGGGCCAATTCCCTTCACTATTTTTTGTCACTTTCTAAATGGTGCTTATTCATATAATTAAAACACATTATCTTTTTTCTTTGTACTACTAACTTCCTTACCAACACGTCACATACCGCCCACAATACTGTTGTTTTCATAGACCTTAGAATTTGGTTTTGGGTAATCCGCCCAAGCCACCTAATTGATCCATATAAGATAGCAGTCGCTCATGATAACCTTTATGCTCGGGTATTTTCGATATATAAACATATTAGGTTTACTTATTGGCCTACACTTGTAATTCCTCTTAGATTCAGTGAAACTTTCTCCTCTACTTAGCGGTTTCTATAAATATGGTGTTTTTTCTTTATTTTGCATATCTTTATCAGGCCATTGATCATACGCGGTATTAGAGCCATTATTTTTCTCCGGAGTATCAATGGCAAACTATGAAATTTGGGCTGTTGAATCATAGTACCATTCGTCAGGCAGTTAAGATGCACGTTATGCTCGAGCAAATGATATGGATGAGCTTATTGATAAGGCTTGACAAGATAGTCTTCTACATTGACAACGTAGGAGATAGAACCTGGCGATCATAAAAGCACCTATCTCGCATTCACCTCTGCTTCTATCTAACTCAAATCATGGCAAGGCATGTACTAAAGGAGGAGATCGTCGATGGTTATGGCTGAAGCTCCGAAAAGTTGCGTAAAAGTCTTACGAAAAGCTCAAAGACCAAGCATCAATTGTATTCCCGCATCGATGGCAAAAAGGCATCTTAGAAGAAACATCTTACCACCTTTAAAGAAATTGTTGCAGTATCCCGGAAAATGAGGTACAAATATGAAGAAGAATATCTAAGGTTAATGTTGTTGTGTTCACCTTCCTAATTCAGAGGCGACTGGGAGATAGCAACTGTGTATGTCGTGGATACCTAACCCTGTAAATGAAGTCTATGAGGCTCGCTTTCCAAGGAGAAAATGAAGCAATTAATCAGGCCCTAAGCGCATGAAGATAGTATGCAATGTTTGCAATGCGGGTAGGCTTCAGCAGAAGAATTCTCGAAGAACGCAGGAAAAGGTCAAAACTAGAATTCTAATAAACCACAATTACGGTAAGAAAAAAGGGTCATAATATGAGTGTTTTCATCATCGGTGGAGAATGTATCAAACAAAGAAGCTGCCAGATCTAGGACATCTGGTAGCTAGTGTTATAAACTGGCTCAGAATTTGTGATGGAAAACTTTTGATCGGGCACTGCATGTCGATTCAAGCATTGGGTGAGAATTGATTTTAGATTCTCCCGGTCAGACGCTTCATGACCCTAATCGACCAGCTCCCTCAAGACAACAGCCCATGGCAAAGGCAGTGGTTTTGATGGGCAACAATGTGCCCAAAGTATAGTATTGGGATCAGTCAGCATTAGCCGCTCATTGGAGTAGTTCGTACTCTTGGTGAAGTCAAACATGTTCCTAATTTGAAGAGGAATTTTATATCCCTTAGTACTCTTGACGCAAAAGGGTACTAATACACTGGTGAAGGTGGAGTCCTGAAGATTAGTAAAGGAACCCTAGTTGTGAATAAGGGTCATCAAAATACCGCCATGCGTTTCAGTGTTACTATTACAAGAGATGTTGCTAAGACTGCTCATTATTGGGAGATGATATTATGAAACTTTGGCACTACGCCTTTCAAGACATGGTTAAAATGGTATGACATAGTTGAGTAGAAGAGGGACTCCCAGATAGTAGAAAACGTTGAGAGCACCGGCTGCTTTTTGGGAAACAAAAGCGAGTTAGATTCTCTAGCATTCATAAGTCAGGGCTTGGATTCATTCAAGATACTTAGACCTGGGGACCTACAAGCCTTATTGAGATCATACTTTATATTTTTCTTGATGATCATTGATGAGCCATGTAAGGTATGGGTATTCTTCCTGAAAAAGAAAAGTGATGTGTTTTCAACATTCAAGGATTGGAAGACAATGATTGAAAAGCAAACAAGGAGGTAGGTGAAGTGTCTTCGCACTAATAATGGTTTAGAGTTGTGTTTTGATGAGTTTAACACTCTTTGCAAGAAAGAAGGAATTGTTAGACATCATACAGTTTGTCATACTCCACAACAGAATGGTGTAGCGGAGCGTATGAATAGGACTTTGATGGAGAAGATCATATGCATGCTTTCTAATGCTCAGTTGCCGAAGTCTTTTTTATCATAAGCCGCATCCACTGCATGTTATTTGATCAATCGTTCTCCCTCAGTTGCTATAGAGAAGAAGACTCCTCAAGAGGTATGGTTTGGTAATCCTGCTACTTATTCAGATTTGAAAATTTTTAGATGCCCTACATATGCCAATGTTGATAATGGGAAGCTAGAACCTAGATCAATGAAGTGTATATTTCTTGGTTATAAATCTAGTGTGACAGGCTATAAATTGTGGTGTCTGGAAACAAAGAAATTGGTAATTAATAGGGTGTGGGTTGCGTGAGACTTCCATGATTCAGATCTTGGCTCCTAAAGACTAGTGTTAAGGCGTGCGGAAGAGTTGATAAATGGGTGGGTTTCAGATTTGTTTGGTTCCCCCAGTCGGATGAGTGGGAGTGTTCCCTACGCCGGTTCGATTACCTTGAGATAGAGGAGAATATTAAGCCACAATAGAAATATGGTGAAGTTGATTTGGTTGCATATGCCTTAAGTGTAGTAGATAATATTGAGTCTAGTGAAGAGCCATCCACATATGAAGAGGCAGTAAGTTGCAGTGATTCAGGTAAGTGGATGATTGCTATGCCAGAAGAGATGGAGTCCCTTCATAAAAATGGGACATGGGACATAGTGAGGCTACCTAAAGGGAAGAAATCCATTTAGTGCAAATGGGTGTTCAAGAAGAAAGAAGGCATAGCAGGAGTTGAGAATCCAAGGTACAAGGTATGACTAGTTGCTAAAGGTTACAGTCAGATTCCAGATATTAACTTCACAGATGTATTCTCTCCAATGGTGAAGCACAACTCAATTTGAGCTTTGATTGGGATTGTGGCTTTTCATGATTATAAGCTTGAGCAGTTGGATGTGAAGACTACATTTTTACATGGGGAGCTTGAGGAGGACATCTATGTCACGGCTTGGCCCCTAGAGGGTTTATAGCTTCAAGTAAGGAGGACTATGTTTGCCTACTTAAGAGGTCTCTTTATGGTTTGAACAGTCTCTAGACAATGAGTATAAGGGTGACTCATTTACTTGATCTCTCATGAGGATTTTAAGAGGAGTAGCTTTGATAGTTGTGTCTACTTCAAATGAAGCAATGACGAGTCACTTCTATACCTGCTCTTATATGTTGATGACATGCTAATATGACGAGTAAGAAAGAGATAGGCTAGCCCAAGCATAGCTTAATAAGGAGTTTGAGATGAAAGATTTGGGAGTAGCCAAGAAGATACTTTGGTTGGAGATTTTGCAGGTAGATTATCCTTGAGTTGGAAAGGCTATATTGAAAAGGTGCTTCACAGGTTCAACATGCAGAATGCAAAGCCTATTACTACTTCACTTGCATCTCATTTTAGACTTTTATTTGCCCTATGTCCACAGACAGATGAGGAGGTTAACTACATGTCTAGAGTACCATATTCTAATGTTTTGGGTTCTTTGATGTATGCCATGGTGTGTTCATGTCCAGATTTGGCCTATGAAATCAGTGAAGTCAGCAAGTACAAGGCAAAACCTGGTAAGGAAAATTGGAAAATAGTTTAGTGGATCATGCGATACTTGCATGGATCTAGTAATGTTTGTTTGAAGTTTGGTAGGAATAGAGATGGAGTTGCAGGGTATGTTGATTCTGATTATGCTGGAGATCTTGACAAGAGGAGATCCCTTACAGGATACGTGTTCACCATTGGAGGTTATGCTATTAGTTGGAAAACTACTCTTCAGTCAACAGTAACTTTGTCAACTACAAAGGCAGAGTACATGGTAGTTACAGACTTTGGTTGAAGGGATTGTTTGAGGAGCTAAGTGATCAATTGTAGATCAATACATTGTTTTGTGATAACCAAAGTGATATATTTCTCACCAAAGATAAGATGTTTCATGAGAGGACAAAACATATCAATGTGATGTATCATTTTGTGCGTGAGATTATTGCTCGTGGTGACATTGTTGTGAGTAAAGTTGGAACCCAAGACAATCCTGCAGATATGATGACTAAGTCACTTCCTATAGCCAAGTTTGTGCATTGTTCAAACTTTGTGGGACTTGGTTGCTGAGTTTTGCCTTATGGGGCTTTGTTGTGGAAGAGGAGTATGGTTTTGATCTTGTTTTAAGATATATAGTCCGTTGGCGTTTTTCTAATTATGATGGGAATTCGTGTCAATGTGGAGATTGTTGTTTTTGTGACCCGAATTTGGTTTTGGGCTTATGTCTGACTCGAAGGCCCGTGGTGCAACTTTTGTGAAAAGAAAAAGTTGAGAAAAAAAATAGGGATACGTTGGCTGGCTCGGCCAGCGATTGATCCCAGGGTGGCCATGAGGGGGCAAGCCCCCCGAGTATCAGACCTTTTACGCTCTGGGTATTTTTCGATATATAAACACAATAGGGTTTATTATAGGCCGCACTTTGTAATTCCTCTCAGATTCATAGTGAAACTTTCTCCTTTGCCGAGTGGTTTTTTTCCATAAGGGTTTTTCATAATCAGTGTTTCTTTATTTTTATATTTCTTTATTGTGCCATTGATAGCCAGAAATAATCAAATTATTTTAATTGTGAACTACAAAAAATATTGTGTAATAAAATGAAGAGAAAAAGGGGCCTTCCAAAATCTATTCCAAATTAAAATACCATCAAGAGCGACGGATCAGCGTTACGTATTTTAGAAGTTTCAAAAATATTTGAAAATCATTCGATCCAAATAGAGCCCAAGATCTGAATTAGCTGCCTTCAAGATCCATCCAAGTTAATGAATAAATCAATGGAGAAATAGGAGGTGTGGCGCCCCAACCCGGCACCCGATGGGGTGTCAAGCGAGGGTGTCACACTTCGGGACTGGGACTCTTCAACCTTTTCTTTCTCAGAGCTGACACGTGTACCTATTTTCTTATTCATATGCCGCGATTTACGTAATAATAAAAAAATTCTTTTGTATACATTATACATACCACCATGGTGGTATTCATGTTCTATACACTTAGGAGTCACATTGCTTCTCAGTAAAAAAAAAGCATACCTGTTCAAAATACGAGATTGCGGAGCTTGATCACGGTGAGTACTATCTCGAGTTGAGCCTACTCTGCGTGTGGGATGTCTGTCCTACATCCTTGTTTTACGCTTTTGTACCTACGGGATTAAAAACCCGTGCTAAGCTTTAACGCTTAGTGGGAAACATATACAAGGGCGACCAATAACTATGATAAATCTCTCAACAAATACACTTATCTTATCATTTTTAAGTATAGCGTACGCTTCTATCATGTGACGTTTGACATATAACCCTTTGCATATCATTTATTTCTTGATACAGTACTTATCATTTGATCTATTCTCTTTCTAATGGTTCATATTACATATCCCTAATACGTAGTAAGTCATATTATTATATATATATGTTACTTTCATGGTTATATACTATACCGGTTGTATGTTATTTTTTCATGTCTTGTTATCATGTCTTGTTATCATATCTTTGTATTCATGTCTTTGTTCATGTCTTATTTTCATATATTGTTTTCTGTTATACTTTTTCATATTACTTTCCTTTCATATCTTGTACTTGTTCATATACTTAGTGTGCGATTTTGTACTTTCCATATCTTGTATTCATATTAACTTTTGAATCATTTACATTCTTATACATTTTTATATCTATACATTTTTATATATCATGTCGATCAGATAATCTCATGTTACGTAACTTATCATCACATAGCAAAGTTATGCTTCTCATCATATAATATCTTTTCATGTCATATGCAAATAATTTGTTTTATGTTTCCATGTCTGCATAAACTCCTTAGAAGTGGATAAAGGAAACTATAAGGGCCCGGGCGGCGATGTAATTAATCGTATGTAAACAGTTGGTCTATGGCGTCCGGTTGCGCCGTTATCATTGTGCGAGACAATGACCATCTATAAGGGCCCGGCGCCGTTATCAACAGACAGATAATGATAATCTATAAGGGTCCAAGGCGCTCAGAATGACCTAAACGGCCAATCGACGCATAGTCATAGACTTATTTTCCTAATAGGCATGCCAATCTATCCCTCTACTGCCCTAAGAAGATAATCCATTTTATTACATTTTTCAGACATATCTCATCTACATGAATAACTATTGTTATCACGTGATGCCGGCTGAGATATACACTATTATTTATTTCGCCTATTAATACCTCTCTCACATATTTTCTTAAATTTTCAGATTATTGCTCTCATATTTCTTTACAATACGTATATTCATATCTCTTTTCTATCATTTAGTTTTTTGTCTTCGTATCATATGTAACTTATTTCATATATATCATTTAAATGTATCTATGCACTCTTATATTCATATATATTCATATATATATATCTTTATCTATTCTATATCCCTTATATCATTTTATGCATCATATCCTTTATGCGTTTCTATCATGATTTAGGCTATTCATGTACTTTCTATATTTCTATCATGTATGCTTTTACTCATTCATGTGTTTCTATCATGTTCCATCTATTCGCTTATGTATGTACAATCATATATTCATATCATATACTCTTATATTCATATCATGTCCTCTACTTGTAAACATCTTATATCTTGTTATCCTATCTTCATGTACTTTTATCTGACTATCGGTATCTTATGACCTATACCTATACATTCCTATACTGTATGTTTTTCTTGTTTCTTATCGTGACCGTCCTATCTCCCTAGAGGCAAAATGTAGACTTTCCCTTTGATACCCGAGGTACTTTTCATCTATACTCCTTTATATATCAAATCTACATATATTGCTATTTTTGTTCATATCTACATCCTTTCTTACCATGTATTCCAATTAACTTTAACCAAGCGATTAGTACACTCGTACAATACAATTCAATTTTCAGGATAAGATGTGGGCACCAAATGCCATTAAATATAATATGGTTAGATTCTAGGACTCCGAGATGAGCTTCCATCTAATCCAAGAATACCCATAACGGAGTCCTGTTCCAATGTTATGCAAATTGCAAGCTATGAAGAAAATCAGCAACTTGTAGCACCTGCAGCAGCAGCAGCCACTGTCTTTTGTCATTTTCAGGTGTATTATAAGATCAATATTGTATCAAGCTATATATGGATGTATTCTATACTCAAAGGGCTTTCCATAGAGTCCTAGAACACCCAAAACGGAGTCCTAACGAAGGAGTTATGCAAATTGTAAGCCATGAAGAAAATCAGCAATCCTGCAGCACCTGCAGTGGCAATACAGCTACTATCTTTTTGTCATTTTCAGGTGTATTATAAGCTCAA
Organism: Tetrastigma voinierianum; assembly: GCA_016808115.1. Taxonomy (NCBI): domain Eukaryota; kingdom Viridiplantae; phylum Streptophyta; class Magnoliopsida; order Vitales; family Vitaceae; genus Tetrastigma; species Tetrastigma voinierianum. Next base: position 25,722 of record JAEQBH010001557.1, read on the forward strand.
TATTGTATTAAGCTATATATGGATGGATTCTAGACTCAAAGGGCTTCTCTCCCATAGAGTCCAAGAACACCCAATACTCTGAGTCCTAATGAAGGAGCTATGTTAAAGTCGCGGAAGAAAATCAGCAACTTGCAGCACCTGCAATAGCAGCAGCAGCTACTGTCTTTTGTCATTTTCGGACTTATTATAAGCTCAATATTGTATCCATATATATATGGATGGATTCTAGACTCAAAGGGCTTCCATAGAGTCCTAGAACACTCCAAAACGGAGTCCTAACACCTAAGGAGTTATGCAAGTTGCAAGCCGTGAAGAAAATCAGCAACTTGCAGCACCTGCAATAGCAGCAGCAGCTACTGTATTTTGTCATTTTCGGACTTATTATAAGATCAAGATTGTATCAAGCTATATATGGATGGATTCTAGACTCAAAGGGCTTTCCATAGAGTCCTAGAACACCCAAAACGGAGTCCTAACAAAGGAGTTATGCAAGTTGCGTCGCGGAAGAAAATCAGCAACTTGCAGCACCTGCAATAGCAGCAGCAGCCACTGTATTTTGTCATTTTCGGACTTATTATAAGATCAAGATTGTATCAAGCTATATATGGATGGATTCTAGACTCAAAGGGCTTTCCATAGAGTCCTGTGAACACCCAAACGGAGTCCTAACGGCGTATGGCGTGTTGCAAGCCGCGGAAGAAAATCAGCAACTTGCAGCACCTGCAATAGCAGCAGCAGCTACTGTCTTTTGTCATTTTCGGACTTATTATAAGATCAATATTGTATCAAGCTATATATGGATGGATTCTAGACTCAAAGGGATTTCAATAGAGTCCTAGAACACCCAAAACGGAGTCCTAACGAAGGAGTTATGCAAGTTGCAAACCGTGAAGAAAATCAGAAACTTGCAGCACCTGCAATAGCAGCAGCAGCTGCTGTCTTTTGTTATTTTCGGACTTATTATAAGCTCACATCAAATATGCCAAACACACGGCATAAACCATCCTGCATAATCAATCCCCAAATCACCCCAAAAGTAGGAATAAACCAAACTCATATCCATATAAACTCTACAATCCATCCTCAAAGGGGAAGATTCCATACCCTAACAAGTAATCACACTCTAACACCTCAAACCCTGGGCCTCAAGGAGGAATTTCATAAAAGTCCACAAATTCACTTCTTCTGGCCCTAGGTAGTCATACTATCATATGTCTTTCTTAACCTATAACCTATCTATCACATTCCTCGTGTTCGCGACATTTTACCTTTCATCTTCATGTTCATATTTTCGTTCGTTTTCATTTTTCATAACATATTCATGTTTCATGAACAAATCTTACATATTTCATTTCCCATACTTTTCTTGTCTCATGCCTATTACATATGGCATTTCATATACTTGTACAATATGATGCTTATGTATTCACACATCATTCATGCATTCTTGTCCCTATATGAACCTATTTTACTTAGAAATTGGAATCATTCCAATTATATCATCAAAACTAAAGTTATGGCATTTTCATGCCAAACTAGTCAATTTACCGATTACACTAGGGACAGTTTGTAATACTCATTTTTCCGGGTCTTGAATCCTTTAGTTGACACTTTCTCTTTGTACTTTTTAAAGCTAAGGTGCTAAGGGTTCTCCTCCAACTGAATCACCTAAATCGGAGCACCTAACCTGCTACGTCCGAAACAACTGGACTACACTATGTTCAAAACTCGGAACAGAATTTGGCTTCACGATAGCCCCACTTTGAGTAAATTTCTGGGCCACACAGAGTTAGAATTTGAAGGTATCTATTTCAAGATTTTTTGTTCTCCTTGAAGTCTAGTTTAACCAGCCACTTGAATCACTCAAATCGGATCAGAAAATGAGCAAGAGAAGCCAAAATATGAACACTGGTCAAAAATAAAAATGTAACACTACCGCATTAAAGTTCTAAATTGCCCGTAATGTGGGTTTTTCTTCACTTTTTCCATATTTTGCTACCTAAATCAACTCAATACTTTATATACACTTCAAAACCACTCCAAATTCATCTTGAAATCTCAATTTTGCTCAATTCATCTTTCATTAGGGTTTGTTAGCCCCTCGACTAGATAACACGAGTCCCGTGCGACATGAGGGCGCTGCCTTGGCCCCATGGCCCGCCTAAGGGAAAACGGAGGCAAGGTAAGGCTTGAAAACATGTGTCCGAGGCACAGCGTGAGCCAAGCACGCACATGAGCCAAGGCAAGGGTAACCGGTCGGGACGCACAAGGCCGCCACGGCACTCACGCGCTAGAGGGGGCTCAGGCGTGCCACTGAGGCAAACGGAATGCTGGGGCGAATACCGCCTATTTATGGGCAGAGAGCCCATGCAAGCATCCTAATCCAGTGCAACAAGGATCTCCCACAACGGCGAGTCCTGATGCGCAGCACTCGAAGGGGTAGACTTCATGGAAGGACCCCATCCTAGGGCGGCACCTAAGCTGGCTGGACTCAGCGGAAGGTCTCTCAAAGTGAAGACTCCTAAAGGGACGCACTCCCATGAAAGACTCCTAGGCTGGGAGGACCCTACCGGTGGAATCGTGGTCAGGTATAGGAGCCTCTATTCAACTCACTCCTAATGCGGAAGGATCAGGCTGGCTCGCCGGATTGGAAGACTAGAGTTGTGAGTAGGACTTAGTCATAATTGTATCAGGATTGCCCTGAAAGTCCTATATAAAAAGGGCCTCGTGCCCACTTGGTTATCCATTATAAGTTCCGAGTCGCGATCCACAGTGCCATCGAGCCCCGAGGGAGCCTATATGAAATTGTCTCAGATTTTTAAAGAGCTAATAAAATACGAGTCGTGGAGTGCCCCGTGTAAGCCCTCAGAAGTTCGGAAAGAGAATAAGCCGAGAGTATTGAGAAGGTCACGCACGGTTCCAGCGCCGCACACGAGCAAAAAGAAGGCGTGTGACGCTCTTTAAAATCTTCCAGTGAATTTCTCCTTAACAAATCCCACATGGGTCAAAACCCATATTAGATTTCATTCACTTCAAACATAGAGTTAGGATCAATTCCTAACTAAACCTGGGCTCGAACTCATAAAATTTCCTAGAATTCCATACAAAACCATAAGATCCTTACTTTCCATGTAATATCCATACCAAAAATCATAGAACTATACAAAACTTTAGAATTCTATACTCATTCTTCTTAAGCTTCCTTTCCTTTCTTCCTCTTTCTTTCTTTCTCTTCTTTCCTTTGGCCTTCATACGTTTTCAGAGACGAAAATATGAGATATTTTGTTGTCTCAAGCCTCTTTATACTTTAATCTTTATAGTTATCAGACATAGGTCCTCCAACTTTCTATTTATTGCACTATACTTTATGTTATTTCCACTTTGGCCTCTCATTTTATCAACTTATGACTTTTATGTTCTTTGACAAATTGCCAATTATCCTTGCAAGAAACACACTTCCTGGTTTCTCAATTTCCATGTTTCACATTTAAATTATTAAAAAATTCAATTCTTATTTCTACAAAATACTCTAAACATGTCGAAACGACTAGGTATATTTCGGCCATAGTGAGGGAGAAAGGAACTAACCTAATTTAATCTGATAATTAAATTAATACATAATTTATCAACTACACAAGAAAATGTAACCAAGAAAATACTTTAACTATTAGGACTCCTACCAAAATAATTCGATTATTGTGGATTAGACTACACTCCTTGGGTGATATTTTCAGAACATTACAAAGACCCAAAAACATTTTAAAACCCACTTTCGTTAGACGTGTCATATATTCTATGATTACAATAAATACATACAACGAAAACAAATAGAAACAAAAACACTCCCCATAAGGAAAATCAAGAGTATTAATAAATATATATCAAATAAAATAGAAATAATACAAATCACCCCACGCACTACGAGGAAGAATAGAAGACGCATCCCGTCAACAAGGTTATTATCTGTAAATGTTCTTCTCACTGTAGAAAACCCAAATGATCTCAGCAAACTATAAATAAAATTGATCTAATTTTCAAGAAAGTAAAGAGAAAATAAAGGGGTGACCTTTTGTCAAGCAACTTACTGATCTAAAATTTTTGCAGAGAAGAGAATCAATCAAAGAGTTGAGCTCCTAGATCTTGGAATCAAGGAATGGCATGCTGCCTCGAGAAATTTGCTCCTCAAGCGACCTGCCTTGGTAACTCTGGGCCGTACAAAGACCTATATACTCTACATCTTTCAGACTCTACCAATACAATGACTCCATCGTGTTCTACTCTAAGGAACCGAGATGAAGGGTGGAGGCTTCAACCTCGGGACTCTAGTTTCTGGTCGAGGAAAGGTTGGCATTAAGGGAGGCCGGGTAGAAGCCTTGAAGGAGAGGGTTGAGGCCAGAGAAGCCATTGATGAAGAATAATTATAGTTTTGGTTGTGAGGGATGAAAGCTTAGTGGGTTCGAGAGGAAGGAGGCACCTCGTCTCAGGGTATCGGGCAATACATATGGGTTTGGATTCTGTAGTGTTGATATTTATAAAAAACCAGAAAACGTCATAGGTTTTGGATGTATAAATTTCAAGGATAGACAATGGCGATTTTTCCAAGCGTCATAAATAAAAATGTCATTGATTTAAATTTTTGTAGTAGTGCATGCTTATAAACTAATAAGCCTTCTCATTTCTAATTGATGTGGGACTTTAGGTGCACATCCAACATATAGTGTTCATGTGTTGGCTTCTCTTTGGGCAAAACCATGTTAATAGAATTTGTCTTTCCCATGAAGCATAATGTCTTTCGAGGATGTCCCTAAAAAGTGTTCAAACACTGGATGATGGGTGTCATAGAAATGTTCCAATACTGCATTTGATGTATCGACGATTTTGCTATCAGAATCATTGACTCATGCCTTTTGAGCACTATTAAGAGTCCTATACTACAAGGCATCTGTTTCATCTTAGTTGAAAATTCATGCTGCAACTCGTATCAAAAACTCTTAAATCTCCAAGTAAAGTTGAGATAATTAAGAGATAATGTTTGGAAAAGGTAGAGATAATGTTTATTTAAAAGATAGTGGAGCTGTAGTTTAAATAAGGAGGTAGAAGATGTTTCAACAAGCTCTCCGGATCTAAACGTACAGTGGATAGAAAGGGGTATCTCGAGTACTTAGGTGTCCATGAGTTTGTGTTATCAATGGCACAATAATGAAATACAAAAACAAAGAAAAAATACTAGATTTAAGTGGAAACCCTTGTTGGAAAAAAACCATGGGTAGAGAAGAAAGTCTTATGAATATCAAAGAGATTACAAAAGTACAAATGAGAATAACCATAGTGAGCAAAAAGTTAATTTGACGAAAAATATTGGAGCAAAAGGTGCATACCGTGAGGTGTCCACCCCTGGATCAATTACATAGGCTACGAGGCTGGGCCGTCTGCTACCAAGATATATCTCTTTTTTTTCTCAATTTTTTCTTTTCACAAAATTCGCACAGCGAGCCTTCGAATCGAAGATAAGCCCAAAACCACATTCTGGTCACAAGTCAACAATTTGAGTGAATCTTTGCATGGAAAGGCTTAACACATGATTTTGTAATGTTCAATCTTTGGGAGAGTGGTTGTTTATCCAGGTAGTCATTGATAGGCTAGTGTATGTGGTATTAAGAATATGCAATAAAAATATGTGTATATCATTTCAACAAGGATATGTTTGTCGGCAATACAGTGTATGTAACGGCCACTATAAGAAAAACCTATCTTAACTAAGTATTAATCACATCGTATGTTATATGTCATCATAACCTCCTAGTCTGAGGCAAGGTCATCTATTAAAATGTCAAGGTAGGTAACAGTAACCTTGAAATATATAAAATGTTAATGAATGTGTTTTTCTATTAATCAACATAACTTTCTCACTTCCACTCATAATATGTCATGTTTGTGTTCAAATAAATCATGGTTTCTTTGAAAATGTGTCAAGGTATGATCTTCCAATCAGATTATAAATTGGAATTAGAAGCATATGCCATAATACTTTGAAAAATTTTAAAATAAGCTTTTAATGTTGCAATGAAGAAGTATGATGCAAATAACTTGTTGGCATATTGAAAATTGTCGCAATTCTGGTAAAACACTCACAAAATATAACTTGTTTCATAACTAAGACTTTATCTTGTTAACCACAATGCACCATATAAATATGCATGTAATAAAAAACATATGTAGATATTTGTTAATTTGAATTAAGTTGTCCTCCCTTTCAATATACAAACAAAATAATATATTCAAAAGAATATATAAGCTAAAGCAACTTTACTTAGAATAAAGATACCAAAAGATAATGTAAATCAAGTTCTATTTATAATACATACATCAAACATAAAAACTCATGTAATCAATAGATAAACAAAAAGCAACCAAAATATTAATAACCCATGTATGTAAATACATCTTAAATGTCTCTATGCAAAACCACCTTTGAGTCTTTCTACTAACTCGACCGTAGTCAAAAAATAAATAAACAAATGACACTAATTAATTATTAGTTAAAGATGAAATCCATGTAATAAAATCTTAGTAACTACAATAAACTTTAATCTTACCAATATAAAAATTCAGCCAAATCAAAAAATATAAAACACATTCGATATACATCTTGAAATCTCAGAAAATACCATCTTGAGTCTTATTAACCGATGCGTTATACCAAATAAAATAAGGAAAAATGATATTAACTAATTATTGTATAAGATGAAACTAAGTAATGAAACTTTAAGAACTACACAAACTTTCTTTAATCTTACTAAAATAACAATTATACAACCAAAATATTAATAAAACCAGATATATACATCTTCAATTTTCTCTCTTTGCAAAACCATATGAAGCCTTTCAATTAGTTGTCCATACCAAATAATACAAAGAAATAATACCACCATTTATCAATTCAAGATGAAATTCATCTAATTATTCTCAATAACTATATAAACTTTCATCTTACCAAACAACTGCACGATAAAATATTAATATTCAAGATGTGGGCGTAATCTTGAAATCCCTTAGCAAACCATCTCGAGTATTTCACCATCCCGAAACTCACTCAACAAAAATAAGTAAATATTAACTAATTGTTGGTTCAAGATGAAATCCATCTAATGAAACCTTAGTAAAGTACACACAAACTTTTATCTTACCAAAATAACTACACAACCAAAAATATTAATTTAACTCAATGCATATATGCCGAAATGTCACCATGGAAAAAAGATTCAGCCTTTTAATATCCCAGTCGTGAACAAAAATACATAAATAAATTATATTAATTAAATATTGGTTGAAGAAATCTTAGTAACTACAAAACTTCTATCATGCCAAAATAAAACCTATACAACAAAAAAATACATCCAAACCCATCGCTTTATATAAATTCCCTAAAGTATAAGGAAATAGAAAGACTCAATGCAAAATTAGTCTATTTACCGTTGAAGCAAGAGAGTGTTGACAAAATCTACCCACTATGATCTTAATAAATTTATTAAGGTGTTAATAATTCAAACCTAATGGGAGATTTAAAACAAAAGTAAAGTTATTAAGCATTTTAATTCTTTTAAAAAATAAAAATAGGTTTCATTTTGAAGATTAGATGAAAGTTCATTTCAAGATTGTCATTTCTAGTCCAAGCTAAAAAAGATTGCATCAAATATCAATATTTGTTTAAAATCATCATAATAATGAGAAAGTCTCATGTGATAAGAAAAATAGGTTATTAAAAGATTTATTTCATCTAAAATTCCAAGGGAAGTTGACATGAAAAATAAAAAAATAAAATAAAAATAAGGCTAGCTTCTCCATAATCCATTTATACAACACATATGTCGTTTGCATCCAAAATTTCAACCAATGACTTAGTAAATTAAAAATCATTAACCATTAAATTTCTATCTTCATCAAGAACACAAGCTAAATTCAGTCACTATTTAAGTCTTTAAAAAGGGGATTTTATTTATTTATTTATTTATTATGAAGTGTGGAACCACAAAATAATGAAAAGTAGCCACACTAAAACCAAAAAGGTGAACATAGTGTATGGTGAGATAAAAGTGAGATAAATTTGTGAAAAAAGTGAAGCATGGTAGTGAAGTGTGGAGATAAAAATAAATAAATATAATAATTGATAATATTAATAAATGTGAAGACAAATAAAACAATTATTAATTGTGTGTCTCAAAGAGGGGAATTAAATATTTGAAACCTAAACGGAAATAAGTGGACTTAAATACAAATTAAGAATTTGGTGCTTAATACTAATAAAATAAAATAATAATAATAATAATAATAATAATAATAAGAACATGAAACTTAAGTGAATAATATCATTAGATATTGTGGCCAATAATGTAACTAAATAAAATGGATATAAAAAAGGTAATATGATGATAACATGAAATGATAATACGGGATTTAAAATAATACATAAGTGTCACTAATAATAATAATAATAAATGAAGTGCAGCATTATTATAATAATAATAGTAAAATGAAGCAAAGAAGACGTAGTATAAGCAAAGATAGAAGAAACCAAGATATCCCTCCAAAAACTAGCCACAAATTGAATCATACAAACCACCATTTCTCCTCTAACACAAACCAAATTTCCTCAAATGGAATAAAGATTAATAATAGCACCAAGAAGAATCCATGCAACATCCCTTCCAACATATAAATTCAAGAACATCTCCACCCAAAAAATTGACGGAGCAAAGAACAAAGCAAATCCAAAAAGAAAATCCATAAAATGAAAAGAGAAAGAAAGAAAAAAAAAGAAAAAGAGAAACAAAGAGTCTGCGTAAAAATGGAAAAAGAAAGAGAGGAAATAGCCTCCATGAAAATCATAATCATTGCCACCACAAAGACCAATTTCATAACATCAAGTACTAAACTCGCAATAGAAAATCTAGATACTAGGAAAGCCAATAAATTAAAACTCAAACATAAACGAATATGTAGCCTAAATGGAAAACAGAGTAATGAAAATGCAACAACAATAATCCATTCATAGGGCTCTCTACTAGCTAAACCAAGAAACCTCTAATGTTCAAGTACTAACCATAATAGTCAAATACCTATAGGAGTAAAGAAACATTGTGGAAGAAAAAATGAAATAAAAGAGAGTAAAAAAAAAAGAACAAAAAGGTAAACAAAGCAAGGGGAGTATGCGTTCTCATACCCGCAACAACGCCTCCTAGACTTTGCTTGGCTCACCCGTCCTTGTTCTCCCTCCTGTAGTAGCTTTCTCTTTCCCAGCTAAAGAAACTTCGAACCCCAAAACACGACCTCCCTCTAAATAAGAAACCCTAACTCAAATGAACAAAAAACCTCCGGATGACTGCTATTGGTAGCCATCTGGGAGGGGCGTCTCCACACAGCTGTAAAAACCAAACCCATAGCATAAAAACTGGCAAAAATGTAGAAAGTAGAAAAAACCATAAATCTAACAGCTAGATCAGCAACAGAGAAAAAGAGAAACGAAACTTTAACCTTGATTACAAATACAAAATCTATAAAGAAAAAGAGACAGAAGATGACGATGTGGAAGGGAGTCACATTCTCTCTCCTTCTTGCTTTTGCTGCCTCTCCTCATTCCATTAAATTATATAAGAAAACAGAATAAAGAAACTCACATCTCCATTGAAAAACTATTAAAAAATGTGCTTTCAATCTTCCCATACTTTATCCTAATTTGAACACCCATTAGTTAAATCATATCTTGGAACTCCTAGATAGAAACAAGCTACCAAAATTTCTAAAAATGTAGTTGTTTACAAGGAAAGAAAATGGAAACCATAAAGGTAGATTGGAAATTGATGAAATAAGAAAAGATTATGGGGTTGATACCTCGAGTTAGGAAGATTATTTTGGAAACCGCGCCTGCTCGCTTGGAAAATGAAACTTCATATTGCCTTTCAAACTATCGGGACATCCTCTTAGGCTCCAAGCTTCCCAAATCTTGCAAAGGAGTCATAATGTGAAGACTCATGATCTTCACCGAAGGGCTTTGTGGTTTTGAAATGATATGCTCCTCAAGGAGGCGCACGAGTAAAACAGGGGTCTCGAAATGTCAAGGGTTTTTATTGGGAAACCGTGTGATAGGAGAATTACTGGCTACAATGACTTATAAATTATATGTTAATGTATTTCTATTCCTTGCATAAACGATGGGTTATAATTATAATAATCCCACTGGATTTCATAACTTTTAGTAAAGGTAAATCCTATTATATGTCAATATTATTCTTCTTTGAATTAAAAATGTCATTATTGATTGCATTTTATTTATATTTCATTGTTTCATAATCATGAAGCTTATAAAAACATAAATAACTTTATGTTAAGAAATCATATGTTAAGGTTGTCATTTTTTCTTGTAGTTTTATAAGAGTTTGAAAGTCAATTAGATTAGCCAATAAAACATAATACAAGTGGTTAAAAGCTTGACTAATATATAGAGATGAGAGGATTTAGTCCCACTGTACATATTTGTGAAGGAATAGGATTATGAAACAATTAGTTATTAAGACTTTTATTCAATTACATTGATAAATCAAAATATTAACAATACATTGACTTATAAATTATATGTCAATGTTCTATCATATAAGTCAAGGAAGAATTTTATATATGTCATAATCAGTAAATTAAGTTGTATATGTCATAATTGTTTATTTAAATGGACAATATTGACATATATTTGCATAAGTCAAGATAACATATGTCAACAATTACCTTTTTTCTTGTAGTGCGTACAGAAATCGATCCACAAGGAAATGGGTGATGCTAAGTACCAAAATTAGAATACTTATCTAATATCCAAACGATCAACAATCAGACTCAAAACAAAATTTAAGCTAAACTAATGAAGTTTCAATCTAACAAATGAAGTGTACAACTAGGGGATACCAAGAGATAATAGAAGTCTAGGGTATTTGGTGCAATTGGAAAACTCTATTATATCTAGGCAAATATTCCATCCTATTGTCTCATGAGAATGCTTTCCAAGGTGATTCTTATCTAACTTAATTGCGTTTCCTCTCATGTAAAATAATCTAACAACTAACACTAGGTTTTTGCTTGTCGGCTCAACCCTAAGCATTAGAGATGCATTAAGATCAAAGAACCACAAAGCCTCCTAATTATTGCTAATATCTCTATTATCCAATCAATTAGGTTGATTCATCTATGTCAAATTCCTCATTAACTTCTCAGATGTCATAAGGAACCACTCACCATATTGAATTTGATCATAAATCAACACGTAATTAAAAACCAAGCATGAATCAATAGATGATAGTCATAAAGGAAATATAGAAGAATTATTATAGAAGATTCATGTCCAAAATACAACCAAAACCCTAGACTACGAATTTAGAACATAATAGAGGTATGGTACATCACAAATTTAGGATAAAACATGAGAAAAGAGAAAGAGGAAACTCTAATGGTCAAGATGATGGTGAGTCTTCAATCTTCTTCCCCAAATCCCTAGTTCTTCTCCCAATCTTGAATAACAGCTACCAAGCCTCCTCTCTAGTCCCAAATTATGGACCCTTTGCAAATTAGGGCATTATTCATATACTCAAGAAATTGCCTCACAGCCAAATGGTTGACCTCGAACAAGCCTGATGAGATGTCGCAATACTGTAATGTCACATGTGCAAGCATGTGGAGACGTTGAAGGACTTCTAATGGGTCAACATCATGACGTTTGAATGTCACGACGTTGGAGCAGGATCTTCAAGTCTCCAACACACCTCCAAATGCAGCACTTTAACCTAAAATGCAAATTGAAACTAAATATTAATAATGAAGCGAAAACGCTGCTTATTTATATATAAAAGAGATAAAAAACACAATTAAAACTAGTAGCAGAAATAAGTGTTTTAGATTAATCTGGCTAGTTGTTTTCAGGGGAATGAGAGGAGCTTGTTCTGAAGTACACGAAGGGTAATTAGTTGAAGGAAGACATTTACATAAGGAGGGAGTCCTTATTCATACAAGCCCAAGTGTAACTTGATTCAAGAAGTAATGGAACCCATTTGCATATGAGCATAACCCCATCACTGTGCTGGGTCAATCACGTTATCCACCTTCCTGTGTTTTATCTCTCATATTTATTTTCTCATCATTATCTCATTTAATCGCCTCACTTTTTATCAAGATCAACTAATATTGTCACAACATATTCAAGAGTGTCAAGGCATCTTCTATGACATCTTTTAGAACACTTGCACATAGAAATAGTTTTCTTTCATATGATATCAACGTTTGTATAATAAATTTACCGGTTTCACAAGTTGCAAACAACAAACAAGGTGAGGAGATTGTACATTGTTAAGACCATTGTTTATAAATATAAAGTTAATGAAAACAAACTGAATTCAAATTTTCAAAAAAGGAGATATAATATTAACATATTTTACCGAAATGTTATGAGAATAGTACATATGTTGAATTGTGGATGACTGATAGGACTCTACTTTCCTAATAACTACCGCCCCTTTCTCATTTTGCAAAAGCCTTATACTTAAATTTCATTTATTAATTACCTATCACCTGCTCGATATTAATTTAATGATGTAACCTTGATCTTTCAATATCGGATGGATTTATTTCTAACTTCTTTGAAAGATCACTTATTTGTTTTGTGTAAGAGAGCAAAGTAATAATATGTCATAGATCTGTTGTTGTTAAAATAATAAGTGTACAATGAAAGAAGTTTTGGTTTAACTAAAAATACATTTAGTAAAATTATAGTATTGTGTTTGTTTAATTTTAAATAGAATTTAAAAAATTAAATGATGTTTAATTGTGTTAAGTATTAAATTTTTATTTTATAATATTGATTTGAAACAATGTCAAGATTTATTAAGGGATGAGTTAACCCCATCCGGGGCCAGCTGACCCCATCCGAGGCCGGCTGACCCCATCCGAGGTCGGCTGACCCCATCCGGTAGACCTACTTCAAAGTGACCTAAATTGACTCACCTGCAATGTGATACCTTCCACTAGACTGTTTTGTGTTCGACCATAACTTGGGCTACAAAGGTCCGATATGAGAAATTCAAAAGTCTAACATCAAGTCAACTGATGTGGCCATAATTTACCTGAAGGACTCACTACCAAATTCCCTTTATTTTGTAAGACTCGAGAAATTCCAATTTATGGAATAAGGGCAAAATCGTAATTTTGATTACAAAATTGTAATTTCGGTTAAACTGTAATTTTTACCTCTAGATCTCGGACGGTGAAACAGACTATGCCCGCTGAAACTGCCTCATGAAAATCTAGTTGGCACGTAAAATTTCATATATAATTTTCTCGAGATGTTTGAAGCTCCAAGACGCTTTTCGAGGCATCACGCCAAAAGTCAGAAACCGATTTTCGATGTGACGAAAGGCACAGAGTAGCATGTACCATGTCCCATATGGTAGGAGTAGAGAAATGATGAAAATGGACGGTCAAATAGTGTCGAACATCAAATCTGGTAAAAAAGAGGGCAATGGGCATTATAGAAATTGATTTTAAGTGACTAAATGACGAAATAGCTAATAGTACTCCATCTTCTCCATTTAGCCAAAATAGAAAACGTGAGAGGTTTATTTGAGATGCAGTAGGTTGGTTTTTGAGAGAGTTTTAGAGAGAGAGGGTGCTTCTCTCTAAGATCTCAGTCCCACCCATGATTTACCTGGTGCCAAAGTTATGGAAAATGTTCTCAAGGCGGAGCGTGCCAAGCGTGGACCCCGGATTTACAGTTTTGACAAACCTCGAGGTGATTTTCCCTACTTGGGTTTTATTCCATTTTAAATGTTTTACTAATGTTTCTGGCTGAACGAGGTCGTTAGGTCAGCTGGATTCGTCCCCAAAACACGGGGCCGAATTATCGAAATATTTTCTGTTGAGGCAGCCCGTGAACCGTGGTACGGGCTGTTTGGGTGTGTGGTTGTGTTGATTATAGCTGAATGGTTGCTTGGTATGCAACAATGGAATGGTCATGGATTGCGGGTTGTTCACAAGGTGAACCGCTGGATTTAGATTTTTCGAATATAACCGAGGGTTTCACTATTCCCAAATGTTGTTCTAAAATATATTTTGAAAATATGTGTTTGGCTCCGTGATTTAAACAATCGTCAGGTTTGATCATTAGCCCAAGTGAGCTAATTTTGATGCTTTGGAATTGATTAATTACATGACATGATTGTGTGATTGGATATTATGCTAATATATTCATGTTATGTGTTTGCATGTGATTAGACTGTGATGAACTCCATACATGATTCCATATGCACCTAACATCTTAGACCATAGGAATTAGTGCATGAGATGAGTCTAGAGAAAACGATTCTGAGGGTAGTCTAAAAAATGTTAATTCTTTATCTAGAGGGTAGTCCATTGTAAACTAAATAATATATCAACCGTCTGAAATGCCTCATTTGATATTTATTCATCTAGAGGGTAGTCCATTAACAGTCAATATATATCAACGTCAGCGCCAATTGATATATTCACTCCGAGGGTTGCCCACTAATAAAACGAATATTCCCACACGAGGCTTAGGCGAAATGTGGAGAGAGAGTCTAGCGAGGACCCTGGATCCGAGTTGGTCATGCAGACATTCAAGTAGATCATGCACGGCTTTGAATGTGTTTACTTTGGAACATTGCACTACACTTAGGTGGTGAGTAGCCCACTTGTACATTCTCCTACCGCAGCTTTAGCTCACCTCACTGTGGGATCCTCCTATTTTATTGTGCAATGTGAGCGTGCGAGAGTGACGGCTGGCCCTAGAGATTTATCAGAAGAAAGTTTCTGGATGTGGCTTTGGTGGTTGTACATGTATTAGGAACTCTTTACGCTTAATATATGTACGCTTAAGAGCAAAATATTAACTCAGAACTACTGGGTATGTGCTGGATTCATAGCTCCGCATGTGCTATTGAAGACGTTATGGGCCCAAGGCCATATCGGATATATATATCGTGATATATTGGACTGCTTGGGGGACAGGTTTATGCAGGTATATTTGGGTAGAGCCCCGCATAAAAAGGAGACTCATCTCGATTTTCTCTGAAGTGGCGCCTGCAACCCGACATCCACTTGTATTCCGCGGTCGACTGTAGTCAACCTGACCCCGGCTCTCAGTGCCACACGCAGATCGAAAGCTTGTGGTATACCGACTACCTAGGAGCTCTAAGCCGTATCCATCACCACTAGGTGGTTTGATGTGGAGACAGGGTATATGGAAACCTATAGATAGAAAATTTGGGGCTTAGGCCATGGTTGTTGAGGAAGAGCATCGCCACTGTGTGTGGGTTTGATGTTGAGTTTAGGTATGAGATTACTCAGAAAATCACTGACAAAACTAGGACACTACGTAGTAATGTGGTGTGTTGATGTGTTTGTGTGGTTGATGAAATGTTGTGTGTTTGGTGTGCTTGACATGTTTTAGGTGTTGGAAATGTTTGTGTGCTTAGTGATTAGCACATAGGAAAAACATGAGGTGTTGGAAAATAAGAAGAAATTTTAAAGCCAAGAAAAAAATAAATTTTACAAAATTTATTTGATGAGAATTGAAGAAAATAATTTTCTGCAGATTTACAAGTAGTAAAATTGAAGAAAATGGAAGAAATAAATTTTTATAAACTTATTTGAGGAGAAAATTTTTCTGAAAATCGGAAAGAAAATAAATTTCTATAAATTTATTTGGTTAAGAGGAGGAGAAAATAATTTTCTAAGGTTTTATATGGTGTAAAATTGAAGAATCAGTGAAGAAAACAAATTTTATGAATTTATTTGACATTATGGAAAAAAAAAATTGACTTTTAGTGGATTTAGAGATTTTTCCACTTCTCTGAAATAAATGAAAAAAAAAAATTATTTTTAAGTAAATGTTGTGGCTAACGCCTAAATATATTGAAAAATTTTTTTTTATTGCAACATGTTTTGTATGCGTGGAAGGAAGCTTGAAGGGCTGGAGGCATTGTATTGTGAGAACAAATTTTTGTATCATATGCAGGGGTCAGATTGGTAACTGAAGTAGCTGTAGGGGTGAGAATCAGATTGCAACAGAGGAGTGTAGGCTAGTCATTGTATTGCAGGATTGTATTGCAAGGAAGGCTTAAAGTAAAGGAAATTGTATTGCAATACAATTTTTGAAATGTAGAGAAGAAGGCTTGAGTAGCTTGAATTGTATTGCAGAATAGTAGATTGAAATAAGAATACAAATTGTATCGCAACCTTGGCTGTGCAAAGGGCTAGTGATTGTATTGCAAGAGAAGGAGGAAATTGTATTGCAACATTATATTGCAATATAGTGGGGAAGCAAACAACATAGAAATTGTATTGCAATATACAAGAGTGTATTGCAAGGAAAGGAAGTTGGAAAATTGTATTGCAAGGTAGTAGTGAAGAAGGTAATTTTAAAGGTAATACACCAGATGTGACCTAACAAGCACTCCGTGAACAGTACCCGTGAACAGTACCCGTGAACAGTACCCATGAACAGTAAATGTGAACAGTATCAGTGAACAGTAACATTGACCGGTCAACTGTGAACAGTATTTTTGAATTTTTTTTTTTTTTTTGAAAAATCAAATAAAATAAAATTTAATAAAATGAGACAAAATTTTCAAATAAAATAAAATTTTCAAAAATAAAATTTTTGAAAAATAAAATTTCACGAAAATAATATTTTAAACGCGAAATTGATTACGATAATCGAAGTTATGTGTGGCGATTAGTGTCTCGGCTGTGGTATGCCTTAGAGATACCGTATTGGATTTATTACCATTTTAGAAATCTGATTGCGCAAAGAGTTGCGAGGGAAGTTATATATATGGTATGATGCGTAGGAAAATGGTGAATACTAAGGTGTCATGGACACAACCTTAAGTGATCTTGATAATGAAACGAACAAGAGCCTAGAATTTATCAAATAAACGAATTAAGTATTGGAATTTAGCACCACTTTCTAGGAAATGAATTGTGTCGGGCTCATGGTTGTCAAGTCTAATGTCGTAAGAATTGGCATCTGCATTACTAGTTAGACTGAAATGAAAATTACATGAATCTTGTTGTCATGTTAATTGTGTAAATGGCTAGTAGAGGACGAGGACATAGAGGACGTCCACGGGCACTGGTCAGGCACCACCGACACTTGACCAGCCGCCGGCATTTGATCAGCGGGCCTTTGCAGGCCGTGAGGTGTTGTAGAGGTTGTTATCGCACAAAGCCAAAGATACAGTGGCCGTGAGATCCTAGTAAACCCTGCAGGTTTGTGGACGATCATCCTCGACATCTGGGAAAGAGATTCGATGGTGATACAGACCATTAGTTTATGATATCGAGAAAGTGTTAGGAGGCCATGGAAATTACCTCCTGTACGACCAAAGATTAGACTAGTCACATTTAGCTAGAGAATGAGGCCTATATGGTGGAATGGGGCAAGACTCCTAAAGACCTGTAGGAGCCAAGCCAGACAGGAGTTCTCCCAAAGGATTAGGGCGCAGAATAGGATGATATGTCGAGGTTACGAAGTTAGAGATCTCGGGGACTCTACCACAATGGACCCGGCGGGATCATGGACATGTCAGAGTTTGAGGTCATCCTGAGGATGGATTGACTGGTAGCTTACAGGGTCATTATCGATTGTGAGCGCAGGAGAGTTACCGCCTGTCGCCAGGACGGTACCGTGATAAAAGGCTTCAGGGGACAAGATGACATTTTGCCCTGACAAGATATGAGTCCAAGTGTCGCGGATACATGGGTTGGCTCGCGAGCCTTACCCTGGAGGACGAGGAGAGACCAGACTTAGATCTACCTCGAGTAGTTTGCGAATATGTGGATGTTTTTCCAGATGAGCTACCTGGACTACCTCCACATAGGGATGTAGACTTCGGTATCGAGTTACACCCTGGTACTTCAACCATCTCTATGACTCCGCATAGGATGGCACCCTGGCTGAAGCTGCGTGAACTCGAGTCCAACCAATGGGCCATCGGATAGGTTTATTGTAATCGAGCACTTCACCACGGGCGCTCGTTTAGTTGCGGCGAAGAGGGGCAAGACTCTTTCAATCGCATTGACTACGTGCGCTGGAACAAGGTTATGATCCGTGACCCGCACTCATTACCGAGGATTGATGATTTATTTGACCGCTAAGAGGAGCGAGTCTACTTCAAGATAGACCTTCAGACCAAGTTACTATCAATCGAGGGTTGGGATACAAATATCCCTAAGACGGCTTAGGACGCCGCTATGGGCACTGCGAGCTTCATAAGATCTTTACCACTTTAATGCTACTTAGCAAGATTCATGGATCTCATGCATGTGGTGTCTAAACCTCTATCTAGATCAGTTGTCGAGTCTTCGTGGGATGACATTTGATCTACCCCACTGTGAGTGGGAGCATGAGAATACTGAGGGATTTTTACATGTGCCACGAGAGACCATCAAACAGACTCCCCAAGTTCGCAAGTGCGAGTTTTAGCTATCGAGGGGAGAGATTTTTTGGGGACACAGCGCTCCGTGACTCAGAGGCTAGTCGACCTAGAGAGAAGGTTGAGGTAAAGTGATGCTGAGAGAGACCTAATGTCAATCTTTCGAGATACGTAGTTCTTGGATTGGCTGGGTATTACGAGACATGAGAATAATAAGTTGTCCATTCGGGGCAGGGATTAGAGATTTCACGGACATGGACTCCATGGCTTGGGCGGCCCCACCATAGAGAGAGATTGAGGATACTGAAACACTCCTGGATAAAGGGTGTTGGTAGCAAGAGGGAGGATTAGCTTTCTCTCAAGTTTTCGAAGAAGGGTAAGACTTCAGCTCACACTAGTTTCTCAGATCAGGCTGGATTGAGTTACGAGTGACTGGATTTCCCTGCAGGAGACAAGGGATCCCAAGACTTTGGGACAATGCTCCCGCTAGCTCCTAGAACATGATAGTACGTCGTTTCCTCCACACCCTAGTACCTAGTCGTAGGAACTAGTTTCACGGTGCCACAAGGCACTTCCAAAGAATACAGATAGGCCGAGGGGCGAGTGTGGGTCAAGCCGACAGTCGGAGTTGCGCAATGATGCGTAGGTGGACCTTGGGAGGTAGACCTATTGGTTGTTGATTGTCGTGTTTTTCGAAGACGGGTGAGCTGACAACCATCGAGTTGTCGCATCGAGACTCCAATGGGCCGCTGTGACTCGACACGGCATTGGATTAGGGCTTAGAGGTTAAGGCCTTTAGAGAAGCCAAGTGTAGATGTTCTTCCCTAAGGTGTAGGGTGAGAGTTGACCTGATAGGTCGGGATTATGAGTGAGAGATCTCTGAGATTCTACTCATGGTGGAACCGGGATTGGTTGTCACAATATAACATCATCAAGGCTCATGTGCACCCGTGACATCGCGCCGTGTCGGTCAGGTGGCTGGTACGGTCATTCACCACTCTTAGAGTGTGGGTTGAGTTTGTCTGACTACGCTCCAAAGAAGACTCCATAGTTGAATCAGAAATGTAAGAGGCCTCAAATGTAAGCCAAGAGTTATGTAATCTAGATGAAAGCACACTGTCAGTTATCACATAGACTTAGTTAAGTGATAGAGAGTCGGAGGACTCGAGGTTTGATAACCATTGAAATTGTATTAGTGGTTGAGTTTATACACCTGCATATGGATGTCATGCATGGCATGGATTGAGTTTGACAAATCTACTTGGATTGTCGTTGATCGTGGACCTGGAGAGGTTACTGCCATACACCGCAAGTGTCAGGTAGGTTACGGTGTGGATTACACATACTGGTGTTAGAGGGCATGTTGCAACATGTGTCCTGATCATAAGGGTAGAGGACACCCGTTCTTAGTGGAATCTCGCCACAACAATAGTTGTATTTCAAAGTAGGGCACGAATGGCACCATACGAGGCATCAGACAGGAGACCATGTAGGTCACCGTTAGATGGACCGAAAGTGGAGAGAGATCCATCACGAGTCCCGGATTTGATTAGAGACACCTCCGTGAAGGTGAGTTTTGCACGATAAATAAGCCTTTCTCGCGCTTTAGAGCCTAGAGAAGAGCTATGTCGATATACTCACGGTTCGAGGTTGGTGGTCGCGTTTTCTTGAGGGTGATGCTGAGAGGAGTGGTCGGTTCGCGAGCCACGGAAAATTTATCGGCAGAGATTCATTGGAGCCTTCGAGATGCTTGAGAGGGTAGACACGGTTGCGCGTGCCGGTTAGCGTGCCGCCCGACATGCGGGTGTCCACGAGGTGTTTCACGTCTCCATGCTCCGGAGATATACTCCAGATCCAGCTCATGTGGTGGATTGGGGAGAGATTGAGGTTGACACTGATGGGACCTTTGAGGAGGGACCAGTGTGCATTTTGGATAGCCGTGATCGGGTTCACGACCCATGAGTAGGTGAGTTAGTGAGGTCTTAGGCGGCCTTGTGGGTGGAGGAGTCAGCGTGGGAGCGCGGGACTAATGCGAGACTCACCTCTATCCGCCTTATTTAGGGATGAAGGTACATTAGTGTAGTCGTTTAAGATTTAAATTACTAGTTTATGCATGGTAAAGTGCATGTTACCTTATGCATGTGTTCGATAAAGATCGTTTGAATTTCGGGGCCAGTTCCATTTTAAGGAGGGAATGTAAGACTCGAGAAATTCGATTTGTGGAATAAGGGCAAAATCGTAATTTTGATTACAAAGGTGTAATTTCGGTTAAAATCCATTAATTAATTCTCTAGATCTCGGATGGTGAAGCGGATCATGCAGTTAGGTCGTCTCGCGAAATCCTAGTTGGCAGTAAAATTTCATAATTTTAGGGAGACGGTCGGGTCGGCACGTTTTTCGAGGCATATTTGTTGGTCTGTAAAGCCCAGGTTACCGATGTGACCCAGAAAGGCCTGGATAGCATGTACTCATGTCCATAAGTGGTAGGAGTAAGAAATGATGAAAATGGGCCAGTAGAAATAGTCATAGAACATCAAATACGGTAAAGGGGACATAATGGGCATTATAGAAATTGATTTTAAGTGACTAAATGGCTGAAATGGCTAATAGTACTCCATCTTCTCCATTTGGCAAAATAGAAAACGTGAGAGGTTTATTTTGGAGATGCAGTAGGTTAGTTTTGAGAGAGTTTTAGAAGTGCTTCTCTAAGATCTCGAATCGGGCCAGAGTGGGATTTAATGGAGCAAGAAGGGAAAATGTTAACGGAGGCGGCCTAAAGCGTGGACCGGTTCTGAGTTTGACAAACTCTCGAGGTAGGATTTTCTCCCTACTTGGGTTTATTCCCATTTTAAAATGTTTTACTAATGTTTTAGGTTGAATGGTAGTTAGGGTAGTTGGATCGATCCCGAAACATGGAATGAGATTGACCCAAGAATATTTTCTTGCCATGGGGCGGCAGTAGCCGTGGGTATGGGCTGTTTGAATAATAGGTTGTGTTGATTGTGTATTGAATGGTTGCTTGGTATGCATTGGGCGGGAATGGTAGTGGATTCTTGGAGTTCCTGAGGTGAGCCGTTGATTTATGTTGCCGGAATAGTAGCAGGGGTTTCACTATTCGGCCAGTGTTCCTAAAATATATTTTTGTGAAAATATGTGTTTGGTCGGGTGATTTAAATTAAATCGCTCGTGTTTGATCATTAGCCCAAGTGAGCTAATTTTGATGCTTGGAATTGATTAATTACATGACATGATTGTGTGATTGGATATTATGCGAATATATTCATGTTGATATGTTTTGCATGTGATTAGGCTTGTGATGGAGCGCATACATGCATTCCATATGCCTTTGGGACATCCTAGGACCATAGGAATTAGTACTGTGAGATAGGAGTGCAGAAAGCGATTCGGGTAGTCTAAAAATGTGTTAGTGCTCGGGAGGGTAGTCCACCGAGCTAAATAATATCAGCGGAGTCGGGCGCCCGGTTGATATTTATTCATCGGAGGAGTAGTCCACAAACCGATAATATATATCCCGATCGTCGAATGTGATTGATATATATTCATCGGAGGTTGCCCAGCTAATAAAAGCAGATATTCTCATCACGAGAGCAGGCGAGGTGTGAGAAGAGAAGTCGGTGAGACTGGATAAGGTTAGTCATGTAGACATTGAGTAGGATCATGCATTTGCTTGAATGTGTTTACTTTGGAACATTGCACTACACTTAGGTGGTGAGTAGCCCACTTAGGGCGAGATTCTCCTGCGAGCTTTAGCTCACCAGTCGTCTGGATCCCCCTTTATTTTACGGTACGGGAGCGTGCGGGAGGGTGGCTCGTCCTGAGATTTATTGTGAAGAAAGGCCCAGGGATGTGGCTTTGGTGGTTGTATACGTAATATTAGAACTCTTTACGTTTAATATATGTATTGTTTTAGGTAAAAATATTAACTCTTGTAACTATTGGGTATATAGTTGATTCATAGTCGGCATGTATGTTAGTCTTGTGGGCCCCAGTAGCCCGTGGATATATGTGCATATATTGAA
The DNA here is from genome assembly GCA_016808115.1 of Tetrastigma voinierianum. Lineage (NCBI taxonomy): Eukaryota > Viridiplantae > Streptophyta > Magnoliopsida > Vitales > Vitaceae > Tetrastigma > Tetrastigma voinierianum. Next base: position 48,247 of record JAEQBH010001557.1, read on the forward strand.
TCCCATTTTGGGACGGGTTTATGCGGGTGATGTTAGGTGGAGCTCCCATTTCGGGACTCTGGATTTTTAAGTGGCGTCGGGTAACGGAGCATCCACTTGTATTACGAGGTTGGGTAGTCGACGGACCCCGAGGGTTTTGGGGCGTCACGGCCCAGTTGGTAGTGGGCCCTACGCCGAATGGAATATCTAGGCCGTGGTCTGGGTTCGGGCCACGGAGGCGAAGAAACCCACAGGCTAGGGGATAGCGTGAGTGGGACCACCCCTCGTCGGAGTGGGCGGGGTGGGAGCCCTTACATATTTCCTAGCCCATCGAAACCAGTCCTAAAGTCCAACTAATGCGTATGATCAAAATAGGGTAACTTCTCTTGGTTCAAAATGCAACCAAACACCTCCCTTGGTGCAAGACACCACCACACAATCCTTAGGGTAGAAAATAACCAAAGTAGGAGAAGACCTACCTCTTGGAGTTTGTCAAAATTCTCCAATTCCGGTCTCTGCCCAGCTCTTGTCACGAGAAGGAGCTCCCTCTTAGCCATTCGGGCAGATGGTCCAATGGTCGGAAAAATCTAGAAAGAAGGTAGAGCCTCTCTCTCTAACTCTTCCTCTAAAATTTGGTTTGCCTTTCTCTATCTCCTTTCCCCCTCTCTCCCAACTGGTTGGGAGAAGATAGAAATCAAGTGAGATGTCTTCTCACTCGCCACTTGTCTAATTCTAAGTGGCTCCTTGGATGACCCTTATCACCTTATCCATCTACCTTGGATTTCCCTCCAATCATGTGTTGCCACATGTCTCTTCTCGGTCCCACTTGAGATATTTGTTTGATTACCTCTCCACTTGACATGTGTCTCATCTTGAGCCACTAAAATGTGCCCGAAGTGTCATGCTACTCTCGGTGCCTCAGCGTAAAATTATTTGTCTCGGGTCGTGGTCGACATGGTAGCTAGATTTTGTGGGATGATTCCAACGGTGAAGTCCGTTTCGTCATCCGAGATCTAGAAAAATTCCGAATTTTGACCGAAATTACCGTTTTACTCTTTTTCATAAAATTAGATTTTGAGGTTTTACATCAACTTTCCAAAGATTTGGGTTTAATATAAATATCAAGCTTCTTAACGTTACATTAATATATCTTTGAAACGTTATTTAATCTATACAAGAAGTTTAGAAATTATGTCAATGAAATTGAAGTCAAAGTATCTAATTAATTAACCTTTCAATCGCTTCTGTACGGAGTTCAAGTTCTTCAAATGTACCATCTGTGTCATAAATATCATCTGCAATTATTAATGTAGACATAATTTTCCCTAAGAACCTTAGACCGGGAAGTACTAGGGCTCAAAGTACGCTCCCAATCCCCAAAAGTAGCTCTCCATTAGTCTATTCCGTGGAAAAGGTTGTTGGAGTAAAATCGAATATATGGGTTGATTTATTAAATAAATGTGAATTATAGGCTATCAAATAAAGTTAGGCTAATTAAAGTGATTAATTTAAGTTTTGGGGCCTTAATTAATATATTATAAATTATGACATCAATGTGTATTGAACAAGCATAATTTCTATTTTTATGGTGGTTCAAAATAGAAATTACAGAGACAATCGTATTTGTTCATATCTGAACCTGATTGGTTATAAATAGAGTCATGGTCCCGGATGCCTGAGTTTTCTTTCTTCGATTCCCATTGTCAAAGAGAAATATTAGACATAAAAATAGTGTAGATCTGGAAGATCATAAAGCCCGGTCGATTTAGATGCGGAAGTCGTAAAGCCTCAGACCGGTCGGATCTGGAAGATCATAAAGTTTCAGACTCAGATTCAAATATCTCAATATTTTGTTATGGATTCAGGTACGCTTCAGCAAATCCTGTATTTTGATTCTTGATGATTCAATATGAATGTTCCTGTTTGTGTGATGGTTTTCACATAATTTTTTTAAATCTCTCATTTGGTATCAAAGCGGTTTCATGTTGAATTGTTGAGAATATGTTAGAAAATGATTTTTTATTTTGGGGCAGAAAATATTATTTATTATTATTATTATTTTCCCCTTGATCCCAGCTGTAAATGCTTCAGCCCGGATTCTTGTCCCTAAAGGACAATTAGAGCATGGATTCATGTCCTTGAAGGACAATTAGCAAATGAGTCTAAACTACACCTGAAGCGTGGGAGACCTATTGGTTCAAAGGATGTTACTCCCCAGAAGAGGAGAACACAAATGAGCATTAGTACCCCTGAAGTGGTACATGAAATCGCTGACGCTGAGAAGACCTATTGGTTCAAGGATATTTACTCCCGGAAGGAGAACACAAATGAGCATTGATACCCCTGAAGTGATACATGATAAAATAATAATAATAATAATAATAATAATAATAATAATAATAATAGTCAAGGCCCATTTGATTTAATTTTAGTTAGTGATTTAAATATAAATATGTTATCATTCTGATTGTATTTACGAGAATTACATTCAAATATAGGTGTTTATGACCAGGGACCCAGGCAAGATACCTCCGGTTCAAGTGGTCAGCCTAGTGAAGTCAACTGTATAATCTCTAGGGAAGATCACGGTGGACCCCTTACTTAGGAAGGGAAGTAACACCGTATATTAATTTAATACCCAATTATACATATATATATATATATATATATATATATATATATATATATATATATATATATATATATATATATATATATATATATAAACATAACAATTATAAATGAGGTCTCGTAAAGTTCCATACGAATGTCGGAGCGTTAAGAGTATTGTGGATTTAGGGGTACAAGTAGAAATGGAATAAGTCTAATACAACAAACAGAAATAGATAAATGCGATAGGTGCGCAATTTGTGGCGGAGAGACGTGACGTCGAATCTGGCGCGAATAGGCCTATGGTATGCGGACCTAGGGAGCAGTTTAAAACAATAATGTGAGATAATAAATCTCGGTAAGGTGGCATAGTTTATAAGGAAAAATAACATTTTTTATATTTCAATGGTTCTTCTCAAAACCTTAGATCACTCTTTTGTAAAGTGTCAGTTTAGAAGCGTTTATGACCCGACTTTTACCCAGGAGTCCGACATATGCAGTCTTTCGACAAATTAGCCGACCCAATGTTAAGAAAAACATAATCACAGGCTGTACACAACATAAAGCCAAGCCTAGAAAACATGTATAGTCATCAAGTGATAAAAATATGAAATGCACCAAAACCATAGTATTAAAATAGTTATACCATATTTAGAAAATCAACAACGTCCATACCACATAAACCAGCGTTATGCCGTACCACATGTACCCATTCTAAGCGTCGAGTAAGCAGGCCTCCGCGTCAAATGCTTAGAGCCAGAATACCAAACCGTCGGGTCAAACCGACCTCACGTCACCGTGGCAACTAATAAACCCGAGTGGCGAGCCTCCGCGGTAACGTGGCAGCTAATGCGCCTGGTCGAAATTGACAGGCCTCACGTGACGTGGCAGCTAATAGCGTTGAGAGTCAGGCAGTCTCAGCGTGCAGTGAAGCAACTACTAAGCGGAGTCGGGTTCAAACCGACCTCACGGCACCGTGGTAATCTCAGTGTATTATAATATAAATACTGAATCCAATCTCCGGTACAATATGGTACATCGCTATAACCTTGACCTGATGTCATACGTGCATCACCTTATAACCTTCCACCTGATGTCCTTACTCCACATGTGCTGCTTTTCTAACGTCACCTTATCCTAAGTTAGAATTTATGAATTTACTTTCCACAACTCAATCAACTTCATTGAAGATCTTTAGTTCATCAATCAGTAAAGTGAAAGCCACATAATGACCATATTCCTTAACAAATTTTACACACATATATTTAATCAATCCATGAAACAATAATTGTTCAAGGATTTAAAGCAATCCACATACCCCGAAATATCTAAATACCACATACGCATCCCACGAATCTGTACAACTTCCAAGCGATTAAAATGTTGACAAAATTCACATGAAATGATAACTTGTTTTATATGAGACCGATAATGCATTTATATGCAACCGACCATTTGATCCGGCAGTATATATATACAAATATTTAATCACAATAGGTATAACAGCATAATACCCAAATCATTTAAAACATATAAAACCACTCCACGGACTATAGGCGCTCGGTCTATCCCTACTTGGCAGGATCTCGTCTCGACTTGGCGTGAGTGCCTGTAATATAGATAAAACTCCGCTTAGGCTCTAATAACTGAACCAACAACCTGAGGATGCCCCGAAGGCCTTAGATTAGCCCCATTAGAACTATGATACCATCAAATTGAATCAGAAGCGGGTCCAGGGTGCACAGTGTGCCACATAGCGATGCACAAGTGGGGCTTTCATGAGGAGCTAATTTCTCGAAATTGAATAGTCGATAATTCTAAAACATCAATTTCACTAATACAACTTCAATTTTGCCAAATTTGGCCAATCGGTACTCTATTTCAGTCCCGACTTCTCAGTAATTATCGGAAACAACCTAAAAATGGAAACTGTAGCGATGTCCGAATTTACAAACCACATATCAATGGAAAGCCCGAGACCAGGAACTCATTGATACCATTACCTTGGTCCAACGGTCGTGGTGGCGGAAAACTCAATCTAACCTTGGTAGATTTTGTTTCGTTGTAACTTCCAGCAGTGAGAATGCAAAAAGGGACCACGTAGATGGGTTCAGAAGGTCCAAAATGGTGAAGAATATTAGGAATTTGGCTTGGTGCCCGAAAAATGGTAAATCACAAAACTTCAGGTGAGAAAAGCGGTGCGTACGCCGTCGGGTTCAGCCGCCCAGATCGCTGTGCTTTGCATTTGCGGTCTTGATAAAATTTCACGGCCGGCATCGTCCGGCGATTAGTGCCTGCTGTGGTCCGGCGCGATGTCTGATAACTCCGTCGATGGTGCCTCGTCACAGTCCATTTCTCACGGCGCGCGGTGGCTACTCGGCCCCGAATGGTGTTCCACCGGTTTGGAGAGTTTTTTCTCTTAGAGGTTTGGGAATTTCGAGTGTTGTTTGGGGCCTAGGGTTTCGTTTGGTATCATGGCCCATGTTTATAGGGTCTAGGGTCGCTTTCAGGTAAAAATCTCAGACATAACTTGGACACCGATAAAGTGCTCTTGTTGAACTTCTAATGGCGTGGCTTTTTGTCAGTAAGTCAGTTGATTCAGCCCATACATGAACTCATTGTGTCGGCGGGCTACGAAATGGTGCCTTAGTTAACCTCGCTATTCCTCACTCAAAAAAAAGTCAAACTTAGTCCAACGGGTCAAACTTGAATTGAGCTTGGTCAAACTCGTATTATTTGGTGCGGGTCATTACAACCTACCCCCCTTAAAGAAAATTTCGTCCACGAAATTCGTGCACATGTCATGGAAGGGTGAGTGCGGCTCATTTGGTCTTTGACTCGAGTCAGCTTCTCGACTAGGTGGTTCCTCGAAAGGACCTTCACTAGGATGTGTCTTGATTGCGAAGCTCGCGCCTGCTTTCTACCCGGAATGCGCGGCTGCTCCTCATAGGATAAGTCATCCCTCGGCGCCAGTCTCACGGTGTCTCGACACATGTGAGGGATCGTGCGTAGCATGGAGATGTGGAACACATTATGGACTCAGCTCCTCGGTAAGTCTAATCTATATTGCCCCGGACCTACCCTCTCAAATCTCAAAGGTCCGATGCTGGCGGGAGACTTAATTTCCCTCGCTTTCAGCGTACCACGCCGCTACGGGGAGAGAGTTTTGAATACTCGATCCTCGACCTCGAAATCAAAGATCCTTAGAATATCCACATAACCCTAAATATTCATCGAACGTATGCTCGACCACCCGGCAAGTAAAGTTGGCATAAAATCTTTCCATACTCAAAACCCTAGGTCTAACTCAAAGTGTCACGTAGCTAATCCTACTCATGATCATATGTGAGGGAAACAACTGGATGAGTTCACTGAGATACCAAGAGGAACTTCCAAACAGCCATGTTCATAAAACATTTCAATTATAATATAACTGGAAGATATCTCAAAATTATGAGTACTTATGATAAGAAGAGATGGAAACATAACAATATTACCACCATCACAACCTCAACAAGATCTTTGGTTTACCCATGATTGATAACATCCTCCAAGAACATATGTAACCAAAATGTCCCCATTTTGATTTACCACCAAGGATATGTTCACATCCAGATATTCTGTGATTCTTTCTTATCAACCCAGAGTCTAGTTTACTGTCCCTAGTCCAACACATAACTAACTCACACTGGCCAAAGTTAATGAATATACTGGTTCTCACACCATCAAACTATTAGATACTATGAGAATATAACATCTCACTTTTCTTTAATAGATTCAAAGGTCTGAAGTCTCCCAAGGAAGTCAAAACCTAGAGGCACCTATATTCAAAGACAAGTCATAAGATTCTTAGCTTCTCACAACTTAACATGATAAAATTACCAAGGTCTATTATTTGACACCAATTTTAATTGCATATATCCTTATATCAACATAAACTGATCCCTCAAGTGGACTTCTGGTACTACAGATCAACATCATGATCATTATTAGGGTTACACAAACAACGTGAATTCAATATAATCACCCTTGTAATTATTCCACATATTTCATCAAAGAGTGTATGTTATGTCTTTTCCACCAGATCACCGCTGAGTGAAAGATCGTTATGGCAAAATTACTAACATCGCCATATAACTGAAGTCAACAAAACAACAGAATTATGATTTTCTCCATTTTTTCCATGAAGTCAAACTGATCCAACTAAACACTAACTCCACATCAAACGACACTTATTCAACTAAATGATCTTCAAAACAGAATTCTTAACTAATCTAGGGCTTTATTAAACTCATCATCAACTATCTGATTAGATTAATCCAACAAAGAGAGAACCACTCAGATCTCAGCAAATCCTCAAACTAAGACAAAACCAGGATTAGCCCACCATATTCTTCATCTAGGGCAGAGAGAGAAGTTTCAACCAAACCCAGCAGAACCATTTTGCAAAGAATCAAACCAAAACTCTACCTTTTTGGCTCAATCTCTCCCGGTCAAACTCCCACTTACCACATCGGTTTACTTTCCAGATCACATGAAGCACAGAACTCATATGTCCTGAGGAACTCCACTCGGCCTAAACTAAAATTCATTTCATTGACTTACATATAACCTGTATTATCTTTCAAAGTCTCCAATACCAAACTCTAATATTTCATACTCCAACCGCTTGAGTACACTGGGAGATTGTTAAGGAGATAATGGATAATCCTGGACTGGTGATGGTCTGTAATATCGGTCTTATTAAATCTGCAGCTGGCAAGTAATGGTGAGTCCAAAGATATCACCAGAACTCATAAGCCTGATATCTGCCTTTAATTTCATTTTGGGAATGTCCGATTCCCCAATCCTTTAACTAATGGAACTCTATCTCAAGTCACTTGAAGAACACCATTCCCTCAAGCTGATCAAGAAACATCAATCCAGAGGCAAAGGATATTGGTTACTGGTACATACTTATTCAACTGTCTAGTTCATACACAACCTCTAAGTGCCATCAGATGAAGAACTAATCACCCCCAAGGATAGTTAGGAAGGTATACACAAAACATCAGACGAGAAGTCAGTAGACAAAGAATGTACACCCCAAGGAATTTAGAACTGAGTTTCATTACTTCAATGATGGTGACCTAATTCCATGCACTCCTTATTTCCTGTGAACCCACAGCAACCCACTCATGATAACTATGAAGACATTTTAACTCCACCTACTGGTATAAATGGCTATTAATTAATACCAATTATATGATATATATATAGAGGTATATATATATATATATATATATATATATAAGATAAACTAAACAAATTATAAACTATGTCTCAAAGTCTACACAATATTCTGAATGTCACAAAGATTTCCGGATCAGGTACTGCGGTTCGAACAAGTTCACACAGCAAACACAAAATAGGAGAAACAAGATAGATAACACACCAAGAGAGATTTACGCCAATCAGCGAATAGGTCTCATGAACTGTTTTAATTCTAGAAATGTATTTAAAACAATAATGCAGACACAAATTTGATGTATAGTTTATATAAAATAATACTATATTTAATTATTTTTCAAAACCCTTCCAATACCACCTTTTGTAAACCTGCTTGAACACTTAACTTTTACCCTTCCAGTCCAATGATATGCGATCTTGTTTCAACAATTAATAACTTACTGTTAAGAAAAGATAAATTTAACTCATACACATAGTCACACAAAACATGTATAGTCATCATGGATAAAACAATCCGCTTGAAACAACAAACCATATATGATAAAAATAGTTATAATTATTATTTAGAAATCAACAATCATACCAATATAAACCAATCACAATCGACTACAATCGATCAAACCGCTGAAACCACCTCACGCCACCGTGGCAAACCTGTATCACCAAACCGCTGGTCAACCCGCACTTACGCCACGTATAAATTAATAAAACCTTCGTCAACCCACCACGGTAATGGCGCAATTTGAAGAACCGTCGGTCAAACCACCACGGTAACGCGGGCAACTAATAAAACCGCTTCGGGTCAAACCGAAATTCTCACGGGTATCGTGGCACCGTTTCAAACCGCTGGTTCGTAAACCGACTTCATCGCACCAGGCAATTCCCCTCGTTCGCCGTACTGGCAATGGAGAAATACCAACGAATCTCCATATAATATGGTACATCACTTTATAAATCTTCAAATACAATGTCCTTACCGCACATCACCTTATAACCTTTCCAACACACCATCCTTACTCGCCCACGCAAAATTTTTCTTTCAACGTCACCTGATCCTGCTGGAATTTTTATGAATTTATTTTCCACAACTCAATCAAATCATATTTAAGATCTTAGTTCATCGATCCGTCAAATTCTGAGAATAATTCAACGACCATGGTTCCGAATTAAATTTTTACATTATTATATATTTCAAACTAACTAAGAAACAATACCTAAGGATTTGAAAACCTAATCCATATACTCAAAAATGATTCGGTAATACATACTTATCCACTATCCAAGATAGAACTTCCGCAAAAACATGAAAACGTTAATAAAATTCATGAAATGATAACCTAAGTTTTTAAGTATGAGAATCGGTTAACACGATATAAACCAAACCATTTGGGGATCAAAAACACATATATATAAATATTTAACTGTAGCAATAGTATAACATAATATTCAAATCATATTAAAACATATAAACCACTCACACACTATAGATTTCAAATCCTGCTCTGAATATAGATAAACTCCGCTGCAGCCTCAACAACCAACCAAACTAGATGCCCCACGCCTTTGGTAGAATAAATCGTTAGAACTATGATACCATCCAAATTGACTGTCCAATTACATAGTGGTGCCTATGAGGTCTGATATTCTCACTGGGGTTTTCACCCTGTTTTTACCTGGAATTGAACTGTCCAATACCCTAAACATCCAATTTCACTTAATATAACTTCTGACATAATTTGACTAATCGGTACTATTTATAGTCCTGTTCTCTTAATAATCTGGAACAACCTAAAAATGGAAACCTTAACCAACAATGTCCTTTAAATTTACAACCACATATCAATGGGAGCCCAAGAGACCAGAACCTATTGCACAAGACATTTTGGTCCACAGCCGCTATCAATGAAAATCGATCAATCTTCCGCCGATTTGTTCAGAACTTCCAAAAAACTGGTAGAGGACCAGCGGATCACGAGAGAGTTCCAGTAAAGGTCCAAAATGGTGGAAAGGAGCTATGGTACCTCAAGGTCGGCGTCAGTAAAATCACAAAACTGTAGAGAAAATACAAACGATCATTCGTCACGCCAGATCCTACGTCATCCAGGCTACGGTCAATGGAAAATTTTACATCGACGTCCCGTGGTGGCGATCTCGTGTATTCGCGAAAATAGCAATCTCACAGAGTCTCGCCTGGTCTCGATTTACACGCACGGTAATATCTACCAAATGGTGTTCCCGGCTCGAGAGTTTTCTCTTAGGCTCATGAGCCCAAGTGTTAAATAGGTTTACTTGCATCACAAGCTATGAATGGACAGAAATCTAGGTCGTCAAAACTCTGCACATAACTCGACACTCACAAAGTGCCATCATGATCTCGGTCACTTTTTATCCAAGTTTGATTGCACGCCCGCCTTCATGAACCTTCCATCACGAGGTCACTTAAATACGGAAATACGCTCAGTTAACCTAAAAATCATTCTCCTCAAAAAGTCAAACTCGGTTTAACTTGTTCAACTGGTCAAACTTTGGTCAAACCCTGTATTCTTGGAAAATGTCGCACATTTAGTATATATTTTTGAGAGTTAATAACAACATATGTCAAAGTGGGACCACTTTTGTAAACTAATTTTATTTCAAAATATAACATGATTATGTGTCTGACTTATAATATTAACGCCCAGAAAATTAATATTTAATAGAATTAATGTACACCTTTATAATAACTGATTAATATTTGTTTTACATATAGAATAATAAATTGGCCCAAAGGAAGACTACCATCTGATATGTTCTTATTATCGATTTGATTACTACACCAAGATATTTGCAAGTTGGTATTTTTATCCAAAGATAAATATTAATAGAGTGTCTGAAGATCGAGATAATGTCTTTATTTGAATTTTTTTCGCTTTTCATCTTATGTGAGTTTGTTTTGTGTTTATTGTTTTCTGATTCACATTAGGTTTTATTTTCTTTAACATTAACGCTACATTAATTCTATTCCATGTTGAATAATAACTTCTATATACGCATGAGAGAACTCACAGTTCTTGATGTCATAAATTTGCATCCGCTTATGTTTCTTTCCTGATCGATGAGCGCCTAAAACACTCAAGTGCCATAACCCGCAGATTCGTTCTATGGTTTGTTATATCATTTTACTAATAAATACATTTATTTGTACTCGATATCCGATTCCTGCATTTATGTGAATACAAAGAACGCGGATATTGATTTTTGGCTTTATAGAAGTGCATAGTTTCATATGAATCTCACTGACGTCTGTCACACCCACCGCGACGCTTCTGGGTCAACAAGAATAGAAGTCAACAAGTATACTGACGCCAACATCATGCTTGCAACGTCGCGACATCAGCACGATTTTTGCCTCTCCATCATTAAAAGTGCAAAATCTGCAAATTAAAGGCATCAAAGGACGGACGGACTAGTATAGAAAGCAGAGCAAAGAAATGGGCTAAAATCAAGTGAAGAATATATTACTTTAAATTTTTCTTCTTTCCCCAAAGAATGATGATTAATATATCAACATTTGTGTACTTACGTCCAATATGTTCTAGATTCATATCTAGGGTGTTGTTGAACCCCTCGCTACCATTGATTAGAGATTTGTTATTTATTATTCACGCTATGATCATAGCACCGCTTCTATATATGTGATTTATTTACATATATGCTCAATAACATTGGCATGGTTTTGCTTGGTAATTCAAGATTCATGAGATGAGACTTTCGTGATCAATAAAGTGACCGGTCAATCAAGAATAGATATCCATTCCGCGCTATACGGCGCTAGAAACATTTTTTGCCGCCGGAGTAATCGTCAGTAGAGATACACCAACCCTAAGAAGGCGAAGATAAAGGATACACTCCGAGGAGAGGATATCTCGTAGGCACATCACCCCGTCATCAATAAGTCAGGAGTAAATCCCACATAATTTCAGTAATCCATCAAGTATGTACATGTGCCCTAGTCTCACAAACACAAAGAAAGTTCTAAGATAAACGATATAATAACTCACACAAAGAGTCAATTACATTTAAAGCCCACGCCCGGGATATAATATTCAAAGGCTAAACTCAAAAGAATCAAAGAACTTTTCCCCTGCGGATCGAGATCCATACTTAGGTACACCGTATTACTTGGAGGCTGACGTAGCAATTTGCACACATAGGCGCACACATTTCCACATCACACTTTCGCCTTATCTTCATTTAAAGTCTCCACGAAAGAGATATTGAAAGGTTGGAGTAAGTCAAATCGTATGTGTTTGATGACTACAAGAAGGCCATTCCAGAAGCATTAAGGGCACAACATCAACTATGATCAAATAAAGAGTTCCTAGAATAAATTAAGAATAGATTTGCCAAGCATCAGAAAAGTCCAAATGTTACTTCTGCAAATCTCAGACTCTCAATGAGATATAAAAGTAATGGTGGAGTACATTATGGAACTGTCTCATCTTGCTTTTAAAGTTAAGAGCACATAAACATCTCTCTGAGATTTATTGTGGTATTTAGTTTTGACATCTTCCACAATAATCTATCTATCTAAGGTATTTATTAATCACAAAATAGACTGTCTTTAATGAGTTTCATTCTACATTAAAGTAAGAAGAGGAAAGGTTGAAGCAAGCAAGATTTAGAAAGTGCCTATTTGACCCGCACTTCCAAGTATACAAAGAAAAGAAAGAAGGGACAAAGAAGTCACAGAGGTTCTATATATCAAAAGAAACAACATAAAGGAAAAGGGCTTGAAGGTTGTTTCTTCGTGGGAGTCATGGGACATAAGAAGAAATAAACAACAACCACTACGCTACGGTAAAGAAAAAAACAATTTCTTAATCAGTTCTGTTCTGAGGTTAATTTGACTTCGTACCTAAACACATCAGGATAGACTCAAAACCACCACACTGGGCAGGTCCACGTGGTCGCTCGAAATACGAAGCCGACGGTGAAAGATACATCTTTGTAGGCAATGGCAAGAAGGGTCAAGTTGAGCAATGGGACACGAGTTGCCACATATTAAAATCCATACTGGTTTGACTGAATTATATTATACAAATCGCCCTTCACTGAATTTATTTCTAGCTTCCATATTAACAAACTTATTATACTTGTTCTTTTGGAAATAATAAATTAATCTTTCAATCGCAATTTGGTTGGTGCACCGTTCTATCTTATGGCATAACTTTTGCAGCGATATAGTTGTTTTTCATATCATGAAACCTTGCAATTAAGCACCTGGCACAAAGAAAATTAACCGATGAGAATTCCCCATATCATTATGGCATAAGAGATCATGTCACATCCTTTTCAAAAGAGAACTATGCTCAGTCATATGGATCTTAGATCTCCTCTATTTGGCAGCATTTTGAAATTTGCACAAATTGCATAAAGGAAAAACAAACAAACACAAGAGATTTGGTGCCAACAGTAAATGTCTTATTAACTAATACATATTAAATATTCGCGGGCCATTTCCTACGGTCACGGACGGCCAACAATATTTTATCACGCTTTATGACGATTTTCACTGCAATACCTTATCCATTCATGAAAAGTCCAAACTCACCAAGTGTTAAATCGCCTATGCTGTGCTGAAAATCAACTCAATAAAGGATTAAAAACGCCGACTGGATCCAGTGGTGGTAATATTACAGCAAGACGTCAGTGAAACAACGCCCGACCATTTGCTAAATTACTAGAGGAGTGTGGTATCATCCCACGACACCATGCCGTGCCCGCATAACGGTGTTACCAGCGCTAAACAGAATCCATCAAAGACATGGTAAGAAGGATTTTTTGTCATTCCAACTGTCAATATCACTCAAAGCGGCATTAAAGATCGCGAAAGATATAATCCTAACATTACTAACTAAAGCAAATCGCTTAAAACCTCGGCAATTGAACGCATAAAGCCAACAAAGCACTTCTGGCAATATTTGGGGATGTCCAGCCAGCGGTACCGCGGTGCCACATGAAAGAAATTGATTCAAGAACTTAGTTGCTATTTTATTGATACCAAAGATCCAGGGTTACAAATTCTATGATCCTACTACATTAAATCCAATTTTTGAGACGAAATGTCTGTCTGATAGATAGTTGAGTTTGATGGGGAGATAGATTTTTATTTTTGAAGAGGAATATGTTGATATTCTAAATAGCTGTCGCTATTATTGATCAAAGTCTTACAACTCATGACGCTCACAGCTATATCCTAAATCAAAACAATATCCAAGAACCTCCCATTCCGTAAGAATAAGCTCACCCTCCGTAACCCACGCCGTATTAAGGCGATCCACTAGAGAAAGGAGTATGTAATACAAATGATTACATCAGATTCTAGAACATGAGTTTGACATTGGTGCGGTGGAAGATGATCCAACTCACCGCCAAGCCACGCAGTTTCTAAATCTCATGATGATCGATGCCAAGGATTGGAGATCAAGTCCATGAAGCGACAATGACGCTTGGGATCTTATCCCATTGCTCGAAGGTGTGAAACCTATTGCTGTAAAATGGATATTTAAAACCAAGAGGGATTCGAAGACGTGGGAGAGATACAAAGCCTGCCTTGTCGCTAAAGGTACACAAAAGGGCAGATTAACAGTGAGATTTTCTCCAGCCACCAAGACTCTTTAGGACAATAATGGCACTTGCGTCAAGACTTTCTTGGACTCGAGCCACTTATGATACTAGACCTGATTTCTTAACGCATTGATGAAACACCATACAGCAAACTGGTAGTACTTTGTTTGAGATAAAGAGATGTTCGCAAGAAGAAACTATTTGGCTGCAAGTGCTTTCTCGTCAATGGTATTACGTTTCATCAAGTTATCATTGTCCGTTTTGAGCATGAATATGGTTGATGATTGCTTCGTTTGCCTGAGGTTTAATTTGTGGCATTCCCAAGCGAGGAATTAAGGTCAGTTTCAGCATTATAAAAGACTGGAGTCCATGCACATTCCACAAAGAGGTGGGTCTAAACTATTGAACTTAGGAGCTTATTCTCCAAAAAGGTGTGTGTAATTATGGGTTGTGGTTGGTTGATTTAAGGATTTATTAAATTGACTGTTTTAAAATAGAAAGATGATTGGTTGGACTTGGCTTCAACTTACTAATGATCACGTACTTCACCCTTAGTTATACTCTATCAGAGCTATTGATAAATGGTCTTCGGCGGAACATTTTTCTTCAAATGTCTTTAAAAGGGAGATGATTGAATGATGTTAAACACTGACCTAACAATTCATATCTTAGTTTTGTATTTTTAGACTACACAACAGTCTGAGATCTTCTGCTACACGCTCAGAAGATGCCCAACTTATGTTTTTACAAAGTTTTCTTCAAGTAGGACAACAACACACAACTTAGGCTAAGGGCAGAGAATTTATGGAGTATACCTTTATTTGGGGTGAGTTTCAATCGTAGAACCTCAAAGATAGAAGTTTAGAACTCCATGGAAATTATAATGTAAATCATAATTGAAGGGAATTTATTCATGAAAGGAACTTTGAGAAAATCAATTCAATCAGAAACCAGGCAGTATCATAAAGCATCGAGAATGAAAACGAGATGTGTTCTACCGAAAGATTGCATGTTTGAACAAAATTTTAAAGAAGCTCTTCAACTTTAATTCATAAAATCTGCCACAACAGAGAGAAGAACACTTCCTCTATGAAAACCTAAACCTAGAAATCAAAAGCTCCGCCCTTGTATCCTATGGCTTTTATATTCCTCTACTTCAGATCCCGAGATAGTTGAATGACGAAATGCGTTCTGCTAGAATCGAATTCCCGTCACCCAAGAAGCTTCACAATAAAATTCGGTACAAAAGTTAGTGGTAAAATTCCGCATAAAAGGCTCGGGCCACTTTTTCTTCGCATGGGTGTACCGACATGCTGAATAAGGTACTTCCAGACAAAGTTGGCCACTCGAAGCTTTTCCGAAGATGGTTGCTGCATCTCCCAAAATCCTCACCAAGTCGCTTCCATCATCCTCGTTGATCCATATTCGCTTCCTGACATACAAACCTTATGTACAATTATGCATTAGACTGAAACAGGTACAAGTCCAAACACGAAAAACAATTAGAAGCACCTATTCTCATGCAAATGTGAGCAAAGTGTGACTTGAAGGTGTTAAATTCGCGTGATTATTGCTCAATGTGGTTCAACAATAATCGATATACCATAAGTTCAAAGGGGAGTAAGCATATTTATTTGGTTTTAGATATGTTGATGACATATTGCTTGCCACCAACAATATAGGTAGGGCATGTCAGATGAAACCAAGAGATTTCTATCAAAGATATCTGAGATGAAAGATTCGCGATGCTTTTCAGGTTAGGTATACGCATACAACTGACTGACTTCGTGGAATACTGAGTGCTGATCACAAAGAGCCATATTGAGAAAAATTCTAAAAGTGTTGCACGATGATCGCAAACCAAAAAGACACCCTCAGTGCTATAGGGAGACAAATTTAGTCTCACCAATGCCCTAAGAATATTTCTGAGATCAAAGATAACAGATTCTACGCGGCGAGCAATAGGAAGTCTGATGTATGCTCAAGTATGTGGCGCGCTCGTGATATTGCGTATATCAAGTTGGCATGTTGCGATATTTAAGCAATCCCGGAAAGGATCATTGGATAGCAACCAAGCGTGGCCATGAGTACTTACGCAGAACAAAAGATCATATGTCACTTATCAAAGCCAGATCGCTTAGAGATCATTGGAAATTCGACCGATTTTGTTGGATTCCGAGATACAGCATGAAATCATCAAACATCTACTTACTTCACGGAGGTGCTATATCTTGAAGAGGCAAACAATATTGCAGCTTCTTCCACCTGTGGCAGCTTGAGCTCAGTTATACTCTACGAGGCATCCAATCATGGAATATGGTTACAAATTTTTCACTAATGTGATTACTACAGGCATTGTTAATCACTGTTACAGTAGGGACAATAACCAAAGATTCATATTCCAACAATAACAGAGTTCGATGAAGTCAAAATACAGACATCAAATTCCTAGTTGCCAAAGAAAGGGTCTCAGATGGACTTATCTATGTAAAGACAATGACAAATTTCCAGATTTAAAAGATCCAACGATCATGGATTAACACCAAAGTATTTCATGAGCAAATATTGTTCATATGGGTGTGGCTTCTCTCGTGATGTGTCGCTTTTAGTGGGAGTTTGTATTTAGATGCTTTTTTTTAGATAATTTTCATGATATTATGGATTTTAAAGTTCTTTATCATAAGAGTATCAATTTTCATCCATTTTGATTTTGTATGGTTTGATCTCACTAAGGTTTAAGGAGGACCAGCTTGAAACAGTGTTGAGATCATTTATTGTATGAAATTTCCATGCTACACATCCACACTTGATTCTTGTCATTATTACATTGATATATGTGATCATTGATGGGTCTACACAATATAAATTACACTTTCGTTCTATATTGGTGTGGTTAATGGACAAGATTGTTTAATTATATATAAAGTTTAGATAAAACCATGAGTTTATAAAAGTATATAATTCACGCTATAGTTACATATGCAGCCCATGGGGAGATTGTTGGAGTAAAACCTAATATACACATATATTAAATAATGAATTAGTCATCAAATAAGTTAGGTTAGCGAAAGTGATTTAATTTAAGTTTTAAATTTAACTAATATAATATAGTAAAATTAAATAAGATGTTTAATTTCTATTTTGCGATACAAAAAATAGAATTATTTAACAATCGTGGACTGCTCATATACGTAGACACAATTGGTTATGGGTCAGGGGTTATGGTCCTCAAACATCACAAGGTTTTTTCTTTCTTTCATTCCCCACTGTCGAGAAATATTAGACAAAAACTAGTGTAGATCCGGGAAGATCATAGCTCGATTCGGGATGCAGATCCGGGAAGATCAAAGCCTCACTCGGGATTCAGATCCGAAGATCATAAAGTTTCAGACTGATTCAAATATCTCAACATTTTGTTATGGATTTGTGCACGCTCCAAATCCTGATTTTGATTCTGATGATTCAATATGAATGTCTGCCAGGTGTGATGGTTTTCACATAATTTTTTTTAAATCTCTCAAAGGTAGCTTTGTCGCAAAGTCTAAATCTTTCCACCACCTGAAACATATTTCAGTAGACAATGATGAGAGTCAATAAGGTTGCCAAATATCTAGTTTTTTTTTGCATATATCTAGTTATTTTCTTGAAGAACTTACCCGATCTCACTCCACTTCTTTCCTATGGAAGAACAAAGTTGAAGTCCAACTTTCCAAGCTTGAGTAAAGATTTATTACGGATGAATCATCTTGTCAGTAGATGGAAATGTAGTATCTTGCCTCCACCCTTGTCAAGGCCTTGCGAATCGGGTCGCTTCAAAGGCATGAATAACCCAACCAAAGGATTATTCGATCAGCTTGACATGGACTAAGATGAGTGGCAGAAATGTGGCTTCTGCATACTTTCTCCATCAACCATCAACGTGAAGTCATATAAAGGTAGTATACCAAGTGAGTTACTAATCAATGATTCATCAAGCTACCTTCTCATCTTTCAACTTTTTTGAATAAGACTATTTCACCAAAGTTGATTATTAAATCAACAGTCTGCAACGGAAAAGACAAAGGAAAGAAAAACATAGAGAAAATAGAGAGAAAAAGTGAAGAAAAGAAAATTTAAAGGAAAATAAATATATATTTAATCCCTTCGGTTCTTTGGGACTCCGGAAAGTAATAAGAAAAAGAAATAAAGAGGAAAAGAAGAAAATGGGGAAGAAGAAAATTTGAAGGAAAATAAAAAATAGGTTAATAAATTAATTTTTTGTATTTCTTCAAACTCATTTTATATGTTTTTCTTTATGTGAGGACTAACAAATTTAAAAATATTTTAAATTTTAAGAAATTTTGATTATATTTAATTTTCTTTTATATTTTTCATCGGGAAACACAAATCATTTTCCTTATTATTTTTTACTTCCTTTAATACTTTCTCTGATTCTAAATAAAACCTAAATAAATTAATTATGTATGTGTGTGTTCATAGTCAGGATATTTTTAATTACCAGATGGAACTAGGTAACCTTCTTGTCTTAGTAGTCGGAACCCCAGAGAGGAAGTTGTGAGATCCTCATTATCATCAACCAGACCATATGTTTCATGGATGTCTTTCAATGCTTCTTCAATCTCCCTTTCAAAGAGGTATACACCCCAATAGTTGAATGGAATCAATCAACTTCAGTAGCTTCTGGATTTACCACCGGCTTTTAGCTCCTTCCTCACTTCTTCTTCAATACTGACGGTCAGAATTTACGCTCACGGGTTATCCGAGACCGCAAAATACCTTCTAAATGTTACTAAAGATCTTTAATTTTTTGAAAAAACATTTTTTAAACCAAGTATCTCAAAGGAAAGAATATGTATAAGGTGGGTAGTGTATAACGCTTAGACCTATGTGGTAATGTTTTCGAAAGCATATGTTAGTGTATTTTAATTGAAGCATTTGCCTCTGGAAAATACTAGGATCATTTAAAAGATTGGATGAAAGTGATTTTAATAAAGATTTTTAGCTTGTAAAAAATGTTTTTTTTTTATATACAATTAGATGTTTGACCAATCTTTTTAGGAAAAACATTTCTAGAAAAAAATTTACAAAAATGCACTCTAAGAGTGAGTTTCAGAAAAATATTTCTGCCTATATAGTGCTTTTTGTGCTAAGGGCTTATGGTGGTATGTTTTCCAAAACGGCTTTTTGAGAATAATAGTTTTTGAATTGTTCCTCTATTATTTATGTAACTAAAATCTATTTTGTACTTGAAATTTTTAATATTCTTAATATTTAATTGTTTTTTTAAACTATTTTTATATTTAATACTTATATTTTTAGTCATAGATGTATTTGTTAAAGTACTCTTTAGAAAAACAAGAAAACAAATCAGTGATGTTTTTTAAAATATTTTATTTTCTATTTTGTAGAACATAAAATAAACAATAATTTTGTTGTCAAACTTATTTTAAAATATTCTCTAAAATGGTTGTTAAACATATTTCTATCAATAGTTTGTAGAGGATCACTTATCAAATATGTTTCTACAAATCATTAGAAAAGATTTTTCAATTTTTGAAAATACTTTCTAAATGTTACAAAGATTTGTAAGACCCTATAAAATTAATTTTCTAAAAATGGTAAACAAGAATTTCGGGTCAAAAATCCGCACTTTTTGGGGACTGGATGACTGGCAGATCACTGCTGAATCGCCTCTGAATTTTGTACCTCTCACGCCAAATTTCCCCGTCGACTCCGAGACAACAATTTCACGTTTTTCAAGGTACCAGATGACGGACATCACAATTGGAATGGCTCATGAGCCACGTGTCAAATGCATGATGAGTCAAACATGAGCTCAGCGGACCCATGAAAGACATATGAATACGCATTGATGTGAACCAAAGTGGAAGTTATTATATAAGTGGATATGGGAATCCAAGCTACCAAATGGCATTGATGTTGTATTTATGACAAGTCCTTCGAATTTCTCCCAAATTTATTGGGAGTATAGTTGAGAGTAGAAAGAGAAGGAAGAAGAAGGTATAGAGAGTCTACCTTCTCCCAGATTTCTCGCAGTGATCGGTCCGCTTGATCTCACCAGACTAGAAGCAAAGGTCAGCGTGCGCGGCTACGAGTAGATACCGGTATTATGGAGTTTCAAATAACCCTGGAGGTATGGTCTCCTACTTGGATATTCTTTTGTTTAAGGCTATGAAAATGGTTTTGGGTGCTGGAGGCCGAAATGGTTATGGTGATTTGGTTCCAAAGAAGTGGAACTAATGCTTGACAGAGGGTTGTCCATGACAGCCCACGATCAAGCATGCAGACTCGTAAAGCCCGCTGACGTTTTTACTGAAAATTTGTCCGGCGTTTTGTCAGATGTTACTGCTCAATTGAACGACTAAACGCTGTACTTTAAAATGATATGTTAATGCATGCTAATCGATGTGTTAACATGATTGTTTAAATTATATGAAATATAATTTACGGTAGAATAATGAATCGATATATGAATCGCATCATTGGCTATGTGCACGCATGACATCGTGATAGAGTCGTGGGTTCACGGTAAGGGTTGTTCACCACTCGTGAATGGGTTGAGTTGTCTTTGGGGACTACGTCCAATAAAGATTCATGGTTTAAACTATAAATGAGAAATAATTAATGTGTGTTAAGGCCCCTGAACTCTTCGTGAGACCCGGTATTATCCGAAAGATCTTGCATGGGTGTAAGAGACCCGAATGGGTGTCAGAGACCCACAGTACTATCTGAAAAGGTTTTTCACGGGCGTGAGACTCACTGCATTATCCGAAAAGTTCTTCAGATGGGTGTTAGAGTGTGGTCCGGAAAATTCCACTTTGAAATGGCAAACTAATTTAGGTCAACCCAAATTTTTTCTAGATCTCGATGACAAACTGATTTCACCGCGAATCGTCGCGAAAATCTAGCCAACACGCCGAATAATAATTCCGGCATAACGGACGGTACATTTTGGCGAGTATTTGGCGTTGAACGACATGTGAGATGACAAAGTCACCTATAACATGTACTCATGCATACGTTGTGTTATAGAGAAATGATGAATGACGTCGATAAATACTAAATGTAAAAATCCAAGCTTAGGGAGTTATGCGATTGGAATATGTGAATAGCGTCGAATGATAATAGACAAAATAGAACAAATACATCCCTACCTTAAGAGACCAAAAGAAAACGCATGAGAGAGGGGAAGATGAGGTTGCTGGATTTGTGCTTGAGTGAGAGCAGCGACTTGTGTTTCTAAAGCGCGATCGACCATCGGATTCCTTCAAGCAAGAAGCGAGTTGTTCTACGCGCAGCAACAACGCTGTAGTGTCGTTTTAAGGAGTTTCACAAACTCCTGAGGTAGGGTTTATCCTACTTGTTTTACTCACTTCAAGAGCCTATTGAAAAGCTTTTGCCGCTAAGGCCTTAAACGGTATTGATCGGTCTCAAAATTTTTGAACCGTGGAAACTTTGAACCCATTCGACAGCTCGTGATCGCCCATGGATTGCTTGGTGCCTGGGGCCGGTATAATGGTGCCATAAATTGTGTTGGCATGAGGCTGAATGGTTATGAACAGTTCACAAAGTGGAACCGATGTTGGTGACCGTGGAACAAGAACCCGATGGTTTTACCGTCTACATGAATAGGTGACACGAATTAATTTTGTGTGAGAGAAAATGTGTTTGGTCAGCATCCATAAACTAATGTTATATGTAAATTCAGCCCACGTGAGCCTAATTTTTTAAAATATCGAAATTGCATAACATAGTGATTTAAATTATGTAAATACATGCATGATGATATATTTGCATGTGTTATATGAATTGTGTTGAAGTCTTGATAATGCATTTTACATGCACCTATAACTCCGTAAAACTAGGGTGTGTGTGCATGACATGGATTTTCTCCGGAAAAATGAAATGGTTGAGAAAGGAATTTCAGGATTTTCCTGAGAATGGGGTTGGGAGATACCCAACATCACTTTGGATGAGGACCATGATCAAGCCGGGAAGTTCTCCAACACATTCGCCTGAGGGTAAACCCATATATTTTACCTAATACGTTTGGGTGTATTTTCAATAACAAATGTGTTTTGTTTTGAAACATTTATTTTTCTCATACATGCTTAGGCAAAGTGCAGGAGCCATGAGACCTCATATGTGATTGGCATGTGGACATTCAAGTAGGATCATGTGCATTTACTTCGAGTGTGTGTTTACATTTGAGTATCAGATATGCACTTAGGTGGAGAGTAACCCATTTAGGTGATTCTAACATTGCATTAGCTCACCCCGTCGTAGGAATTACATTATTTCGTACAGGAGCGTGACGAGGAGACTCAAGCCATCCTAAGAGGTCGACATCAAGAAAGCCGTCAGTGGGTTGGTAAGTGAAGTTGGTACATGTATTAGAACATTTGAACTTTTAATATATGTTGTATAAGAGTAAATTATTAACTCTTGAAACTATGGTACATAGTTGATGTATATTGATGAGTATTGTCGTATGGGCCCAAGTGATCGTTTATACTCATGTTATATCTTATGATGCTGATCGGGACAAAGTTAGGTACTCGCAGCAGAGCTCCCCCGTACAAGCGAGACTCCGCCCCATTTTCGTTAGTCAGGTCAAAGCTACCCGACATTCACGAGCATTCCCGTTGACGGGTTATCAAACTGACACCCCGGTTTTGGGGCGTCACAGCTTGATATCAGAGCTAAGGTAAACGATTACCTTAGGAGCTCCTATGGTAGAAGAGAGTTTAGTCCTCGATACCAAACTTCAGCCTTATATCAGATCCCAGTATACGAATACCCAGTGGAGCTCTGCTCAGGACATTTATCACCACTTGGTGGTTCGATGTAGGTTTAGGTATGAGATTACCTAGGAAGGCACGGAACAAACTAGGACACTGCATGTTTTGTGGGATCATGTGAATTGATGAATGGTGTATACCTATGTTATGTGTTGTGATTGCTCAGGTGCTTAGGTAAATAGCACAGATGTGTTTGAAAACAAATTTTGGATTTACAAAGGTGTAAAATCGGAAAAAAAAATAAATTAAGTAATTTTTTATTAATTTATTTGGTCTTTTGGATAATGAAAAACAAAACAAAATTTATGCTGAACACTAGATATTTGATCGTGAGTAGCTGATGTTCTTGGACAAATCCAAAATTAAAATGAAAAAAATATATATATATATGATAAGAAAATTATTTTCTATGCCTTACAATTGTAAACTGGTTAAAATCAAATAAAATAAATTTTATAAAATTATTTGGTATTCGAAAATGAAAAATATATATATATATATATATATATATATATATATATATATATATATATATATATATATATATATATATATATGTTTTTTTGTATTTTCAAAGGGTCGAAGAAACAGAAAAAAATAATAATAATAATGAAAAACAAAAAATAATAGGATTGATTTAATAACACCAATTGTATTGTGGATAGAAGGGAATCAGACAGGACATGGTGGGCTTGAATGGCTTAGTTAGTATCACAATACACCATCAGATCGTGACACCATACCAGTTTAATCGTGAGGCTGAATTGTATTGCAACAACAATGTATTAGCCGGCAAAGACTGGTCGTTAGAGATTGTGTCACAATACAATTAATGTATTGTGATTGAGGCTAGGCATGAGAATTTTGTGTCGCAATACAACCGGCGCATCGACGTGATGCGCCAGTCGGCATTGCACCGAATACACCCAGCGTGGTTGCGCCCAGGAGCGCTCGCGGCGTAGCCGTCGCGCGACACGCACGGAGTTGTCATCGAAGATGCGCGTACTCGCTCATGGCGTGCCTGGACGCTCACAACATCACGCACATGCGCCGTGACACCACAACAATTCGCGATACGCACCGCAGCGCCACCACTTGCCCACACGCGCTCAGGTGCACCCGCCAGGCACACTGGTGGGCTGGTCAAGCGCCAGTCGTGCACTTGCGCACTTCCAAATTGCTTGGACTGAATATTTATGAGCCACTTTTTCAACGTCTCATAACATTTAACAAATTTTTCAAAAAATTACTGAAATAAAATAATCACTGAAGAGACAAAAATTTTAATGAAATTTTCGAAAAATAAAATTGTGGATAAACGATTTGAGATGTAATTATTAACTTCATTTAAAATGCAAAGCATCGTGATATGAAATCCGCATTATCCGTAAACAACAAAGTGTCTCGGTCGTGTTTATGCCTGGTAGATACTGATTGGGCGAACCGCCATTTGAACTGTAGAGCGCTGTCGGCGACGATGACGCAGGCGTCCACGAGGTACCTCCCAACGCACCACCGCATCACTAGCCACCAAAAGATTTGATCAACCCAGAGGCCGAGGTATCATACGCCGAACACGGTGCACAGGTCGTGGAGGTCCAGTAAACTCCAGGCTGAAGCACCATCCACATTCACGTGATAGATCCTGGCATAATCACTGGTTCAGCGCATCGGTAAATGCGCAGAGGCTAGCGAGATTACCTCTACGTAGTAGATCAAACCAACCAAGGTCTAGAGGGTGAGGCCCAAATACGGTGAAATGGGTACAATTCTAGAGATCTAGAGGCAAATGACACATGTAGTTTAGGAGTCACCAGGTAAATTCACTTCCTGATACCACAGGTATGCTAAGGCTCAGAGTTCTCGAGTCAAGAGATAGACATAAACTATTATATACTTTTCTTATACCTCATTTATCAATATGTTCTTCTTTATTATTAGTTTTATTATATAAATAAGATCTAATGCTCTAAATGTTCAATTTGTAATTAGGTCAACCATGAGCCACATGAGCAAAACAAAGAGATAAAGCTCAAAATCATAAATTACTACATGCAACAAATTAATATCGTAATGATGTTTCAGCAAACATGACCCCAAATGGAAGAAATATATGATGAATTGCCTCAGGATCTTTCCAACTGTACCAAGAATCACTTCAAATCGACTTCAAAATGACAAAGCTTGGCACTTTGGTAGTTGAAGGAAGAAGAGAAGAGAGCTCAAAAAGAGACCAGTTGGAAGCATTTTGTATATTCGGCCTTATAAGAATTCCAAAGTGTTTTTCTTGGACATATCTAGATTCTACACTTCAAGAGCTTTCCACGCATTTTCAACAATCAAATCGGAGTTCGATGACAAAGTTGGTATCACGGTTGGAGCAAAACGCAAATAGCAACGTCGTGACGTTGTGTCGCGACGCGCAGAGCCGCAGAAACGCAGTATCCCGACGTCGCGGATGCCGCCAAATCGACGTCGACGTTGAAGCCGACTTCGGTGATTTTTACCATTGCTCATAATCGTGCAAGCGAAAAGCTCAAACCCGGGCCGGCATGCGAAAGCGTTAAATGATAGCGACTGTCCATTACCACCCGGGCGAGGTTGGAGCCGCTTGAAGATTCAGATAGATCATGAGACGGTGGGAACAAAATCCTAATCATTTGATCATTATAGTTTCTTCTCCTTTTTCTATGTTTTATCCTAAGTTTATGCGATAACAAACCCTATCATGCTTAAATTAGAGATCTAGTTTTGTTGTATATTGAAATATGGGATTTATATCTATTTGTGTTATCGTTCCGCTATTGTTTCTTGTGAATCATCCCATTGGTTCAGATCTGCCTATTTATACATATTGATTTCCTCTTATTAATCTCAATGTGGTGAGTGGTTCTCTTGTAAAAGATCCGAGAAGGGAGTAAAGAATCAGACAGATGAATCAACCCATCAGCTGGTAGTGTAGAAATTATCGGTAATTAGGAGGCATGTGAGACTTTTGGATCTTAAAGCATCTCTAATGCTTGGGGTTAAGCTGAGAAGCAAAAGACCTAGTGTTAGTTGGTAGGTTATTCAACCTCGATAGAGGCTTATAATTAAATTAGACAAGAGTTGCCTCGGAAAGCATTTTCATGAAACAATAGAGTAGAATTTACCCTAGATGTAAGAGGATTGTCCGATTGCACTGGGCACTCCTAGGAATTTATCATCTTTGGTATCCCTTAGTTATGATCTTCATTAGTTAGATTAGAAATTTCATTAGTTTAGTTTAAATTGCTTACCATCACAATTATTGTTAGTTTGATATTAGAGTGTATTATAATTTTTGTACTTAGCATCCCCATTTTCCCCGTGGATCGATATTTGTACTAGGTAATAATTTTTATTACTTGACAAGAGTATACTTATGCCACAGGCGCCTTCTTATATTTTCTGCATAATTTATATACACATCACAAAAATACGCTATCAATGACCGTGATGCGGATTATGTGGCTGCATCCATGGAGCCAGCCTGTTTTGTCGATGATTACGTATACCTTATTACGGCCAAGGTTAGAGATTCGAGAATGGATCAATGTTGTCCATTCGGGTAGGACTCATGACTTCTCGCCTATAAGACATGGACCCATGCTGAACACCCCGACCAGGCAGAGAGAGATTGAGATGCCTGGAGCACCACGTGGGTGTCGGGTGTAGTAAGAGTGGAGGACTTCGCTGGGAAGAGGCAATAAGACTACATGTCTAGAGTACCATTCTAATGTTTTCTGGGTTCTTTGATGTATGCCATGAGGTATTATGTCCGCATTTGCCTATGAACCGCAGTCTGAAGTACATGGCAAACCTGCAAGGAAAATTGGAAAATAGTTTAGTGGATCATGCGATACTTGCATGGATCTAGTAATGTTTGTTTGAAGTTTGGTAAATAGAGACTTGAGCTTATATATGTTGATTCTGATTAAGGTCGAGATCTTGACAAGAGGAGACCATAAGATGCGTGTTCACCATTGAGGTCAGGCTATTAGTTGGAAAACTATCAAATTAACAAGAATTTTGTCAACTATAAAGGCAGAAAGATGGTAGTTATACTTTGGTTGAAGGGATTGTTTGAGGAGCTAAGTGATCAATTGTAGATCAATACATTGTTTTGTGATAACCAAAGTGCTATATTTCTCACCAAAGATAAGATGTTTCATGAGAGGACAAAACATATCAATGTGAGGTATCATTTTGTGCGTGAGATTATTGCTCGTGGTGACATTGTGGTGAGTAAAGTTGGAACCCAAGACAATCCTGTAGATATGATGACTAAGTCACTTCCTATAGCCAAGTTTGTGCATTGTTCAAACTTTGTAATTTCGTTGTCAGCCGCCTTTATGGGGGCTCTACTGTGCAGGAGTATGGTTTTGACTGCTTTGGGATGATATAGTCCGGTCGGGCGTTTTCATCTGCGATGGGAATTCGTGGTCAAGGTGGGAGATTGTTGCTTTGTGACCCGAATTTGGTTTCGGGGCTTACGTCTGACCTGGCGTCTAAGGAAGCAACTTTATGAAAGAAAAAGTTGGAGAAAAAATATGGATCTGCTGCCTAACTCAGAGCCCATAATTGATCCCAGGGGGTGTGGGCGTTCCCGTATGGACCTTTCGGTCGGTATTATATATAAACAATAATAGGCTTATTATAGGCCGCACTTTGTAATTCCTCTCAGATTCATAGTGAAACTTTCTCCTTTGCCCGTGGTTTTTTCCTGCAATGGTTTCCACATAAATCTGGTGTTTTTCTTTATTTTTCGTATTTCTTTATTGTGCCATTACAATAATCAAATTATTTTAATTATTAGAACTTCAAAATATTGTGTAATAAAATGAAGAAAAAGGCCCCAAACTTTATTCAAATTAAATACCACTAAGAGCAAAGATCCGCATTCTATATTTAGAAGTTTCAAAATATTCAAAATCCATTCGATCCAAATAGGAGCCCAAGATCCTAATTTTAGCCTTCAAGATCCATCCAATAATGACAACCAATTGAGAAATAGAGGTGTGGCGCCTAACCCAAGACCACGGGTGTCAAGCGAGGGTGTCACACTTCGGGACTGGGACTCTTCAACCTTTCTTTCAAGCCGATACATACCTCGTTTCTTATTCATATGCACAATTTCGTAATAATAAAAAAAATTCTTTACATATATACATTAAGGGCAAGGCCCACCATGCGTATTCATATGTTCTGCACACCAGTCATTACTTCAATAAAAAGCTTATACCTTATTCAAAATACAGAGATTGTGGAAGCAAAGGCGTGAGCACCCACCTAGCCAAGCCGCTTCGTCGATGGGATGTCCTTGTCTCTCTATCCTTGTTTTTTCACAATTTACACGGATGAAAAAAAACCCGCATAAGCTTTACGCTTAGTGGGAAACATATACAGGAACTACCAATAATTCAGACTGCTCAACAAATACACTTATCTTATCATTTTCATATAATTACACTTCTATCATGTGACGCTTGGACATATAACCTTCATATCATTTATTTCTATTCTAGTAATTTATCATTTGATCTATTCTTTTCTAATGTCTATATTACATATCCTATTCTGTATGTCATATTCAGACATATATTACTTTCATGGCTACATACTAAGTACTCGGGCTTGTTAGTTCTATTTTCATGTAATCGTTATCATATACTCGTAGATTCATGTAATCGTTCATGTACTATTTTCATATATTGTTTTCCCCGTTATAATTTTTCATATTACTTTCCCTTTCATGTAATCGTGTACTTGTTCATATACTTCAAGGTACTCGTACTCTTTGTACTTCCATATACCGATTCATATTAACTTTTCAGATCATTTTACATTCTTATACATTTTTATATATCATGTCGATCGTGATAATCTCATGTTACGTAACTTATCATCACATAGCAAGTATGCTTCGGGATCATATAATATCTTTTCTGCGCGTCATATGCAAATAATTTGTTTTATGTTTCATGTCCGCATAAACCTGGGCGGATAAAGGAAACTATAGCGCCCGGCGATGTACCAACGCAAACAAGGTCTAAGGCCCGGCGTCGCATTACGTAGGGCGGTAGACAATGACCATCTATAAGGGCCCGGCGCCAAGTATCAGACGAGACAATGACAATCTATAAGGCTCAAGGCGTCAGAATGACCGTAAACGGGCCAACCGATCAAAAAGAGGCCGGCAGATTTCATTTTTCCCTAATAAAGATGCCAATCTATCCTCTACCGTGTTCTAAGTGTATAACTGGTTTTATTATAATTTTTCAGATATATCTCATCTACGAATAACGATGTCATCAGCGCATGTCGATGAGATATACACTGCTATCATTTGCAATGACCCGCACCAAATAATACAGCTTAATAAGTTTGAACAAGTTTGACCAAGTTTGACCAAGTTCACCTGCTGACTAAGTTTGACTTTTTTCGAGAACACTTGAAGGTTAACTAAGACACTATTTCGTAGGCCTCGCCGATACGAGTTCATAGATCGCTGAACGTCAATCCGACTTCGATAAAAAGTTACGCTATTAGAAGTTCAATGAGCGACATTATCAGCCGTCTGCCCTGCCTCGATTTTTACTCGAAAGCGAATTCTAGACCCTATATCATAGCTTGTAGATACCAAATGAAAACCCTAGCCCAAAAAACACTTGAGCCCTAAACCCTAAGAGACTTCCGAAACTGAACACTTTCGGGTCGAGTAGTCATTCAAGGCTACTGCGGAGAAATCGAATCGTATTTGCACCACCGCCGGAAGTCAGAGCATGCGCCGGATCTGCATCGTGTGCGCCACCATCGAAAGATGTCGCCGTAAAATATTACGCCATCAGCCGACGCGCCGATCCGGCCACAACCGCAACGGGCGGGCCGCACCGATTTTTCACTTGAGTTTTGTGATTTCCTCACGATTTTCCCGGCTTTCTCAAAGCAATTCCCATAGCCTTTTTCCACCATTTTTGGACCTTTCCAACCTACCACGCGGGTCCTCGCGCATTTCACACCGCTTGGGAAGTTGGTATTTGAAACGAACGGTCAAGCTGATCTGGTTTCTTCCGCCAATTACGATCGTTGACCAAGGCATGGTACCAATGAGTTCCCGGTCTCGGGCTTCTATTGATATGTGGTTTAAATTTTGGACATCGCTTGGTCGGGTTTCATTTTTAGGTTGTTCGTAATTACCGAGAAGTCGTGATCTAAAGAACAGTACCGATTGGTTAATTTGGAAAAATGCAAATTGAACTTGTATTAGTGAAATTGATGAATTATCGACGTTCAATTTCTCGAGAATTTAGCTTCGGTGAAAAAGCCCCAATTTTAGGTATCTACCCATAGGGCATTCCACATCGGATCCCACTGGTCCAATTTGATAGTCATAGTTCTAACAGAGCAGTCTTGGTGCCTTCGGCAACCTTATGTTGAATATTCAAATATTAGATACTGTTTTGAGTTTATCTGAGATTATACGTACTCACGCTTTTGCCGGAGATTATCTCAGGAAAGACCGTTTATAGTCGTGAGTGGTTTATATGCTTTTTAAATGATTCGGGATATTATGTCGATATATCTATTATGATTTAATACTTCATATTCATACCTGCTTGATCGATTGTTGGTTGCATTCAAACATGATTTTCTGCCTATAAACAAGTTATCATTTCCATGTGGAATTTGTCAACATTTAATCATTGAAAGTTTATCGTTCGTGGACGAGCTTCTGCATGCCTGATATTTTCGGGTACATGGATTGAGGTTGTAACTAGATTCTTGAAAACGACTGCAAAAAGAAAAGTGTGGATCTTTAGATTTTTGTGGATCGACTCGCGCCGTATTGCCGAAAGGTACATGTGAGAATGGGAATGGTTTATTAGTTGCCACGTTGCCGTGAGGCCGCCGCACTCCCGAACGCTATTATTGCCACTGCCAGCGCGAGGTCGGCTCAACTCGGCGCTTATTAGTTGCCACATTACCGCGGAGGCTCGCTTGATTCCTAACGTTTTGGTATTTTTGGTTTGGCTACTGACGCCGAGGTCGGTCGACCTTACTGGGCGGTGGCTGCGCTTGCCACGGTGACGTGAGGTCGGTTTGACCCGACGGTTTGGTATTCTGGGTTTGCCACGGTGACGTGAGGTCGGTTTGATTCCGACGGTTTGGTATTCTGGGTTTGCCAGACGGAGGCCGGTTGGCCCACGCCAGGATGGGTACATACACAAAAGATAAATCTGGTTTATGTGGTATGGATTTGTTGATTTTTTCTGTATGGTATAACTATTTTAATACTGATATTTGGCATTTATGTTATTTTATCACCAGATATTATATATGTTTTGCAGTCGGGCTTATGTTGTGTACGCCTGTATTATGTTTTTCTTAACATCGTTCGCTTAATTCATTATGTTGATCAGATATGTCGGACTTGGGGTAAAAGTCGGTTTTGTGAAATGTTTCGGAACGAAACTTTATAAAGAGTGAACGGAAGGTTTTATAGAACCATTGAAGATAAAATGTTATTTTTCCTTATAACTATGCCGCCAATGAGATTTATTATCGCACATTATTGTTTTAAATCGCTCCTAGGTCCGCATTGGGCCAGAGTCTGGCTCGCCAGATTGACTGCCGCTTCCACACAACAGGCTGCATTTCATCGATTTATCTGTTTCTGTGTTTTTACTTGACTATCTATTTACTTGAAATTCCTAAATCCACAATACTTTAGAATCGCTTCCATATGCTTATTAAACTTTTTTACTTAGACTACTATAATGTCATGTTTTTATGATAGAGATATAAATTGGTATCTAATTAATACATGGTGTTACTCCTTTCTTCCTAGAGAAATCCCAATCAGATTCTTCCCTAGATTATACAAAGGGGACTTGAGGCGACCACCTCGGAAACCAGGGGAGGGTATCCGGTCTGGTCCACATATTTCACTATAATACTCTCTTCATATACTCTAAATTTTCTGATTAGTTGTTCTCATACTTTACAATAATAGATATTCATGATCTTTTTCTATCATTTAGTTTTGTCTTCAGACATATATGTTATATCCTATCATATATCGTAATGCATCTATGGTAATTTTATATTTATATATTCATATATATATCTTATCTATTCATATCCTTTATATTTATTATACATCATATCCTTTATGCTACTCAAGTGATTTCATTATTCACATTTTATATTTCATCAGTGTATGCTTTTACTCATTCATGTGTTCCTATCATGTTCCATCTATTCGCTTATGTATGACAATCATATATTCATATCATATACTCTTATATTCATATCATGTCCTCTACGCAAATATCTATCTTAACTTATATCTTCATGTACTTTATCGAACTATCATATCTTATGACCTATACCTATACATTCCTATACTTGTATGTTTTTCTTGTTCTTTATCAGACTGTCCTATCTCCCGTAGAAGTACAGAACAGAGACTCTTCCTTTGATACCTGTAGGTACTTTTCTTATCTATACTCCTTTACATATCACCCATATATTGCTATTTCTGTTCATATCTACATCCTTTTCTACCATGTATTCTAATTAACTTAACCAAGCGATTAGTACACTGGCACAATTCAATTTTCGTAGGACAAGATAAGTACCAAATGTCATTAAATATAATATGGTTAGATTCTAGACTGATGAGCTTCCATCGAATTGAAGAATAACGGTTAACGAGTCCTGTCTAATGGTTATCACACGTTACGTCATGTATGTTGCAAGCTATGAAGAAAATTCAGCAATTCAGCACTTGTGGTATATAGCAGCACTGCCTTTGTCATTGTGGTGTATTATAAGATCAATATTGTATCAAGCTATATATGGATGTATTCTATACTCAAAGGGCTTTCCATAGAGTCCTAGAACACCCAAAACGGAGTCCTAACGATGGAGTTATGCAAATTGTAAGCCATGAAGAAAATCAGCAATCTTGTAGCACCTGCAGTGGAAAATACAGCCACTATCTTTAAGTCACAGGTGTATTATAAGCTCAAATATTATATCGCTGCAGAGATGGATTAATCAAAGGGATTTATAGAGTCCAAGAACATCCAAACGAGTCCTTAACAAAGGAGTTATGCTGTAAATGCGGAAGAAAATCAGCAACTTGCACTCCGCAATAGCAGCAGCAGCTACTGTCTTTGTCGTTTTCGAACTTATTATGTTTCATATTGTATTTGATATATATATGAATGGATTCTAGACTCAAAGGGCTTTCCATATAGATTCCAGAACACCCAAAAAACGGAGTCCTAACGGCAGTTATGTTGTGTCGTGAAGAAAATCACAACTTGCAGCACCTGCAATATAGCAGCGCCACTATTTACCATTGACTACGAAGATCAAGATCGTATCAAAACCATATATGATGATTCTAAATTAAAGTGGTCAAGAGTCCTAGAACACCCAAAACGAGTCCAACTGGCGATATGCAAGCTGTGTCGCGGAAGAAAATCAGTAACTGTAAGACCTGCAACAGCAGCAGCATCACTGTCTTATCGCTTTGACTTATTATAAGATCAATATTGTATCAAGCTATATATGATGGATTCTAGACTCAAAGGGATTTCAATAGAAATCTGTGAACACCCAAAACTGAAACCAATCAAGGAGTTATGCAAGTTGGGTGTCGTGAAGAAAATCAGTTAACTGAAAGACTCAATAGCAGAAATAGAATATCTGCTTTTGTTATTTCTTACTCTATTATAAGCCCAATATGGTATCAAACATGCCAAACACACTGCATAAACCATCCTACAACCAATCCCCAAATCACCCCAAAAGTAGGAATAAACCAAACTTCCATATCCATAAATTCCTACTAATCCATCCGGCGTAAAGATTCCATACTCAACAGTAATTCACACTTTCTAACACCTCAAACCCTATCAGAGGAATTTTTAAAAAGTCCACAATCACTCTTCGGTCCTAGGTATTTACATTATCACATGTCTTTCAACTCATAACCTATCTTTACTTCATTCTGTGTTCACACATTTTACTCCTTTCAACTTTCATGTTCTATTTTCGTCATTTCATTTTTCATAACATATTCATGTCATGAACAAATCTTATATTTCATTTCCTATACTTTTCTTGTCTCATGCCTATTACATATGGCATTTCATACTTGTATAGTATGATGCTTTAAGTATTCATAATAATTATTCATGGCATTCTTGTCCCTATATGAACTCATTTACTAGAAATTAATCATTCAATATGTCAATGTGCACCAAAGTTGCGGCATTTTCGCGCAATTCAGTTTAATGCATCGATTACACTAAGGACAATGACATCATTTTCCTGGGGTCTGGAACTCATAGTTGACACTTTGTACTTTTTAGCTAAGGTGCTATGTCTTCCTCCAACTGGAATCAAACGGGTTAATCGAACTCGTTACGTCCGAAACAATCGGGACTACACACTATGTTCAAAAATCGAAATGTAATTTGGCTTGAACATAGCCCCACTTTCGAAATTTTTAGGCCACATAGAATCAGAATTTGAAGGTATCTATTTCAAGATTTTTGGTTCTCCTGAAGTCTATTTTAACCAGCAACTTGAATCACCAAATCGATCGTAAACGAAGCGTTACTACCAAATATACGAACACCGGGTCAAAATAAAAATGTGAACACTACCCGCATGTGCTCTAAATTCTGCCCACGGGTTTTTCTTCACTTTTTCCATTCATACCTAAATCAACTCATACTTATATACACTTCAAAAACCACTCCAAATTCATCTTGAAATCTCACTTTACTCTAATTCATCTTCTATTAATATTCTTCCTTTAAAATCTTCCATGAATTTCTTCCTAAACACCTAATATGGGTCATAACCCACAGATTTCATCTACTCTCAAATATAGGAAAGCTAGGATCAATTCCTAACTAAAAACCTCTAGGTTTGAACTCATAAAATTTCCTAGAATTCCATACAAAACCATAAGATCCTCATCAAATCATCCACAAAATCATAGAATCCATACAAAACTTAGAATTCTTCACATGTCATTATCTTTTTGGCTTCTTCCTTCTTCCCTTCTTCCCTTTGGCCTTCATGGTTTGTTTTCGAGACCCAAAATATGATATTTGTTGTCTCAAGCCTTTTTATAGCTTAATTCATAGTTATTGCACATAGGGTCCCCCAACTTTCATTTATTGCACTATACTTATGTTATTTTACTTTGGCCTCTCATTTTATCAACTACACTTTAAAATCTTTTTGACAAATTACAATTTATCCTTTATGTCTGATAATTTTAAGTTTTCTAATTTCTATGTTTCACATTTAAATTTAAAAATTCAATTGTTCATAAAAATATTTCTAAACATGTCGAAAAACGACTAGGGTATATTTCAAGGCATAAGAGGGAGAGAAATTCAATCCACTTAACTTGATAATTAAATTACTATATAATTTATCAACTAAGCAATAAGAAATGTAAATCCAAGAAAATACTTGACTGTCAGACTCCTACCACCACCCGATTAGCAGATTAGACTACACCTTGCACATTGTAACACATGTTAATCTTTAAAACATTAAACCCACTATCATCATATATTCCATGACAACAATACATACAACTTAAAACAAATAGAAACAAAACACTCCCTCATAAGAAAATCTTAATATACACTGTATATCAATAAATAGAAATATCAAGAACCATCTCACACATTATGGAAGAATAGAAGACGATCCCATTAACAAGGTTATTATTTGTAAATGTTCTTTCAATTTAGGAAAAACCTCAAACATCCAAAGAACTATAATTAGGTGGTGAGGTCAACCTCTGACTGGTTTCAATGGTGGAAAGGTTGGTACATGGAGGCCGCAGAAGCTCCTGAATATGAGGCCGAGTTTACAGTCATTGAGAAGAATAATTATAGTCGGCCGCATTGTTTTAGGTTTTTGATATATAGCCATGGAGGTATCTCTTCTCTTGTGGGTATCGGGCAATACATATGGGTTTGATTGTGGTAGTGTTGATATTTTCGATAAAAACACTTAGAAAAACGTCATAGGTTTTGGATGTATAAATTTCAAGGATAGACAATGGCGATTTTTCACAAGCGTCATAAATAAAAATGTCATTGACACATTTTTAGTAGTATGCTTATAAACACAAGTTTTCATTTTTAATTGATGGGACTTTAGGTGCACATCCAACATATGTTGTTCATGTTAGTTTAAAACCACGCGATAATGGTCTTTCCATGTGCCATAATGTCTTTCGAGGATGTCCCAAAAGTAAATAAACACCGGATGATGGTGTCATAGAAAAATGTTCCAATACTAGATGATGTATCACGATTCGCTATCGCATCTCCATTGACTCATGCCTTTTTTTGAGCAACTATTAAGAGTCCTATATCATAGTTGCAAGACCCGCTTTCATCTTATTGAAAATTCATGTTATAACTGGGACAAACTCTAAATCAAGTAAAGTTGAGGATAATTAAGAGATAATGTTTCTGGAAAAGGTAGAGATAATGTTTATTTAAAAGATAGCGGAGCTGTAGTTTAAACAAGGAGGTAGAATATGTTTCAACAAGCTCTCCTGATCTAAACGAAAGGGATAGAAAGGTGTCTTGTACCTGGGGTCCATGAGCTAGTTATCAATGGCACAATAATGAAATACAAAAACAAAGAAAAAATACTAGATTTAAGTGGAAACCCTTGTTGGAAAAAAAACCATGGGTAGAGAAGAAAGTTTTATGAATATCAAAGAGATTACAAAAGTACAACAGAATAGAGAATAAACCATAGTATGTTAATTTGACGAAAATATTGGAGCAAAAAGGTGCATACCGTGGAGGCAAGCCCCGCACCCCCTTGGGATCAATTGTGGGCTACGAGGCTGGGCCGTCGGCTACCAAAATATATCTCTTTTTTTTCTCAATTTTTTCTTTTCACAAAATTTGCACAGCGAGCCTTCGAATCGAAGATAAGCCCAAAACCACATTCTGGTCACAAGTCAACAATTTGATTTTAATTTATAATGAAATATCATGATTTGTAATGTCTAATCTTGGGAGAAAGTGGTTGTTTATCTAGGTGTTGTTGATAGGCGTAAGTGTGGTGTGTATTAAGAATATGCAATAAAATATGTAAGAAGAGCCTATTTTGAACAAGGATATGTTTGTCAAGTAATACAGTGTATGTAACGTCACTATAAGAAAAAAGACCTATCTTAACGGTTACTAACTGTCATCGTATGTGTTATATGTCATCATAACCTCCTAGTCTTATATGTCATCTATTGCAATGTCAAGGTAGGTGTATCAGCAACCTTGAAATATATAAAATGTTAATGAATGTGTTTTTCTATTAATCAACATAACTTCTCTCTACCACTCATAATATGTCAACGTTTGTGTTCAAATAAATCATGCCTTTAAAATGTGTCTAGGTAAGGATCTTCCAATCAGATTATATAAATTGGAATTAGAAGCCATATGCCATAATAGCCTTTAAAAAAATTTTAAAAATGTTTAATGCCAAATGAAGAAGCATGATGCAAAATAACTCAGTTGCACATATTGAAAATTGCCGCTTACCTTAAACACTTATTACAAAATATGAATCTGTTTTCACACCCAAGACTTTATTCTGTTAACCATTAACAATGCCTCATATAAATATGCATGTGGCTATTAAAAAACACATGTACATATATTGTGTTAATTTGAATTAAGTTGTCCCCTCCTCCCTTTCAATATACAAACAAAATAATATATTCAAAAGAGAAGCTAAAGCAACTTTACTTAGAATAAAAGATACCAAAAGATAATGTAAATCAAGTTCCCATTTATATTACATACATCAAAATATAAAACTCATAGAACCAATATTAGATAAATTATACAACCAAAATATTAATAACCCATGTATATGTATATACATCTTAAATGTCTCTATGCAAAAACCACCTTGAGTCTTTCATCACTAACTCCGACCAGAGCCAAATGAATAAATAAACAAATGATACTTAATTAATATTAGCTGAAGAAACTATGGTTAAAACTAGCAACTACACAAACTTTTAATCTTACTAATATAAAACTGCATAACCAAAAATATTAGTAACATTCTCCGTATATACATCTTGGAAATCTCTCTGTGAAAAATACCATCTTGAGTCTTTCATTAACTGATACATATACCAAATAAAATAAGGAAAAATGATATTAACTAATTATTGGTATAAGATGAAACTCATGTAATGAAACTTTAAGAACTACACAAACTTTAATCTACCAAAATAAATAAATTATACAACCAAAATATTAACAAACCGATGTATATACATCTTCACCTCTTGCAAAACCATATGAAGTCTTTTCACTAGTTGAAACCTATACCAAATAATATGTTAAAATAATACCAATCAATATCAACTAAGATGAAATTCATCTAATTATTCCTCAATAACTATATAACCATCTTACCAAAACAACAATCGTATCGATAAATATTAATATTCAAGATGTACAGAATCTTTAGAAATCTCTTAAGAAAACCATCTTAAGTATTTCACCATCTCGAAACTTAGAAACAAATAAAACAGTAAATATTAACTAATTATTGGTTCAAGATGAAATCCATCTAATGAAAACCTTAGTACAATAAACTTTTATCTTACTAAAATAACTACACAACCAAAATATTAATAACTCAATGCATATACATGTTGAAATGTCACCATGGAAAAAGATTCGAAAGCCTTTACTATCTTGAACCTGTAATAAAAAATACATAAATAAATGATAATTAAATATTGCTGAAGAAATCTTAGTAACTACAAAACTTCATCATGCCAAAAACCATACAAAACAAAAAAATACATCCAAACTCATTGCTTATATAAAATTTGAAGTATAAGAAAATAGAAAGACCACAAAATCGCCTATTTACCGTTGAAGCAAGAGAGTGCTGATTAAATCATTCAATGCTACAGATCTTAATAAATTTATTAAGGTGTTAATAATTCAAACCTAATGTAAGATTAAACAAAAAGTAAAGTTATTAAGGTTTTAATTCTTTTTTAAAAATAAAAATAGGTTTCATTTTGGAAGATTAGATGAAAGTCTATTTGCAGATTGTCATTTCTAGTCCGCTTAAAAAGATTCTATCAAACACTAACATTTGTTTAAAATCATCATAATAATGAAAGTCTCATGTGAATATAAATATTATGTTAAAAGTTTTATTTTCTATCTAAATCATGCAGCTGGACATGAAAATAAAAAAACAAAAATAAGGTTAGCTTCTCCATAATCCATTTATACAACACATATGTCGCTTAAATCCAAAAAAATTTATAACCACGACTTAGTACCAAAAAATCATTAACCATTAAATTTCTATCTTCATCAAGAACACAAGCAAATTCCGAGTCACAAGTTAGTCTGGCAAGGGATTTTTTATTTATTATTATTTATTATGAAGTGTGGAAAACCAATAAATTAATGAAAAGTAATATTAATTAAACCAAAAAGGTGAAATATAAAAGGTGAGATAAAAGAGACAAACTGTAAAAGTGAAGCATGGTAGTGAAGTGTGGAGATAAAAATAAATAAATATAATAAGTGATAATATTAATAAATGTGAAGATAAATAAAACAATTATTAATTGTGTGTCTCAAAGAGGGGAATTAAATATTTGGAAACCTAAAACGGAAATAAGTGGACTTAAATATAAAATTAAGAATTCCAGTTTAATAATAATAATAAGAATAAAATAATAATAATAATAATAATAACATGCATGAATAATATCATTAGATATTGTAAATAATAATGTAACTAAATAAAATGGATATAAAAGGTAATATGATGATAACATGAAATGATAATAATGACTGTTAACAGTATCACCAATAATAATAATAATAAAATGAAGCAAAGAGATTATTATAATAATAGTAAAAAATGAAGAAGAAGATTAGCAGGGGCAGTTAGAAGAAACTAAGATATCCTCCAAAAACTAGCCACAAATTGAATCGACAAACCACCATTTCCTCTAACACAAACTAGCCCCTAAACGGAATAAAGACACACAAAGCAATCAAAGAAGAACTATGCAACATCCTCTTCCAACATATACCCGCAACATCTCCCACCCAAAACAGACGGAGCAAAGAGTGGGCCAAAGCAAATCCAAAAAAGAAAATCCATAAAATGAAAAGAGAAAGAAAGAAAGAAAAAAAAAAAGAAAAAGAGAAACAAAGAGTCTGCTTAAAAAATGGAAAAAGAAAAGAGCTAAATAGCCCTCCATGAAAATCACATACCTATCACACCACAAACACCACCTCATAACATCGCTACCCAAACTGCAATAGAAAAATCTAGATACTAGGAAAGCCAATAAATTAAAACTCAAACATAAATGAATATGTAGCCTAAATGGAAAACAAAGTAATGAAAATGCAACAACAATAATCCATTCATAGGGCTCTCTACTGGGGCCTAAAACCAAGAAACCTCTAATGTTCAAGTAACAACTAATAGCCAAATACCTATAGGAGTAAAGAAACATCAGGAAGAAAAAAGGAAATAAAAGAGAGTAAAAAAGAACAAAAGGTAAATGTATGTAGGCGGCGCCTCACATCTACAATGCACTTCCGCACCTCGGGCCATCTACCCGTCCCGTTTCCTCCCTCCCAGGCTTCTTTCCGCCTAAAGAAACTTCGAACCCCAAAACACGACCTTTGGGAAACCCTAACCCAAATGAACAAAAAACCTCTGGATGACTGCTATTGGTAGCCATCTGGGAGGGGGGTCTCCACACAGCTGTAAAAACCAAACCCATAGCATAAAACTGCAAAATGAAAGTAGAAAACCATAAATCTAACAATAGATCAAAGAACAGAGAAAAGAGAAACTAAATTTTTAACCTTGATTACAATACAAAATCTATAAAGAAAAGAGATGTAGGAAGATGATGCATGTGAAGGAGTCACATTCTCTCTCCCTTCGCTTGCCATGCCTCTCCCCGTCTCATTAAATTATAAGAAAACAGAATAAAGAACACATCTTCATTGAAAAACGATAAAAAATGTGCTTAACACAATTGTCCAATTTGGAACACCCATTAGTTAAATCATATTTTGGAACTCCTAGATAGAAACAAGCTACCAAAATTTTCAAAAATGTAGTTAATGGCAAGGAAAGAAAATGGAACCATAAAGGGTAGATTGGAAATTGATGAAATAAGAAGAGATTATGGGTTGATACCTTGAGTTAGATTATTTTGGAACCGCTTTCAAGTTTACATGTTTGGAAAAATGAAACTTCATTGTTTCAATTATTGGGACATCTCTAGTGGTTTCAAGTTTTCTCCCCAACTCAAAGAGTCACAATGTAAAGATTCATGACTTTTTCTCACCGGCGGTTTGTGGTTTTGAAATGATATGTCTTCAAGGATGCTACATTTAGAGTAAAACAGGGGTTCGAAATGTCAAGGGTTTTTTCGGGAAACCGATAGAGACTACTGTAGCCATAAACCACTCATAAATGATATGTTAATGTATTTCTATTCCCTCGCATAAAACATGTTTATGATCATACAACTTCACCTTGACTTATATAACTTTGTGTAAAGGTAAACTCATTATATGTCAATATATTCCTTTCTTTGAATTTAAAAAATGTCATTATTGATTGCATTTAATTTATATTTCATTGTTTCATAATCATGAAGCTTATAAAAACATAAAATGCAAATTGAAACTAAATATTAATAATGAAGCGAAAACGCTGCTTATTTATATATAAAAG
This sequence comes from Tetrastigma voinierianum, assembly GCA_016808115.1. NCBI lineage: Eukaryota > Viridiplantae > Streptophyta > Magnoliopsida > Vitales > Vitaceae > Tetrastigma > Tetrastigma voinierianum. Next base: position 90,351 of record JAEQBH010001557.1, read on the forward strand.
AGATAAAAACACATTAAAAATCTGTATATAATATGTTTTAGACATCTATTAAGGTTGTTGTCAGGAATGAGAGGAGCTTGTTCTAAAATACAATAGTTTGATAAGACATTTACATAAGGAGGGAGTCCTTGTTCATACAAGCCTAAGTGTAACTTGATTCAAGAAGTAATGGAACCCATTTGCATATGAGCATAACTCCTATCGACTCAAAGAGCTTCGCCTAATCACGTTATCCACCTTCTCGTGCGAGTCTCTCGACATTTATTTTCTCATCATTATCTCATTTAATCTGCCCACTTTTTATCAGCATTCTAACTAATATTGTCACAACATATTCAAGAGTGTCAAGGCATTTAAGTATCTTTAGAATACTGCACATAGAAATAGTTTTCTTCATATGGATATCAACGCTTATACACAAATATCTGCTCTGTGTTGCAACAACAAACAAGGGTGAGGAGATTGTACATTGTTAAGACCATTGTTTATAAATATAAAGTTAATGAAAACAAACTGAATTCAAATTTTCAAAAAAGGAGATATAATATTAACATATTTTACCGAAATGTTATGAGAATAGTACATATGTTGAATTGTGGATGACTCATAGGACTCTACTTTCCTAATAACCACCGCCCTTTCTCATTTTGCAAAGTTCTCATACTTCACTCCTACTATTAATTCATCACCTGTCAGATACAATTTTATAATTGATAACTTTGATCTTTCTAACATCTGATTGATTTACTTCAACCTCTAAGTATCACTATTTGCTTTGTGTAAGAGAGTGTGTGTATGTATTGGAACATGTCAAGATTCATTGTTGTTAAATAATAAGTGTACAATGAAAGAAGTTTTGTCTAAAAACATTGAAATTAGTATTGTGTTTACTAATTTTAACAGAATTTAAAAAATTAAATGATGTTTAATCGTGTTAAGTGACAAATTTATTTTTATAATATTGATTTGAAACAACGCCAGACGTATTATGGGATGAGTCGACCGGAACTGGCCAGCCTGACCTGATCCTTAGTCGCTGATCCACCAAAGGCATCACCAGCGGACTCCAAACGCACTAACCCACGACACTCTTCCACTAGATCGTTCAGTAAACTGTGACCATAACTTCAATACAAACCATTCGAGAAATTCAAAGTCTAACATCAAGTCAACTGATGTGGTCATAAATTCCCTTTATTTCCTATCGAAACCAGTCCTAAAGTCAATGTCGTGTGATCAAAATAAGTGGCACCTTGGTTCAAATGCAACGAACACCTCCGCCCAGTGCAGAGAACTTGCCACCACACAATCGCCAGGTGAAAATAACCAGTAGGGAGAGACCTACCTCTTGGAGTTTGTCAAAATTCTCATTCCGGTCTCTACTTGTAGCTCTTGTCACGAGGAAAGACTTTCCCTCTTGCTTATTTGAAGCAGGTGGTCAGATGGTGGGAAAATCTCAGAAAGAAGAGTGGAGCCTCTCCCAACTCTTCTCTAAAATTTGGTTTGCACTTTTCTACATCTAACATATATTGGTTGGGAAGATAAATCAGTGAGATGTACGACCGCGGCTGTCTAATTACAAGTGGGCTCTTGGATGACCATATCGCTTATATACGCAGCGGATTTCCTCCGATCATGTTGTACATGTCTCTTCGGTGCAGGATATTTGTTTGATTACCTCCTCCATAGCATGTGTCTCATCTTGAGCCACTCAAATGTGCAGAGTGTCATGGCGTTCTCTTGGTGCCTCGAAAAAGCGTAAAGTCGTCGAATTTGTGGTCAGTATAGTGCATTGGAGTTTTGTGGGATGATTCAACGGTGAAGTCAGTTTCGATCATCAGAGATCTAGAAAAATTAAATTTTGATAGAAATTACCGTTTACTCTTTTCATAAAATTAAATTTTACGAGGTTTTACATAAACTTTCAGATTTGGGTTTAATATAAATATCAAGCTTCTTAAACGTTACATTAATATATCTTTGAAGCGTTATTTAATCTATCTGAAGTTTAGAAATTATGTCGATGGAAATTATCTAATTAATTAACCTTTATTAAACACGTAGGAGTTCGAGTTCTTCAAATGTACCATCTGTGTGTAATATATCTCAAAATTATTAATGTAGACATAATTTTCCCACTAAGAACCTTAGGCCAAGGGGAGAAGTCTTAGGGCTCAATGCGCTCGATCCCAATGGCTTTCTAAATTGAAGTACATTAAAATTGGAAAAATTGTTGGAGTAAAAATGATCTGGATTGGTTATTAAATAAATGTGTGAATTATAGGCTATCAAATAAAGTTAGGCTATAATTAAAGTGATTAATTTAGTTTTGGGGCCTTAATTAATATATTATAAGTGTGAGCATCAATGTGTAAGAGACAAGCATAATTTCTATTTTTATGATGGAGTTAAAATAGAAATTACGAATATCGTGGTATTCAATATACGAGACACAATTGGTTATAAATAGGGGTCATGGTCCCAGTCCACCTGAGTTTTCTTTCTTGATTCCCATTGTCGAAGAAATAATGACCATAAACTAAGTATAGAATGCGGAGAATCTTGCTTCTCAGATTGATTTGATGCGGAAGATCATAAAGCCTCGGACTGATTCGGTCTGAAGATCGCCAAAGTTTCAAGCTTCAGTTCAAATCATATGATATTTTTGTTATGGATTTAGGTAACCATGAATCTTGTATTTGATTCTTGATGATTGATATGAATGTTCTGTTTGTGTGATGGTTTTCACATAATTTTTTTAATCTCTCATTTGGTATCGGAAGCGGTTTCATGTTAAAGATTAGTGAAATATATTTAGAAAATGATTTTTTATTTTAGAGCGAGAAAATATTATTTATTATTATTATTATTTTCCCCTTGATCCGGTATAAATGCTCGGCCTGAGTTCTTGTCTAAGGACAATTAGAGCATGGTTATGTCCTTGAAGACCAGTGCAAATAGAGTCTAAACTACACAGGCGTGGGAGACATTGGTTGAAAGGATGTTACTCCCGGAAGAGGAGAACAACAGAATGAGCATTAGTACCCCTGAAATTAGATGCATGAAATACCCACAGGCGTGGAAGACCTATTGGTTGAAGGATGTTACTCCAGGAAGAGGAGAGAACACAAATGAGCATTGGTACCCACAGTGGTACATGATAAAATAATAATAATAATAATAATAATAATAATAATGGTCGAATTTAGCGGGTACATTTTAGTTAGTGATTTAAATATAAATATATTCATCAATTCACAGTGTATTTACAAATTTACATTCAGAAATACCGGTATTTATACTATATATTTTGAGGTCAGATTAAATCTTTCAATATGTCTTAAGTATTCTTTTATTACAAATTATTTTATTCAAAATATAGTCATATATAACATAATAGAGATATTAATTATTTGAAAAAATTAATGTTAATAGAGAATTGCATGTACACTGTAGTGGTAATAAACGCGTGATAATTATTTAGTTTTACATATGAATAATAAGTAGCCCCGAAAAGGAAGATTTATCATTCGATATGTTCTTATTATGTTATTTGATTACTACTGAGAATATCACCTGGATGTCTTTTTATCGAAGATAAAATATTAATAGAGTGTTCGATATCTTGAGATGGGGACCCTGCCTTTATTTGAATTTTTTTCGGTTTCATCTTATGTGAGTTTGTTTTGCTTGTTTATTGTTCTCTAGTTCAGCTACTAGTTTGCTTCTAACATTCTTTGCCGACATTAATTCTATTCCTATGCTAAATAGCCTGAAACTTGAACATACATGAGAACCTCCACATAGTTCTTGATGTCATGAATTTAGACCTTGCTTTAAGGGTTTCTTCTCCTGCACTGATGAGTGCCTAAAACACTCATGCCATGCAGCATACGTCTTATGGTTAAGCGTTATTTTCACGAACTCATCATTATTTATTTGCTTGAATGTCGATTCTTGCTTTGTGTGAATAGCGGGTGGAGCGAGGCAGTTTTGAAGCATTTTAGATGATACAGAGTGCGTAAAGGCTGGCGAGGCGTCACGGCGTTCAACGTCGCGACTGGCGTCGCGGCGTCCCAGCGTCGCGGCGATCCGTCGTGGCGATCCCAATGTCGAAGCGTGGTCAGCAAGAATAAATCGACAAATTAGAGCGTCGCGGCGTCTCGACATGTGACGTTCTGTCATCATGACATCGGCCGCGATTTTGCCTCTCCATCATTAAAAGCAAAAAGGGGGACCAGAAATTGGGGCATCGAAGGACGTACGGACTAGGGCATGAAGCAGAGCAGCAGCGAAGGAAATCAATGAAGAAGATAGTTACTTTTGAATTTTTCTTCTTTCCTGAAAGAATGATGATGTTTTATAAATTGAATACTTGTGTACTTACGTCCAGTATGTTCTAGATTCATATCTAGGGTGTTGTTGAACCCTGTCACTATTGCATGGATTAAAGATTTATATTTTATATTCGAGTTGCTTATGACTTGTTGGTATCTGGCACCATGTATGTGATTTATTTACATGGTGATGTTGTGACATTGGCATGGTTCTTTGAATTATCTAGATCGAGAGATGAGGGCGCGAGGGATGCGAATAAAGCGACCCTTGGTCAATTGGAACGAATAGAGATATCTCAGTTCCAAGGGTTGCGATTAAAGGATAGAACATTTTAGCGTTTGGTCTAGGGTTGGGTAGAGATACCTCGACCTTGTTAGCGAGATAAGCCTCGAGAGGATATCTCGTAGGCACGATCACCCCGTCATCAATAAGTTGTGAGTAAAATTAATAGTAATTTCTATAGGTAGTAATCCATCAAAAGTGGCAGGGGGAGACAAAGCCCTAGTCTCCACAACATAGTAAATTAAGATAAGTAGAGTAGTTTAATCTCCTGATGATCAGTTGTCATTTGAAACTGCGTCCAGATAATATTCAAAGGTAAACTACATTAATCAAAGCAACAGTGGATGATGTCCGTTACTTAGGTACCATGTGCCAGGCGCGTTGTGTGCACTTGCACATAGGCGCACATTTACATCACACTTCATTTATCCTCTTCTTTGTTGAAAGTTCCTCTCTACGATGAAAAGAGGGATATTAAGGTTGGAAGTCAAATCGCATGTGTTTGATGATCATTAAGAAGGCCATTCCGAAGCATTAAGGGGCCTGATATCGAAGCTTGATAAAAACGACCAAAGTTCCTAGAATAAATTAAGAATAGATTTGCCAAGAATGAAAATTAAAACAAGTACACTTTTGGCAAATCTCGTCTCATGAGATATAAAGTAGAGACATTAGGAGTACATTATGGAACTATCTAAATCTTGTAGTTAGAGCACATAAACTTGATCTCTACGAGGATTTACTTGTGCATTTGGTTTTGATATCTCTTCCCACACAATTCATTCAATTTAAGGTGAAACTGCCAAAAGGAGACTTGGTCTCTTAATGAGCTCATCTCACATTGTGTGCTAGAAGAGGAAAGGTTGAAACGAAAAGATGAAAGTGCTCATTTATTTGGTACTTCGAGGATAAAGGGGAAAGAAAAAGAAAGAAGGATAAAGAAAATTTGCAGAGTTCCATATCAAAAGAAACAACATAAGAAAAAAGGGTTGATGGTTGTTTCTTACGTGGGCTATGGGACATAGAAGAAGCAATGTATAACCTATCGTGCTTGGCGTCTGAAAGAAGGTACACTTCTTAATCTAGTTTGTTACGAGGTTAATTTGACTTGATTGCACAAACACACTTGGTGGATAGATTAAAGTGCGACCACTCACATCGATGTGTCCATGTAGGGTTGCCTGAGTTGCCGAAAGCCAAATGATGGTGAAAGATACATCTTTGTAGGCAATGCAAGAAGGTCAAGTTGAGGCACCGGGACATTTAGGTTATTACAAAACTGGTACTTATTTGGATTTGAATGAGACATATGTCAGGACCATTCTTCGACGGAATTTGGTTTCTATTTCCATATCACAAATTTGGTTATACTTGTTCTTTTGGAAATAATATAAATTTAGTCCTTTCGTAATTCAAATTTGGTTGGTACTGGTTCTTTATCTTATGTAGATAACTCCTTATATGCTTGATATAGTTAAGCCATATCATGAAATTCTGCAATTAAGCACTCAAGGTGTTAAAAGAAAATTAACCGATGAGAATTCTTATCATTATGGCATAAGTAGATCATGTCACATCTCAAAAGGAGAATTGAAAGGCTTCAGGTCGAGTGGGATTCTAGATTCCTTGATTTTGCAGATTTTGAAATTTGCAATAAATTGTAATAAAGGGAAAAACAACAAACACAAGGAGATTTGTACAACAGTGGTTACAAAATGCCTTACAACCGATACATAAATATTTCATGGGGCCATTTCCTTACTAAGCCATGGAATGGCCAACAATATTTTATCGACGCTTATAGACTCCATTTTTCACGCGGCGGCTACCTTTATTCATTCAAAGTCCCAATCACTGGAAGTGTTCAAATCGCTCAAAGTTGAAGTTGAAATCAACTCAATAAAAGGATTAAAAACGTCAGATCTGACCGTGGTGGTGAATACTATGGAAAGTAAGACGGTTCAGGTGAACAACGTCTGGGACCATTTGATAAATTCCTAGAGGAGTGTGGTATCATCCCACAGTACACCATGCCAGGTTCTCCAAGCATGAATGGTGTTGCTGAAAGGCGAAACAGAACGATCAAAGACATGGTAAGAAGTATGATTAGTCATTCTAACTTGCCAATATCAATTTCAGGGGCGAAGCATTAAAGACCCAGATAATCCTAACAGAGTACTAACTAAAGCAACTGCTAAAACCCCTTATGAACTTTGGACTAGCAAGAAGCCTAGTATAAAGCACTTACACATTTGGGGATGTCCAGCTGAAGCAAGGCCTTACAGGCCACATGAAAAGAAATTGGATTCAAGAACGGTTAGTCATATTTTATCGATACTCAAAGATCCAGGGGTTGGCAAATTCTATGATCCTACTTACTAAATCAATTTTTGAGAAGAGAAAATCTTTGCTTCTTTCGAGGATGCTGGAGTTTGGATGGGGAGATAAGGATAGGGATTTTGCTTTTGAAGAGGAATATGTTGGATATTCCAATAGTTGTCACGACATTGATCGTGCCCTATACCTGACATTGTTCAAGAAGCATATCCAAATCAAAACAATATCCAAGAACCTCCCATTCCAGAAGAACAAGCTCTACCTCCTCCAGAACCTACGCCATTAAGGAGATCCACTAGAGAAAGGAGAAGTGCATTGCCAAATGATTACATTGTATTTCTTCTAGAACATGAGCTCGACATCAAGGCTAAGTGGAAGATGATCCAATCAACTTCGCTGCCATAAAGTTCTAAATCTCAAGAGTGGATTGATGCCATGATTGAAGATATCAAGTCCATGAAGGACAATGACGCTTGGGATCTTGTCCCCATCGCTTCAGGAAACCCATTGGTCAGAAATGAATATTTAAAACCACAGGGATTCGAAAGGTGACGCGGAGAGATACAGCTCGCCTTTGGTCGCTAAAGGTTATACAAAAATGGTTAAGATCGATTATAAAGATCTTCTCTCCGCTCATCGAAAGACTCCTTCTTTTAGGACAATAATGGCACTTCGCACAAGACTTCGACCTCGAGCTTCATCATGGATGTTAAGACTGCATTTCAATGGTGACATTGATGAAACAATCTATATGGTGCAACCGTAAAATTTTCAGGCTCTGGGAGATACAAAGAGGATGTTTTGAAAGCAAAGAAATCTATCTACGGGCTAAGTAAAGCTTCTCGCCAATGGTATTACAAGTTTCATCAAGTTATCATTTCATTCCGGGTTTCAGATGAATATGGTTTATGACTCCGTCTGCTCTTATTCGTATATCGAATTATATTCCCAAGCGTAGGAATTAAGGTTGTCTAGCATTGCAAGATCGGGAGTCCACAGCCTACAGGAGTGGTCTAAATTGTTGATCCAGTAGAGCTATTCTCCAAAAGGTGTGTAATTGAAAAGGAAATTATGGGGTCATGGGTTGGTCAGATGGCGATTTATTAAATTGACCGCTTTAAAATAGAAAGATGATTGTCGGATTCTTTCGGGTTTCCAACTTTACTAATGATCACGTGATTTCCCACCTTCGCTTTTACAATCTCATCTAGAGCTATTGATAAATGGTCTTCGATGGAAGATTTTTTTAAATGCTCTTTTGAAAGGAAAGATGATCGGGTTGATGTTAAACACTTGTTCCTAATTAATTCGTGACTCTTAGCTTGCATTGTAATACACAACGTGTACCGAGGATCTCTCGTTCACACGTTGTCAAGAAGATGCCCAACTAAGGTTTTTACAAAGTTTTCTTCAAGTGATTAACATCACACAATCCATTAAGTATAAAAAAGGAATTGAGGGAGTATACCTTGATTAGGGTGAGTTTCCAATTAGAACCCTCAAAGATAGAAGTTTAGAACTCCATGGAAATTATAAGTAAATCATACTGAAGGAATTTATTCATGAAAGGAACTTTGAGAAAATCAGAATTCAATTGCAAAACCTAGGAAAGAAAAATACAAAATACTGAGAAAGAAAACGAGATGTGTGTTCCTACTGAAAGATTACATGTACTTGAATAAAAAATCTCCAGAGAAATAAAGCCTTCAACCCTAATCTATAAAACTTTGCCACAACTATGGAGAAGAACACTTCCTCTATGAAAACCTAAACCTAGGAATCAAAAGCTCCTTTCTCCTTGTATCCTATGGCTTTTATACCCCTTTTCATTGTGATCCCGCATTGATAGTTGAATGACGAGCGTGCTCGCATTAGGAATCGACTCGCCACCCTCGCTAGCTTCAAGACAGTGTTCTAAGACAAAGTTAGTGGTGTACCGATACAGGTTGCTCTCTGCCACTTTTCTGCATGGGTGTACCAATACAGGTTAAAGGTGTACCTGCAGACAGTTGGCCACCGGTGCTTTTCCAAAGATGGTCAGACTTCTCAAACTTCACCAAGTTGTTGCCATCATCCTCGCGATCCATATCTCGCTTCCACATAAACTCGCGACACTATGCATTAGACCTGAAAAACCTGTACAAGTCCAGAAACACGAAAACAATTAGAAGTACCTATTCTCATGCAAAATGTGAGCAAAGTGTGACTTGAAGGTGTTAAATCTCATGTGATTATCAAGCCAACTGTATTCAACAAATGACTCGTATATACCATAAGTTCAAAGGGGAGTAAGGATATTTACTTTGGTTTTATATGTCGATGACATATCAAGGCCACCAACAATATAGGCATGTCGTGATGAAACCAAGAGGATTTCTATCAAAGATATTTGAGATGAAATATCTTGGTGATGCTTCTTTTCAGGTTAGGTATACGATACACCGGATCGATCTCTGGGAATACTCTGGTTTATCACAAAAGAGCTATATCGAGAAAATTCTAAAAGGTTCGCATGCATGATTGCAAACCGTGTGACACCCTCGTGGCTAAGGAGACAAATTTAGTCTCGCCAATGCCCTAAGAATTATTTTGAGATTCAGAGATGCAATGCATTCCTTATAAGAAGCAATAGAAGTCCGTCATGCTCAAGTATGTATGCGCCCTGATACGCATCACGCCATGTCAAGGTATATTTAAGCAACTCGAAAGGATCATCGGACAAATAACAAGATTGTCATGAGGTACTTACAGAGAACAAAAGACTACATGCTCACTTATCGAAGTTAGATCGCTTAGAGATCATCGAAATTCGACCCGATTTTTTGTTTCATTGATGTCGAGATAGCATGAAATCTATCAGTTATATCTACTTACTACGGAGATGCTATCTTTGAAGAGTGTTAAATGTTTCATTGTAGCTTCTTCCACCATGGCAATGAGTTTGTAGCTTGATGAGGCATCCAATCATGGAATATGGCTATAAATTTCACACTGGCTACGTGATACTGGGATGGCATTGAAAGACCACTTAAGTTATTTTGTGACAATAAAATCAGTAGTACTATATTCCAACAAATGTGGAGTCTCGATGAAGTCAAAATTATAGACATCAAATTCCTAGCTTGTCAAAGAAAGGGTTCGTAGTGGACTTATATCTATAGAAAGAATAATGGGACAAACCTTGATTGCGATCCATCGACTAAGGATTACCAATTAAGGTCTTTCATGAAGCACATTGCCTTGGTACGGGTGTGGTTTCTCTTCGTGATGTGTCATTTAGTGGGAGCTTGTATTTTAGATGCTTTTTAGATACTTTGTTAGGGATATTATGGATTTTAAGGTTATTTATCATAGCAAAGCATTCACTTTTCATCCACTTTGATTTCAGACATGGCCTGGATCTCACTAAGGTTTAAGGAGGACCAGTTGAAATAGAAGCATGTTTGAGATCACATTGCATGAAATTTCAATGCTACACATCCACACTTGATCTTATTAGTTACATCGATATATGTGATCATTGATGGGTCTAGTTACGAAATATGTAACGAGACGACGCTGGGTTCTATATTGGTGTGGTTAATGTGGACAAGATTGTTAATGTATATAAAGTTTGATAGCAAAACTCATGAGCTCATAAAGTATAATTCACGTTTATAAAGTTACATATATAGCCCCAAGGGAGATTGTTGGAGTAAAATCAACATATAAGGATATATTAAATAAAATGTGAATTATAGGCTATCAAATAAAGCTAGGCTAAGTAAAGTGATTAATTTAAGTTTTGGGCCTTAATTAATATATTATAAAGTGTGGGCATCAATGTAGAGATGCTGCACTTCTATTTTTATGATGGGTTAAAATAGAAATTACGAACAATCGTGATTGTTCATATACAGACACAATTGGTTATGTCAGGGTTTCATGGTCCCTGTGATCACACAAGGTTTTTCTTCTTCCGATTCCCATCACGAGGTAAATATTGCACAAAAACTAGCCAGATCTGAAGATCATAAAGCCTCGTATTCGTATTTAGATCTCGAAGATCATAAAGCCTCGACTCGATTCAGACTGGAAGATCATAAAGTTTCAATTCATTCAAAGACATTCCAATATTTTGTTATGGATTTAGGCACGCTTCCTGCTAGAAATCGTATTTCGATTCTCGATGATCTGTCATGAATGTTCCTGTCAGTGATGGTTTTCACATATTTTTTTTAAATCTCTCAAAGGTAGCTTTGTCGCAAAGTCTAAATCTTTCCACCACCTGAAACATATTTCAGTAGACAATGATGAGAGTCAATAAGGTTGCCAAATATCTAGTTTTTTTTTGCATATATCTAGTTATTTTCGAAGAACTTTACTCCGTCGATCTCACTCGCCTCTTTCCTATGGAATGACAAGAATGAAGTTGAAGTCCAACTTTGCAAGCTTGAGTAAAGATTATTACGTGATGAATCATCTGGCTGGGTAGATGGAAATGCAGTATCTTGCTCCACCTCACAAGGCTCGCACCTACGTCAGCAGGCATGAATAACTTTGTTCAAGAAAAGGATTATTCTGATCACTGACATGGACCGAAGATGAGTGGTGGTGCCGTGCTCAGACATTTCTTCTCCATCACCATCAAACGCGTGAAGCTCATATAAAGGTAGCATACCAAGTGAGTTACCAATCAATGATTCATTGAAGTTGCCTTCCTCGTTTGAACTTTTTGAATACATCTATTTCACTAGCAAAGTTGATTATTAAATCAATTAGGCTCCGTTTGGAACCCGAAAAGAATAAAGGAAAGAAAACATAGGAGAAAATAGAGAGAAAAAGTGGAAGAAAAGAAAATTTAAAGGAAAATAAAAATATATATTTAACCTTCGGTTCTTTTTGGGACCTGGAAAGTAATAAGAAAAGAAAATAAAGAGGAAAATAAAGAAAAAAATGGGGGGAAGAAAAGAAAATTTGAAGGAAAATAAAAAATAGGTTAATAAATTAATTTTTTGTATTTCTTCAAACTCATTTTATATGTTTTTCTTTTATGGGAGATCAATAAATTTAAAATATTAAATGCATAAATTTTGATTATATTTAATTTTCTTTTATATTTTTCATCGTGAAACGAATAAATCATTTTCCTTATTATTTTTTACTTCCTTTAATACTTTCTGGATTCTAAATAAAACCTAAATAAATTAATTATGTATGTGTGTTTGTTCACAGCTGTGGGATAGGAGCTTTTAATTACCAGATGGAACTAGGTAACCTTCTTGTCTTAGTAGTCGGAACCCCAGAGAGGAAGTTGTGAGATCCTCATTATCATCAACCAGACCATATGTTTCATGGATGTCTTTCAATGCTTCTTCAATCTCCCTCTCAAAGTGGTATGCCACTCCCAATAGTTGAATGGAATCAATCAACTTCAGCAGTTCTGGAGATTTACCAGCACTGGCTTTTAGCTCCTTCCTCACTTCTTCTTTCAGTGCTTCGATTTGCTGTAATTTACGTTCATGGGTTACCTGCACCAGCAAAATACCTTCTAAATGTTACTAAAGATCTTTAATTTTTTGAGAAAACATTTTTTAAACCAAATATCTCAAAGGAAAGAATATGTATAAGGTGGGCAGTGTATAACGCTTAGACCCCAGTGTGGTAAATGTTTTCAAAGCATATGTTAGTGTGAGAATTGAAGCATTTGCCTCTGGAAAATACTAGGATCATTTAAAAGATTGGATGAAAGTGATTTTAATAAAGATTTTTAGCTTGTAAAAAATGTTTTTTTTTATATAAAATTAGATGTTGGACCAGCTTTAGGAAACATTTCTAGAAAAAATTGCCAAAATACCTAAGAGTGAGAGCTATAAAATATTGTTCATAGTGCTTTTAAAGTAAGGGCTATTTGGTGCATGTTTTCCAAAACTAAGGTTTTTATAATAGTTTTAATTACCTTCTGTAGTATTTATAGAACGAAAATCTATTTAGGCACTTGAAATTTTTTTAATATCTTTTTAATATTTTTAATTGTTTTTTTAAACTATTTTTATATTTATCACTTATTTTTAATTATAGATGTATTTGTTAAAGTACTCTTTAGAAAAACAAGAAAACAACTAAAAGATGTTTTTTCATTTTATTTTCTATTTTGTAGAACATAAAATAAAACAAATAATCTGCCAAACTTATTTTAAAATATTCTCTAAAATGGTTGTTAAACATATTTCTATCAATAGTTTGTAGAGGATCACTTATCAAATATGTTTCTACAAATCATTAGAAAAGATTTTTCAATTTTTTGAAAATACTTTCTAAATGTTACTAAAGATTTGTAAGACCCCATAAAATTCTAATTTTTTAAAAATGGTAAAACAGTAATTTCGGTCAAAAATCCTGAATTTTTTTAGACCTCGGATGACGAAGTAGACTTCATCGTTGAATCGCCCTCATGAAATTTACTTCACGCCACCCCACCGAGACAACTTGAAATTTCACGCTTTTTCAAGGTACCGAGTAGTACGGACACTTGGCACAAATTTTGAAATACCACAAGAATATATTAAATGTATGATGAGTCAAAACATGAGCCTAAGTGGGACCCATGAAAGACATATATGACTGCGCTATTGGATAGGAATCCAAAGGGAAGAGATAAGTGGATAAGGGAATCCAAGTTACCAAATGGTGGCTTGACATGTGGCATGAGAGGACAAGTCCTCTTGAACAATTTCTCCTAGCTGGTTTTGGGAGAAGGAAGGGAGAGAGAAACGAAAGAGAAGAAGAAGAAGAAGCTAGAGAGAGAGAGTCTACCTTTTCTGTATTTCTGCCACGTCCATGATCCGATCCAGACGGTATGTTATCTACGCTGGGCAGTGGCTGCCAGTGGATACCGCAAAGATATGGAGTTTCAACAACCAGAGGTGCGGTCTTCTACTTGGATATTTCGCTTAGCGCAATAAATGGTTTTCGTGTTGTGTGAGGCCGAAAAACGGCCATGGATTTTTGGGTTCTAAAGAAGTGGAACCAATGCCGATGAGAGGGTCAGTTCATGGACAAATTTCCACGCACTGCTATGAGACCGTTAAAAGTCCCGTTGGATGTTTGGACTGAAAAATTTGTCCATGTGGTTTTGCTTGCATGTTATTGCTTTGAATTGAATGACTTGAAACATGGAAATGATATGTTAATGCATGCTAATTGATGTTAACATGATTGTTTGAATTTATATGAAATATAATTATGTGGTTTCATTGAACGGATATAAGAATTGGCATCATTGAATTCATGTGCACGATGACATCGCATTTAGCCTGGGTGGGTGCACGTATGGTTGTTCACCACTCTTTGGTGAATGTGGTCGAAGTTGTCTCGACTATCCAAATAAAGATTCATGGTTTAAATCATAAAATGAGAAATAATTAATGTGTGTTAAGCGTCCCTGGAACTCGGGTGTAGGAGACCCGTGGTATTATCCGAAAGGTCTTGCATGGGTGTAAGAGACCCGAATGGGTGTCAGAGACCCACAGTACTATCTGAAAAGGTTTTTCACGGGTGTGAGAGACTCACGGTACTATCCGAAATGTTCTATATGGGTGTTAGAGTGTAAGATCCGAGAAAATTCCAATTTCTTGAAAAATGGCAAAATCGTAATTTCGGTCAGAATCCGAAATTTTTCTAGATCTCAGATGACAAACCGATTTCACCGCGGTATCGCTCGAAATCTAGCCAACACGCCGACTTCGCCGAATTCGAGACACCTGACTTCAGACATTTTTCGTGCATCGAGTATCAAAGCCGTGGAACGATACGTGAGATGACAAAAGTCACCTATAACATGTACTCATGTGACACAAGTTGCATGAGTAGAGAAATGATGGAAATGGTTGGCTGAGATAGTGCCAAATGTAAAAAATCCAAGCTTAGGGACATGATTGGCATTATGTGAATAGTTGAATGATAATAGGACAAAATAGTGAACAGTTGTCATCTCCTACCTTAAGAGACCAAAAGAAAACGTGCGAGAGGAGGGGGAAGATGCAGTAGGTTGCTGGATTTGTGTTTTAGAGTGAGAGTAAGTGACTTCTCTCTAGGTTTCTAGGCGATCGGACCATCGGATTCCTTCGAAGCAAGAAGGAAAGTTGTTCTACGCGGCGAGGGCAACGCGTAGGTACCGGTTTTAAGGAGTTTCGACAAACTCCGTGAGGTAGGGGTTTCATCTTACTTGTTTTACTCTTGATTTAAGAGCTTTGTTGATGTTTCGCGGTTGAGGCCTTAAACGGCTTTTTGACGGCCCCAAATCTGGAACCAAGGCGTGGAAACTTTGAAATCTACTCGACAAACTCCGTGACTGTCCATGGATTGTTTGGGTGCCTAATGGTATAATTTATGCCATAAATTGTGTTTTGGTATGTATAAGGCCGGGAATGGTTATGGAATTCGAGTTCACAAAGTGGAACCGATGTCAGGAGGATCAGAATGAAGAATCTGATGGTTTTACTGTTCACATAAATAGTGACACGAATTAATTTTGTGGAGAAAATGTTTGGTCGAGTAATTCAAATCAAATTGCTCGTATGTAAATTAAACTTAACGGAGCTAATTTTTGGTGTAATGGATTGTGAAATCAGATAACATGTTTGTGTGATTTATATTATGTAAATACATGGATGATGATATATTTGCATGTGTTATATGAATTGTGTTGAAATGGTATAATGCATTTCATATGCACCTGGTAACCTAGAAACTAAAGGGTGTGTGCATGACATGGATTTTCTCTGAAAAAAAGAAATGGTTGAGAAGGAATCATAGATGATTTTCCTGAGAATGGGGTTGTGAGACAAATTCCAACAGATCACTTCTGATGAGGACCATGGATCAAGCTGAAGTTCTCCAACACATTCGGGCCTGAGGGTAGTCCCATATATTTTACCGACATCGCCGCAGAGGTATTTTCAATAACAACAGGTTTGTTTTGAAAATGATTATTTTCTGGCTACATGGCTTAGGCAAGTGTGAGGGAGCTCGATGAGGACTCGAGACATGGGGATGGCATAGGACATTCAAGTTGGATCATGCATTTACTTGAGTGTGTGTTTTACCTGAGCATCAAGATATGCACTAGTGGAGAGGCAACCCATTTGGGTGATTCTCTACTACCGGGCATTAGCTCACCTCGTCGAGGAATTACATTATTTCAGGTACAAGAGCAAGCACGGTATACTCCGCTCATCCTAGAGGTCGATCAAGAAGTTCCTGCCAGGGCTTTCGTGTTTTAGCTGGATACACGATAGAACATTTGAACTTTTAATATACGCAGATAAGAGTAAATTATTAACTCAAACTATGCACACAGTTGATGTATATTGATCAAGATTGTCAGAGGCCCACGCTTATACTCATGTTATATCTTATGATGTTGATCGACTGTGCACTCGAGCAGCTCCCCGCATACAAGGGAGACTTCGCTTCCATTTTCGCGAATGTGTCGTGCATCTGACATTCACGAAGATTCCGCTGCCGACTGTTGTCAAATCCGACACCTCATTGGGGCTCACAGCCTTACATCAGAGCTAAGGCAAACGACACCAGGTTCTGCAATGTGAAGTAGTTTAGGTCCGATACCAAATTTCACAAAATTAGATCGACCTTGTGTATACGAATTAGGAGCCTCCTGCTCAGTATTTATCACCACTCGGGTGTGGTTCATGTAGGCTTAGGTATGAGATTACCTAGAAGGCACTAACAAAAACTAGGACACGGTACGTGGTGTTTTGTGGGTGATCATGTGAATTGATGAATGGTGTGTATACCATGTTATGTGTCAGGATCAGTTTGTGTGCTTAGGTAACAGCACATAGATGTGTTGGAAACAAATTTTGGAGTTTTACAGTGTGTAAAACTGGAAAAAGAAAATAAATTAAGTAAATTTTTATTAATTTATTTGGTCTTTTGGATAATGAAAAACAAAACAAAAATTTAAGGTTGAACACTAGAGTTAGTGTTAGATCAGGAGGTTTTGAGGAAATTTTGGACAAAATGTCCAAAATTAAATGAATATATATATATATATATATATAAAGATATGAGCATATATATATATATATATATATATATATATATATATATATATATATATATATATATATATATATATATATGAGGCGTAAGAAAATTATTTTCTAAGGTTTTACAGTTTGTAAAACTGAAGAAAATCAAATAAAATAAATTTTTATAATGATTGAAAGCTCTCGAAATGGAAAAAATGTATATATATATATATATATATATATATATATATATATATATATATATATATATATATATATATATGTTTTTTTTTTTTTATTTTCCGGCCGGAAGAAATGTGTGAAAAATAATAATAATAATGAAAACGAAAAATTGCAGTAGTGGACTGACTAAATAATCAATCAGATTGCGGATAGAAGGAATTGTATTGTGACATGGTGGGCTTGAATGGCTTAGTTAGTATCACACTACACCATTGTATCAATGGACACCAAGGTTTGCTTCTGGGCCTTGGGAGTCGTTGAAAATTGTATTGCACCACTAATGGCCAGCCAAAAGAGGACTCGCCGTTGGGAATTTTTGTGTCAC
This sequence comes from Tetrastigma voinierianum, assembly GCA_016808115.1. Taxonomy (NCBI): domain Eukaryota; kingdom Viridiplantae; phylum Streptophyta; class Magnoliopsida; order Vitales; family Vitaceae; genus Tetrastigma; species Tetrastigma voinierianum. Next base: position 107,910 of record JAEQBH010001557.1, read on the forward strand.
AATACAATTAATGTATTGTGATTGAGGCTAGGCATGAGAATTTGAGTCCCAAATACACGAGTGTATCGTGACGCAGAGGCAGGCTAGGTCAGATGCCAGATCACAACACACCCGGTATCAGGCCTAGGGAAGGGCTCGAGGCGTGCAAATGCGGTCGCGACGGGAGGTTGGCCACGACACGCTGTTCTCATACGGTGATGCCGCGCCGATCGCCACAACACTGCCGGGCCACGCGCCGTGACACCTACGGCCGGGGCCTACTACACGCGACCCGCGCCGCCCACTACACCCGGCCACGCCGCGCCAGTGCACCTGCACACCTCGGGCGGGCCGTCAAGCCGCCAGGCCGTGGCACTTGCGCACTTCCAGTCCGCTTTTTGGACTCAATACTATTTATGAGTCACTTTTTGGGCACTGTTCATAAACACTGGTCATCACAAAATTTTTCGAAAAAAAAAATTAATTAAATAAAATAAAATCAATTAAAGTGAGACAAAAAATTTTTAAATGAAATTTTCGAAAAATAAATTTTTTGTGGATAAAATTGATTTGAGATGTGAATTAGTTGTCTCGCATTGCATATAAATGCAGGGACATCGTATATGAACTAGACATTCAGGTATGAATAGTGTCTCTGGCCTGTTTATGCCTGTAGATATCGCATTGTATTTAACCGCTATTTGAACTGTAGAAGGGCTAGTCGAGACGAGGACGAGGACGAGAGGGCGCTCCACAAGGGACTGGTCAAAATCACCAGATTCGACTAGCCACCGCATTTGATCAATGTGCCTCAGGCCGTAGGGTATCATACCACGTAGTAATGTGTTGGGGTGCGGCAGGTAAATGTGGGAGGTCCTAGTAACCTCCAGAGGTTTAGGGCGCATCATCCTCCGACATTCACAGGGGGAGGAGATCTAATGGTAGCAGACCATTGGTTCATGCAGATTGAGAAGATGTTAGAGGCTATGGAGATTACCCCACGCGAAGCAGATCAAACCACCGCTGCCCAGCCTAGAAGGTGAGCCCAAATATGCGGAATGGGGCAAGGACCCTAGAGATCAGAGGCAAATGACATGGGCAGAGTTTTAGGAGCTGTCTATGCAGAACTACTTTCCGACACGCGAGGCATGCCGAAGGCCCAGGAGTTCCTGTGAGTCAAGCATGGGACTTATTGACCGATGAGTATACTTTATAAATTTTCTTTATCAATATGTTTTTCTTATCTTTTAGTAGTTTATTATATAAATGGTTTTCATCTAATGCTCTAAATGTTCAATTTGTAATTAAACAACCATGGAAACAATATGGAGCAAAACAAAGAGATAAAGTCTGCAACTTCACAAACCATACATGCAACAGCACATTGTGTTTTTGATGTTTTCATTGCAAGATGACCCCAAATGGAAGAAAACTCATATGGATGAATTTACACTTCAAGATCTTTCCAATCTGCATCAAGAACACCCAAATCGGATCACCAAAATGACAAAGTTATGACTCTTGGTAGTTGAAGGAAGAAGAGAAGAGAGCTCAAAAGAGACCAGTTGGAGCATTTTGTATATTCAGTCTTTATAATGAATTCCAAAGTGTTTTTCTTGGACATATCTAGATTCTACACTTCAAGAACTTTCCAACAGTACCAAGAACACCCAAATCGGAGTTCTACGACAAAGCATGGTCTTTAATGTAAGCTGGAAAAATAGAAGAACGTCGTGACGTTAGAACGTCGCGATCGCTGCGTAGAGCTGCGTAAACGCATCCCAACGTTCGCGACGTTAAGCTAAACGACGCCGCGACGTTAGGGTTGTTTCGTGATTTTTAGCCCATTTTGAGCCCATAATTGGGGGTTTTTAAAGCTCAAACCCGAAGGAGACAAGGGGAAGGCCAGTGGTTTCGAGAGCGGGTCTTCATTCACTTGGGACCAAGGAAAAGGTTGGGAGTCGTTTTTGAAGACTAGGGAGAAGATCATGAGATTTGTGGGAAGAAAATCTTAGACTCGTAATCATTTGATCATTATAGTTTCTTCTCCCTTTTCTCATGTTTTATCCTAAGTTTATGATGTATCAAACCTCTATCATGCTTTAAATTCTTAGATCTGTGGCTTTGGTTGTATATCGAACATGGATTTATATCTATTTGTTAATGTTCCGTTTTCTATTGTTTCAGAATGCACCTTCTATTGATTCATACTGGTTCTATTTACATATTGATTTCTCGCTAATCTCAATGTGGTGAGTGGTCTTTGCAAGATCCGCAGAAGGAGTAAAGAACTAGACATAGATGAATCAACCTAATTAGCCCGGTAGTGTAGAAATTACTTCAGAATTAGAGGCGTGTGAGACTTTTGGATCTTTAAAGACCCTAATGCTTGGGGTTGAGCCGAGAAGCAAAAGACCTAGTGTTAGTTTTGGTAGGTTATTCAACCCTCGAGAGAGGCTTATAATTAAATTAGACAAGAGTTGCCTCTAAAGCATTTTCATGAAACAATAGAGTAGAATTTGACTTAGATCTAAGAGGTGATTGTCCGATTGCACCAAGTAAATCTAGGAATTTATCATCTCGTATCCTTAGTTAAGTATCTTCATTAGTTAGATTTAGAAATTTCATTAGTTTAGTTTAAATTGCTTACTTTCACACCAGGCTCGATATTGTAGATGTATTATAATTCTTTGTACTTAGATCCCCATTTTTCCCCTCAGATCGACATCTCGTATTTCAGTACACCCTTATTACTGGGACAAGAGTATACTTGCGAAATAGCCTTCTTATATTTTTCTCAGATAATTTATATACACATCACAAAATACGCCTATCAATGACCGTGATGGATTATGTGGCTAGATTCATGGAGCTAGCCCGTTTTGCTGATGATTACGCGGCCACAAACATGGCCAAGGTTAGGAGATTCGAGAATGGGCTGACGTTGTCCATTCGGGGTAGGACTATAGGACTTCGCCTATAAGACATGGACTCCATGGATGGGATGGCCCTGACCATAGAGAGAGAGATTAAGGATGCTCGGAGCACTCGGGATGTGGGTGTTGGTAGTAAGAGGGAGGATCAACCTTCTTCTGTTCGGGAAGAGGTGCAAGACTTCGTCACACGAGTTTCGTGAACAGGCCAGGATTAGGCATCTAGTCACCAAAAGTGCACGATATGTTATTTTGTCGATTAAAGGGGGAATATGAGGCAGATCGTCTCAGAGGTTGTGAGGTCTCAAGAATTACATGCTGAGCATATAGAGCAACCTGATATGTGAGGGAGCACGCTTATACTGGCACTTGTCGACTAGGAGAGTTTAAATCGATGCATCATATTCATTCATTGTTGCATCTGTGTGATGGAATTGGGCTTAGAGGTTAAGGTCTTTAGAGATGCCAGGTATGATGTTCTTCCCTAGATATAGAGGAGTCAATTGACAGTCGGATTACGAAAGCCAGAGATCTCCGAGATTCGCCTCATGGTGGACCCCAGAATGGGGAGTCATAGCATGGCATCATTGCGTCTATATGCACCTGAACATCGCCGAGCCCGGGTGTGGGTGCACTCCGCATGGTCATTCACCATTCTAGCGAGCGTGGTCGAGTTTATCTTGGGGACTATGTCCGCGAAGACTCATAGTCTCGAATCAGAAATGAAAAGTAATTAAAGTGTGTCAGCAGCAAGAAGGCTCGCATCCTACAGAGAAGCCCGAGTTAGGGGTGAAGGAGACCCGCAAGAGAGTATCCGGGAAGGTCCCGTGCGTAAGAGACCTTGTGCTATCCCGACCGCAGGCGAAGAGACCCGGAGAGATCCCGACTTCAGGGTGTAAGAGACCCGGGGAGCCATCCCAAATTTCTATGAGGGTGTAAGAGGATCCGTGGAGGCATCCCAAATCTCTCGTGTGGGCGTAGAAGAGACCCATGAGAGATCCCAAATTTTGTGTGGGCGTAAGAGACCCGTGAGCTTTCCTGTATTTCTGTAGTAAGAGACCGGAGGCTATCCCGACTTCAAGTATAAGAGACCCGTGGAGAAACCGAAATTTCGGTAGGTAAGAGACCCGTGGAGTTATCTCAAATTTCTCTGTGGTGGGTGTAAGAGAGACCCGTGGAGATATCCGAAATTTACGTAGGAATGTAAGAGGTCAGCTCGAGATGAAAACACACTACTGCTTATCACATAGACTTAGAGTTTAGTGATAGGAGTCGGGAGTGACTCGAGATGAAAACACACGGCCAGTTATCACGACTTAGAGTTGAATGATGAGTCAGAGCGACTCAAGCAAGACTGATACCCCTCGAAATCAGATTGCGTCGCTGGTTTCGCAAGGGCTCGCATAAGGATGTCATTCATGACATGGACTAGGTTGACGATCCATTGATTGTCGTTGATTGTGACCTTAGGAAGGCGCGCTTTACACACCGCGTAAGGTCAGGTAAGGTTACATGTTGTGTGGATAATATACGTGTTAAAGACATGCCAACAGACTGTCCCGATCATAAGGGTAGCCGATGAGCATTTGCCCTAGTGGAATTCGCCTACAACAATAGTTATCAGGCGAGTATACAGATGGTTCATATGAGGTGCATTGTATGGAGGCCATAAATCACCGTTATATTGGACCGATGTGGGAGAGAGCTTCATCACTAGTCCTCGATCCGACAGACACCTCCGAGAAGGTGAGCGACGACGACAAATATTTCACTAGCCGCAGCCTAAGCATAGAAGAGCTATGCACGTAATGACGTCAACCCTGCAGTTCGAGGCTGGTGATCACTGCCTTCAAGGTGATGCCTAAGAGGAGTGGTCAAGTTCTATGAAGCTCCTGAAGCTATCGCGAGGTTTATCGACATTTCAGATACTCGAAAGGGTAGGCACTGCGTTCATCGTTGGCTTTACCGCCCAAAGCATGTCGTGTCCACGAGGTATTTCCACTTCTCCATGTTCTAAGTATACCCGTGATCCGCCCCATGTGTTGGATCGGGGGAGAGATCGAGGTCGACACCGATGGGACCTTCGGGCGAGGGACTGTGCATTTGATACCGTGATCGTGTTTTACGACGCAAGACCGAGGCTAGTGAGGGTGCTATAGCCGCACTATGGGAGGAGTCAACGGGAGCGAGACACGTTAACGGGCCATCTATCCTTCTTGTTTAGGGATGAAGGTACGCGGGTTTAGCCGCTTAATACTCTAAATGACTAGCTTCATGCATGGTAGAGCACATGTCGCTTATGCATGTATTGTCACTGTCCGCACTCGACGAAATTCCTTTTAAGGAGTGGGAGAATGTAAGACCCGAGAAAATTCCACTTCTAGAAAATGGGCAAAATCGTACTTCGGTCGAATCCCGAAATTTTTCTAGATTCTGATGATCGAAACTGATTTCACCGCCGAATCGCTCACGAAATCTAAACAACACGTCGACCTCAGAGAATCCAAGATAATCTAATTTGCACGTTCAGATCGATGTACCTGCAGGACACAAGTTGCATGAGTAGAGAAATTGCAAACGGATCTACGAGATAGTGCCAAATGTAAAAACTGCTTAGGGACATGATTGGCATTATGTGAATAGTTAAATGATAATAGGACAAAATAGTGAACAGTTGTCATCTCCTACCTTAAGAGACCAAAAGAAAACGTGAGAGAGGAGGAAGAAGATGCAGTAGGTTGCTGGATTTGTGTTTTAGAGTGAGAGTGAGTGACTTCTCTCTGTGTTTCGCACCCACTGGCCCGATTCTTCTGAGCAAGAAGGAAAGTCGTTTCACGCGCGAGAGCAACGCGTAGTGACTCGGCTTTAAGGAGTTTCGACAAACTCCTGGAGGTGTGTGGGTTTCATCCTACTTGTTTTACTCTTTGATTTAAGAGCTTTGTTGATGTTTCTGCTTGGTCGAGGCTCAATCGCGCTTGATCGGTCCCAAATATTGGAATCGAGGTGTGAAACTTGGTAACCCATTCGACAAAACAGGATCAGTCTACCTGACCGTCATGGGGTGCCTAATGGTATAATTTATGCCATAAATTGTGTTTTATATGTATGAGGTCGGGAATGCATATGGAATTCAAGTTCATAAAGTGGAACCATGTTGGGTAGTGGGTCAGAACAAGAACTGAGATGGTTTTAATTGCTCAAGTGAATAAGGACACAAATTAATTTTGTGGAAATGTGTTTGGTCGTAGTAATTCAAATCGAATTGCTTCCTCGTATGTAAATTAGCCTCCATGAGCTAATTTTTGGTGTAATGGATTGTGAAATTGCATAACATGTTTGTGTGATTTAAATTATGTAAATACATGCATGATGATATATTTGCATGTGTTATATGAATTGTGTTGAAATGGCATAATGCATTTCATATGCACCGGTAACTTCCAGAAACTAAGGTGTGTGCATGACATGGATTTCTCTGAAAAATGAAATGGTTGCGAAAGGAATTTCAAGGTGATGATTTTCTCCGAGAACTGGTCGGGAGACGCCTACAAATCACTGGATGAGGACCATGACTGCTTTCAGAAGTTCCCTCCTCCAAGACATTCGCCGAGGGTGTCCCATATATTTTACCGACATAAGCCTGGTAGTGATTAATAACAAATGTGTTTTGTTTTGAAATGATTATTTTTTCTCATATACGGTTTAGGAAAGTGTGAGGGAGTCGATAAGGACTCGAGACATGGGGATGGCATGTAGACATTCAAGTAGGATCATGCATTTACTGAGCGCTGTTTACATCGAGCATCGCGATATGCACTTGGGTGAGTAACCCATTTGCAGATTCCACCATCGGCATTAGCTCAATTCCCGGCCGAGGGAATTACATTATTTAAGGTACGTGAGCGCATCGAGGAGACTCCGCTCATCCTAGAGGTCGACATCAAGAAAGTCGGTCAGGGCTTTGAGGCTTGAGTTGGATACATGCATTAGAACGTTTGAACTTTTAATATGTTGTATAAGAGTAAATTATTAACTCAAAACTATGTACATAGTCGATGCATATTGATGAGTATTGTCAGAGGCCTGGCACGTTTATACTCATGTTATGCCTTATGATGTTGATCGGGGATTGTGTTATATTCTGTAGAGCTCCTGCATATGGGAGACTCCATCTGATTTTAGTGAGTCATCGGTTACCCAATATTCACGAAGATTCCGCATTGACTGGTTATCAACTGACACCCTGGGGCCAAGGCCACATAGAGACCTACTGTAATCCAAAAGTTCGTTGCTCAAGAGAAAACACACCGGCCATGTTTATCACTTAATTCCAGAGCCGAAAGGATGTGAGCCTGGTTGACTGGGATAGGTTACCCATCGGGAAATTGCATCGTGTCGGGTGAGTCGTAATAAGCTCTGAATTGGGTGTCAATGGCATTACTAAGGACACCACACTTGGTATAGCCATGTGTGAGGAGTCTATGGAGTGACTCCTGGTATGGGCATGGAAACATTTGGCGATGATATATATCATTCCATGTAATGCATTGTAAATCAGATGGAATGTGATGTCATGGATGTTAACAGATGTGCATTTTAGTGGGAGTAGCCCTCGAGGGAGAATCTAACCATCGGGCATTGCTCACCCTCGTGTGGGATCCCCCCATGTGTACAAGGACTATTCAGGAAGACGGCGCTCACTAGAGGCCACTTTTGAGAAGAAAGCCGAAAAGTGGCTTTGATTTTATATTTTTGTAAAACATGTACAAATACATTTTGAATTATACATGTTTGTATAAGAGTGTAATTAACTCTTGTAACTATTGTGATGTAGTTGATTGTATTTTGGTGAGTATGGATGTGTAGGCCAACGTGGCCATTTTTACTCATGTATAGGTCTCATTATAAGATATACACAGGTTTTCGCAGGTTGACGGTGGTCAACGAGACACCCCGGGATTTGAGGCTTCACAAGATTTTCCTTTTTTTTTTAAAAAAAAAAAAAACATTTTTGAAACCAAGTATCTCAAAGGAAAGAATATCGTCAGGAATGTAGGTGAGGAAAGAATCAACCCAAAAGTTGGGAGGGAAGTGGGACAAGCATTATCGATCGGAAAGCTTAAGGTTGGAATACGTTGGAAAGAAGAAAGCCTTATACTTGTTCCTATTTTCCTTGTTCTGAATATCTAGAATTCATTAAGCTTGGAATACGTTGGAAAGAAGAAAGCCTTGTACTTGTTCCTATTTTCCTCGTCCAATATCCAATCTCATCTACTTATATAGGTGGGTCTTGGATCCATCCTAGGGCATTGATAGGATTGATTAAACACCTAAAGGTAATATAAAAAGAACCACATCATATTTTTATTTGGATAAATCTTCTCTTTTTGTGACGTTGTCATTGTTTAATTTATTTTTGTCCATAATGATGTTTTAAATTAGCTACCTCGTTACAAAAACCCTAGTATTCTCTCTCATCCTATTCTCTTCTAACCCATTTTCTTCGAGTAAGAAAGGGTGATTTTTGGCTATTCTTGGCTTGAAATCACTCTTTTACATTTATTTCTTTCATTTTCTTGTTTAATTAAGTGGTTTTTCCATGAATATTTAGATTTTATCTTTCTTCTTTTTTCTGTCGTCGTCTTATTACGGTGTTTGTTTTGTCGCCATCTTATTACGATGTGGTATTATTCGTCATCTTGTTACGAAGTTTTATTTGTATGAGGACGATTCAAGCACAACGGATTTCATCAGTCGAAGATATCAAATTATGGTTGTCACTATGTTGAAAATTTTGAGTCAAAGATATTCTAGTCACTATATTATCAAATTTATAGACTTTATACCGATTTATTATGCTATATAGTAACTTGGATATTATTTCATCCTATATGGATTTTAGCTATTTGTATTTTGGATCTATCGATCTATTATATGTTTGAATCAATAGTATTATTTTTCCTTTCAAAAAAATTAGCCACCTCTATCTTGCACGCTTATTATTGTTTTAAATTAGCTACCTCTATCATGCACGCATGTGATGCATGTGGCTCTGTGTCAATACAAATATAACCTACCCTATATAAGGTGATCATGATGTTAGTATATTTGAATTGATAATTTTGTTTAACTACAAGGAATTGAGCTTCTCATTGGGACCATTGATATGGTCAAAAGCAAAACTAAGTGCAACTATATGATATAAATGTAAAGAAAAGGGTTGCAACTAGGTGTGATCATAGGGGCATCAGGCATAAATGCCTCGAGTTCTTAGTGAATGTCTCACTTTGCCTTTGAACTTTTTTTTCGATTCCAAGATTTCCCTGACTTATACTTCCATAGTCACTCATGGGGATAAGGTGCATAAATGCATATGACTTATAGTTGTAAGCCTAATTTAGATCCTAAGTTTTTTTTTGGTCCATAGGTATCCCGATGTTTAGTGTCGTGGTTCATTCATATCTTTGTCGTCACGAACTTACACAAATGAACAAACGGACTTTAAAACCACGTGGATCGCTCTTATTTGTCTATTTGCAGTAAATCATGATGGCAGGACATGGATGAAGCCAGTGATAATTTAAGTCGAGGCACTTGTGACGTAAAAGCTCAAGGGCTAAATTGAACATATAGATATAAGTCAGGGGCATTTGTGCACCTTATCCCGTCACTCCTGTCCATCATGTTAAAAAATGTTACAACCATGCTTGAAACTCTAACACATATGAGGTATTTAATTAACAGGGTTTTAATGGGCGTTTTAATGGACGTTTGTCCATATGTGACCTTTTCAATGGTCAAAAATGCCAAACTACTGGCAAACGTCAAATGCATTCTGAACCGAAAAACGGTGCGTTAACATACGCATAAAACTCGAGGTATTACAATCACTTATAAATTGTAATTGCAATTTCATTTTAGTCACTATTAATGGGAGCCTAAGGATGACGTCATTTCCTTGCCGCATCTATAAAAGAAAAAATAGGAAGAAAAACTAAAAAGGAAAAAATGAAAGAAAATGGAAAAAAGTTAAATCCAATATATTGTTTTTATTTGTTGCTTTAAACTAATTTAATTTATTTTAACCATCATTTATGCGATTTTCAAAATACAAGGAAGACTAGTTTAGTGATTATTATGAAAAGAATTATAGTAATATAATTATTATTTTTATTTAATCATTTGACACTAAACCCATAATAAGTTATATTTCAAAAATTACACAATCATAATTTTGTAAGAATTTTGAGAAGAAATGTACTTGTGTAAAAACCCCATTCAAGCCCTAGCTTCACTTTTAAAAGGTTATCCCATTTTACTTGTAAGCACGAATTCATTTCCATTCAAAACCAACTCCTACAAACACCGTCTCGCATTTAAAAATAAACAGGCTCACATGATTTTAGGAAATAATTTTCTTCAAATCTTTAAGATTATCATCCAAAACAATGTTTCCCATTATCTTTGATTCAAAACTCCATGTAATCATTGGATTACTACCCCTCGATTAAAACGAGCCTTTGTTCGCAAAACCCCTATTCCTTTTCTCCCAACCGCCGTGGTGATCGTAACTCTCTTCCTAAAAAGATTTTGATCACCATCATCCTTTATTAAAACTTGATACTCAATTACTATATACACTTTATTTAAGCTCACAAATCCAGAAAAAACTTGAATCCCTTTATGTTGACAATCCTTTACAATTATGGGATAATAATAAGATTTATACTACTCTTAAATTAAAAGATCCAAATAAGATTATTAGGGTAAAACCCATGAGACATAATGAATTAGATGTCATAGAATTTCAGCAACACCTAAATGAATTATCATATCTCAAATTGATTAGGCCTTCTAAAAGCCCTCATTGCAGCCCAACTTTTATGGTTTGAAATCGAAATGAGATTAATCGAAATAAAGCCCGAATGGTTGTTAATTATAAACAACTAAATGATAATATAATTTTTTATGGTTATTTTTTACCTCATAAAGAAACTTTAATTCATAAAACTAGAGGTAAGAAATTACACTCAAAGTTTGATTGTAAATCAGGATTTTATTAGATTAAGATGGATGAAGAATCTAAGCCTTTAACTACATTTAGTACCCCTCAAGGGCATTATGAATGGAATGTTTTACCTTTTGGATTAAAAAATGCACCTCAAATCTTTCAACGAAAAATGGATAATATATTTAAAGGATATGATTTTATTCATGTTTATGTGGATGATATGTTGATATCATAAAATGAAAAACAACATCTTGAACATTTAAATACCTTTGTAGATTTATGCATTACTCATGGAATTGGACTTTTGAAGAAAAAGTCAATCATAGGAGAATCAAAAATTGAATTTTTAGGACTTATAATAGACTCTGAAGGAATAGAACTTCATAATCATATTCTTGAAAAAATTAAAGATTTTCCGCAAACAACAAATTCAAGTAGTTACAAAATTTAGAATACTTAATTATGTATGATTTATAAAGAATTTTGGCTTAACTAGAAACCATATTAGAAAATTAACTAGTGAAAAAAGATTTGAGTTTACTTTAGGGAACATGAGCACCATATAAATACATCATAAAACTCAAATGTGTCACTTGCCAAAACTAAAGCTCCCTTTAGATAACGATGATTTGATCCCTGAAACCGATTCTTCCAAAGTACCAGCAGCCAGCTCAAAGAACATCCGAAAATTGTGAAGAATTATGTTTATACTGTGTATATCACTCCACATAAGAAAAATATCATATTAATGAAAAAAATAATTTTAAGAGTTATTAAAGATTAAAGTTTTCATATTTTATTGCCTAAAAATTTCTATTAAGAACCACAACACTTCAAAGTTAAAGCTTTTATTAGAAATAATTTACCTTAGAAACCTGAATACAAAAGATTAATTAGATGGTAGACCTATTGCTCTGAATATATTTTCGATATTGAAATAATTCGATCTAACAAAAATGTTATTATGTGATTTTGACTGGGATGGATCACCAAAGTAAAAAGACCCAAGATTCTTGAAACTAAGAGATATTCTCTCGTATGTCAAAGATATTTTATCAAATTATGATTTTGACCGATACTCTTGATCAGCTTGTTGAAACTAAGATTTCAAAACCCAGTCGATGTTAAGAGCTACACGATTTGTGACTGTCAAAACATACATCCATGTAATGATTTTAAACTCTTATTTTAAAGAGGATGATGAACTTGATTTTTCAAATATCAGTCTTCATGCGGATGATGCTTCATCCAGTAAATCCAAAGCATCAGAAAAGACATAAAAGATTTCTCTTAGACCTCAAATTTCTAAGAGTGAAACGATTTTTGAAAAGATTCATGTGTCCACGGACAGGGAAATTATGAGATTACATGGAGAAACCATGGAGCGATTATTCGGTTTAACCGATACAAAAGAAATGATCATTGATAAATCTGGAATTTATCCGAGGATTCACTTCTTACAAGGAGCAACCAGTAAGACGTGATCGTACGCATTTTGGTAGCATCGCTACTCATATACACTTCGATTTTTCCTGGAATTGAAAATTACCCTGATGATTAAAGATGGTGTAAAAGATAATTTTGGGAACAATCCCATGATACGACATGATACCTTAGTACTTGATTTCTTCATTTCACTCGATTTCAATAAAGTCAAATTATCCAAATCTGTATTTATTAAATGAGAAAAGTATCATTATGAAAAATTATTCCAAACACCGAGAAGATTAAAAAGATTTACTTAAGAAATGTGCACCATCAAGCAGAGGATTAGGTCTTATTATCAGGAAAGGACAAGATGGAGAATGCTCAAAGCCATTAGAAGTTATGGAAAAACCCGGGATAGATGGATCTGCCATGACTTCGTCGATCATAGATCCACACCTCGACTCAGCACTGTAAGATTTTATTAACAAAGATTAACATGATTGAAAACGTGAACAGACCTTTCCTCCTCCACAGCACTCCAATTATGGAAAGAGATCACAGAAAATAATAGCCCACGAAGACTTATAATCGCAAGGGGTAAAAGATATTAAAGTTACAATTGAAAGGAAATTGTTGCTTCACTCGTTTTCAAAAAAGAAGCTCATGGTTTTAGTTATTCAATAGATTTCTCAGCCTCTGTTTTTCTTAAAACTTATAGCTATAAAGAAAATGTATTATTAGGATTTGAAGTCCGGAGTTTCATGTCCGGCTTCCTCTATATATAGGATATTTTCATTTTAGTTTGTAAGCGGAGTTGGGTAGGCGAATCTACAACTAAGGCTTTGGGTGCTCTCTATGTACAATATCAGGAAGGATTTCAAATAAGATTGTAAGTTTTCTTTCAGTAAGCTTTATATCTTTATTATATGCTTTATTTCTAACATAATATACAAAGGCTTAGAATAATATTCTTAGCCAATCATTATGGTAAAGGTACAAGGCTTACTTAAAGAAAACTTACAATCTTATTGAAAATCCTTCATGATATTTTACATAGAGAATAATAATATGCTTTATTTATAACATAATATACAAAGGCTTAGAATAATATTCTTAGCCAATCATTACAGTAAAGGTACAAGGCTCACTAAAGAAAACTTACAATCTTATGAAAATCCTTCCTGATATTTTACATAGAGAATAATAATATGCTTTATTTATAACAAAATTGTCACACCCCCACCCCTACTAGTAGGCGACAGTCGGCCACCCCACGTAAAACCCCAAATACATTCAACGACTAGAGAATCCCCGTGAAGCGGTCGTGTCAGCTTGGTCGAAAAACCCACGCATAAAAATTCTAAACTGATTTTATAAAATTTTGCAAAGATAAAATGTTTGATATTGTGACATATCCCAAAAACCCAGATATACAAGCCATACTTTTAAACATGGCAACCACCAACATTTTCAAAAGAGCCTTGTGCTCATCACAGATTCATAAACTAAAACTATGTACATACATATACAATAACCATACAAGTTCCAAGTATTTAACAAAAGTTAGTTAATATAGCACTTATACTAGAAGTCAAGAGAACTTAATATGTTCCAGATCCATTGCTCCGTACTGAAAAATAGTTTTTAAAACAGAAAAATAATGAGCTAAAAGAGCTCAATGAGTGTATGCTTTATAAAATTCTTTCTTTTTCTGAAAATGTCTCAAAACTATAAAACTATCCTTTACAAAACATTTTCCATAATCCTTGCTTGCTTGCTATAAAAGTTTCTAAAATTTTTCATCATATGCTTGCTTGCTTTGCTTTAAAAGTTTCATAAAAACTTTTCATAATATGCTTGCTTGCTTTGCTTTCAAAGTTTCTAAAATATTTAACCGTTGTTTGCGCCATTAAAGTTTCTAAAATCATCAGTATGTTGTTTTGGCCAGTTTCATAAAACTCGTCTTATGCTTACTTCTGGTTTACCAAAGGGTTGATTTAAAACTGTGTGAAAAATGCTTATAAATAATGATCAAGCACTGGAGGTCTTTTCTTCTTTGTCAGACTTAGTAAACACAGGAGCCCGGGGTTTAAACTCAAGCAATGAAGAACCTCGGGTCCACATCACCTTCCCAGAATGAACAAGGGAGCCTCGGGCTTTGACCGCACTGCAGGGAAGGACCCAGTCCACATCCCTTCCCAGTCAGAACACGGAGCCCGGGCTTCGACCGTGTCAGCACCCCATCCACATCACCTTTTCGGTAAATGAACACGGAGCCCAGCTCGACCATGCCTGCGGAAGGACCTAGGTCCACATCACCGTGGAAGCGGCCTCGCCTACATCACCTTTCCTGAGAAATAGATATACAGGTGGAAAGAACTTAGTCTACGTCACCATATAATACCTATCATGTAAGGCTTGTTTTACAAAACATAATTTTTGCTTGCTTGCTTGCTTGCTTGCTTGCTTTTTGAAATGTGGTTTTACAAATCAAAACCATTGCTTGCTTGCTTTTCTCAAATATGGGCTATAATCAAACTATTGCTTGCTTGAAATATGGTTTAACAAATCAAACCTTTGCTTGCTTAATAAAACAAATTGCTTGCTTACTTGCTTTACAAATATGGTTTAACAATTTAAAACCATAAACTTTAAATATGGTTTAACAATTCAAAACCATTGCTTGAAATATGGTTTAACAACTCAAAACCATAAGCTTGAAATATGGTTTAACAATTCAAAACCATAAGTTTGAAATATGGTTTAATACTTTAAAACCATTGCTTGCTTACTTTTCAAATATGGTTTAAAAATTTAAAACCATACATACCGTTGTAAAAAGATTTATAACAATACGCTAGCAATTAAAAAAATAAGTTTAGAACATCAACTTTTCCGATTACAACAATGAGCATGACTTGTACTTTCTCCCGCCTCCGCTATTACCCCACATCAGCGTATTAGACCACACACGTCACAGTAACTACAATTTCCACAATTTGCCAATTCAATTTTCAAAATATAAATCCCAAATGCCATTCACAGTATATACAATTTAGACTCAAGGGACTTTCACAGAGTCTAAAAACACTAAAACATTTCTGAAAATTTCGGTCCGACCCGGCCCAAGCACAAAATTCAAATTTCAACCTGAATCACAAAACAGCCTCAATTTAGCCTGGGATCATTCGAAAAGAACCTAAAAATTCTGAAAATTCCTAAACTCGCCTCCAAAATTTGGGACTGAAATTTACAGCCTCTAAGAAAATTCCAAGCCATTACATAGCCTTTAGGCTCAAAATAACACAAGTAAGAAAATTCTCTACCTCTTGAAGTTTGACAAAATGCTAAGATTTTGGTGCCCACGCGTGGCCCTCGTCACGTAGACTAACTTTGCCTTCTGCTCCGACAAAAAGCTACAGTCCGATTTCCATAGATCTCAGAGAGAAGCGAAGAAAGAAAAAATAAAAAATATCTCTCTCCTCCACGCTCTCTCTCCCGTCCCGTTTGTTCCTCCTTTTGACGTTTTGATTTTATCCTTCTTCTTTTTTTAATTATTATTATTATTATTATTTAGATATGACTTATATTGTCTCATCTGGTCCGCTTCGCCCCAAAATACTTTATTTCTTTTCAATCCACTATTTTAAATGAACTTTAACTCAAGCCATTTTTCGACTTCCGAGATTTTCAAAATCTCGTCCCCCCGGTCAATGGTGACTTATCACCCAAATTGGGTGAACATTTCTGTTGTCTTAGAATTCTAATTTCCAAACTTTTCGGGTCACTAGATTTCGCAATACTTAATTCTTAATCTACAAGTTCGCTTCATCATCCGAGCCCAGAGAATTTTCTAGGTCACCCCAACCATTCTCGCAATTTATTATTATTATGATCCTTTTGAAATTTCATAATTTGTACTTTCACCCCTCCACTTTCCTTAATTGCACAAGTGCCACAATTCATTGAAAACTTTACAATTTCATCCTTAAAAACAACTTTCCAAAATACTACTATGGTACTAATTAATTAAGGAAGCCCTCGTGTACATATGTGACCCTACTTGCACGCTTGCACCGCACACCCTCCTGGATTCGGCGCAACAATATACAAAGGTTTAGAATAATATTCTTAATAATCATTACAAGAAAGGTACAAGGCTTACTAAAAGAAAAACTTACAATCTTATTGGAAAATCCTTCCCGAGTTATTCTACATGAGTACCTAAAGCCTTAGTCAGGAATTCATTTACCTATTAGAACTTAGCACACCATATTTATAGTGGAAGCCGGACATGAAACCTCGAACTTCAAATTATTATAATACAATTTCTTTAAAACTGGTTGGTTTTTGAAAACCAAGGGCTAAAAATCTGTTGGTAGTTGTCTAGTTTTCCAAAACCATGGGCTGGTTTTGATAAAACCAGGGGCGTAGATCACATCTCAATCACTTTCTTCTTTTTCATTCTTTATCCACTTGTGAGACCCGAATCTTTGATGGCCTAATCTTTTTTCCGCATAATGGAGAGCCTGTGGAGAGGAGCTAAGCTCACCATTTTCAATCATACTGATCTTTTTTAATAAAAATCTTCATGCTAAGTCAAGAGTCAACTTGCAATCAACTGAGATCATGACAGAACCCATCTTATCTGGTTTTCCATAGCTTCTAAAAGGCTTTTCAAAGAATTTTCCATCTGTCCTTTCACAACAATCAATCCTAGACCCCTTCGGTAATGAACATTATCTTCAGTGAACGATCTAAAAATCTTTTCGGCATTTGAAATCATACTTTTTTCGTAGCAAACTCTTCTCATTTTGATAAAGTTCCAAACTGGATATGTATGACTTTCGTCAAAATCGGGACTAGAACTGAAGAAATCAAGTGCTATCGTATCATTAATCTTTATCATGGGATTGTTCCCAAAATCATCTATTACACCATCTTTAATCCATTCAATCTATCGATTTTGGAAAATCGAGTCACATGTATACGTAAATATACCAAAATCATACCAACGCGCACTTCTATAGGATTTGCTCCTCAGAGAAAGTGGAACTCGTGGATAAATACCTCGATTGTCAATAATCATTTCTTTTAGTACGGCTAATCCGACACCTTTCCATGGTTTCACCATGTAGTTTCATAATTTCATTGTCTATGGACATAGGAATTTTTTTAAAAATCGTTTTAGTCTTGGAAGATTGTGGTCTAGGTGAAATCTTTGTTGATGCTTTAGGCTTACTGGTAGAAGCATCATTTTCAGAATCTTCATTAAGACTCATATTTGAAAAATCAAGTTCCTTTTCTTCTTTAAAATAAGAGGTTAAAATCATTTCGTACGACATATAATTTTTAACGAGTTTTTCTAAATCGAAGACGAAGCTTTTAACATTGGCTTTAATTTTTTCAGGAGAAGTCTCTGTCTCAACAAGTTGATCTAGACAATCTGTCAGATGTATAATCTGATAAAAAATCTTTGACATTTTCGAGAGGCTATCAATCGTCTCATCAATCTTCAATCTTTTACTAGATTGAGTCATCCCGAGTTAAAAAATATGTAATAATATTTTTGTTAGAATGAATTTTTTCAATATCAAAAATATATTCAGAGCAATAAGTCTGCCATCTAATTAATCTTTTGTATTCGTGTTTCATAAATTATTTCTAATAAAAGCTTTTAACTCGGAAGTATTATCGCTATTAATTAAATTTTTAGGTAATAAAAATATGAAATCTTTTAATCCTTTAATACTAAAATTTTCATTAATATGATATTTTTCTTCAGAGGGAGGAATAAAAATTCAAGTATAACGACAAAATTCTTCACAATTTTCAAATGTTCTTTTGAGAAATGCTGCCCAGGTACTTTTAGAAGAATAAGTTTCAAGGATCAAATCATCATTATATAAAGGAAGCTTTAGTTTTGGCAAACTGACACATTGAGATTTTATAAATCTTATATGTTCTTCATGTTCCTTAGTAAACTCAAATCTTTGTTTTTCACTAGCTAATTTTCTTAATGGTTTTCTAAGTTCCAAAAGATTCTTTATAAACTTCACTACATTCTAAAAATCTTGTACTGTTTTCGATCTATTAATGTTTATGGAAAATCTTTAATTTTTTCAAGAATATGATTCTGAAGTTCTATTCCTTCAGAGTCTATTATGAGTCCTAAAAATTCAATTTTTGATTCTCCTATGATTGACTTTTTCTTCGAAAGTCCAATTCCATGAGTAATGCATAAATCTACAAAGGTATTTAAATGTTCAAGATGTTGTTTTTCATTTTCTGAAGATATCAATATATCATCCACATAAACATGAATAAAATCATATCCTTTAAATATAATATCCATTTTTTGTTGAAAGATTTGAGGTGCATTTTTTAATCCAAAAGGTAAAACATTCCATTCATAATGCCCTTGAGGGGTACTAAATGTAGTTAAAGGCTTAGATTCTTCATCATCCATCTTAATTTAATAAAACTGACATAATCAAACTGAAAGTGTAATTTCTTACCTCTAGTTTTATGAATTAAAGTTTCTTTATGAGGTAAAAAATAACCATCAAAAATTGTATTATCATTTAACAACCATTCGGGCTTTATTTTGATTAATCTCATTTCGATTTCGAACCATAAAAGGATGGCTACTATGAGGGCTTTTAGAGGGTCTAATCAATTTGAGATTTGATAATTCATTTAGTTGTTGCTGAAAATCTTTTACATCTAATTCATTATGTCTCATGGGTTTTACACTAATAATCTTATTTGGATCTTTTAATTTAAGAATAGCATAAATTTTATTATTATCCCAGAATTGTAAAGGATTGTCAACATAAAGGGATTCAAGTTTTTTCTGGACTTGTGAGCCAAACCAAGCAAAAGTACAAGCCAGCTTGAGATTCAAGTTTTAAAAAAGGGTGATGGCGATCAAAATCTTTTTTGGGAAGAAAATTTACAGGGAAATCACCATGTTGGTTGTGCAGTAGAAAAGAAATAGGGGTTTTTCGAGCAAAGGCTCGTTTTAAACGAGGGGTGGTAATCCAATGATAATGGGAAACATTGTTTTGGATAATAATCTTAAAGTGTTGAAGAAAATTATTTCCTAAGAGTATATCGCATCCAGTAGCATGGAAATAAAGTGAGGGTAGTTTAACAATATATTTGTCAATAATAATCTTTGGGTACTTTATTCATTTCTGAAGGATAATATCTTTATTTGAAATATCTTTTTCCTTGAACAGAGGAAGATTTCATGATATTCAAGAGGAAAACAATCAGGCCTGGGATATGACACAAGCCGTAGTCTAATCAATATACAAAGAATGGTTCTGCTTTGTAATCATAGTAGGTTAAACCTATTAATATGTATATAGAGAATGATCTGGTCATTTTTTAATGATAATTTCATTGTTATTAAGGGTAATTATTAGATTTTCAAAGGTAATCTGCCAAGGTTTACACTTTTCTAAACAAGTCATTTCTAGGATAATGCTTATTGTATCATTTTCCCTTTGTCTTCAACCATTAAAGGTAATTTTATTTCTTGATTTGCTAATCTTATTAAAACAGTACAGAATTTAGTTACTCTAAATTCTTCTCCATTAAAGTTTATATATTTTGGCTGTGTTCGTTAATTTTCGAGTTCTAACAAGAATAAAAAGTTAGACTCTTAGATATAGAACCTGGAGGTTGCACCAAGATCAATCAAGATATCAATATTTTCCAATTAAGGCCATCAAAATAATCACCTTTAATTTTATAGTTAGTAATCTTTTATTTTGTTCAGAGACTTTTAAACGTAACCTTTTACTTTCAAGATGATAAAATCGTATTGTCCGGTAGCGGGACAATCGCGGAACGCTAGGCTGGTTCACAATAATATATTTCTTGCCATCTCCTATCTACCGTGAAATCATCTTAAAAGTTATGGAAGAATTTTCTAGTGGATAAATTCCTTCCAATATCATGGAAGAATAGAATGGTAAATCAATATAATCTTTTTCGTAGCAAAATACTCAATATGATGAGTATTTGACAATGCATAAGCAATCTTATACGCATGTAGCAAGGTTTATTTCCTTCTCTCATAAAAATCTTTCTTTTAAAATCTTGAATTAAACTTTCTTAAAGTTTTATCAAAATCTTTATCTCCAAGATTATAGGCAATTTTTGGATAGATATTAAATATTAACTTTCGGTATTTTAAATTTCCTCTAATTATTCCTAGAATTGCTTCCTTTTTGTTTACAATTCTATTGTCTAAAAGTGCTAAATCGATCGGAGTATCTATGCCTTCCCTAAAAGTAGCACTAATAATCATTTGTATAGATCCTATATAAATCCATCCTATTTTACATCGATCTTTTTCATCTATTTTTTGAATCCTTTTTAACATTTCTCCTTTTTCTAATAAAGGGATTTCAATTTTATTAGAAGTAACTTCTATATTTAAAGCTTTTTCTTTTAAACTAAGTCCGTGATACATAATGTTTTTCTATCTGTGTCTTCCAAAGTTTTCGACAAATCCAAAATATTCGCCATATTATAATCTTCTTTTTTAATCTTTTTAAAGAGATGACTATCAAATAATATATCTTGAGTAAAATCTCCTAAGTTTTCAATAATCTTGTTATCAATTATGTCACTCATTCTGAATATTCTTCATCGTAATCGACATTCCGCTTTTGAATTTGTTTCATGATTTTCATCAAGGTGTAGATCATTTGTGATCTTCTAATTTGATACTTTTATAAATTCTTCTTTGTTTTATCATATTTTCAATGTCTAAATCTATTTCAATCTTCTTTTTATTAAATTTATTAGGACATTCATTAGCATAATGCCCAATTTGATTACAGGCGTAGCACCTACATTCTTTTGCTTTTTTAGGATTTTTCCTATAAATCGTTCTTCTATTTATATTCCAATTTTTCCTAAAATATTTAGGTTTTCTTCTAATAAAATATCTTTTCCGTCTATATCCTTTATTGAATTTCTTTTTCTTTTGTTTATATGGCTTCTTTAAATCTCCTCTATATCAAAGGATTAAATCATTTCTCTACAACATAAAAACATTATCTCTTCTAATCAAGCTTTAAATTTTTAATTAAGTATGCTTCGACGACACCATTCACACAACTTTTCTTTTAAGTTAAATTCTTCTTCCTAAAGCTGCCCGAATTCACAAAAGGGTAATTCCTAATAAATGTGCACCCCCATGGATCTCGGTATTTTGAGTAGAATATATCAGATACATTGCACTGCTCCAATCTTTCCATATATATGATAATAATAATCCTGAAAGATACAAATATATTTGTCTAAAAGACATATTATTTAGTTCTAATTTTAATAAAGCATGAACATATTTGTCCGCATATTGGGGTGAATCTCTATCAATATATCCTTCACCAAGAAACTCAATCCTTAATAGATGAATAAATTTTGTGACAACGTCTGTGATGTTTTCGCCATCTAAGGCTTGAGCTTTTGTATCTGGTTTCAAATTTCGGCTGCACTGTAAACGATTTAATCACGGCCATTCCTATGTATCTGCATCATCGTTAGTCATCCCATTGATTGCGATGGCTAATCTTATGAGGTTTCCCATCTATCCGCGTAGACATATATCGTGAAAGCTACAATCTAGATCTAAGTATATACTTAAAAGGGTTTATTCCTTCTAGCCTTAATTATCCATTGTGACCTAAAGCTTATAGCTCCAAAATGTACAGCTCCTCTCACGTTGGAGTTCTAGAATGTCTAGGTCTAAATCTTGTAGCATTTGAGGATTCAGGAATATCTAGTGCTGTTGTTTCAACAGGGGTATTAACAACTTCTACCATAGGATTTTCTTCCATCTTTAAATTATATTTAGGTATATTTAATCTTTCTAAAGTTTGACTTAGTATTTATTTAATTTTATGCGCATTCTAGCTCCATTTAATCATCTCCTTCAAACCACTCTTGATCTCGAGCACAATTATCTAGAGGATATTGTTCATAATCTTCAAAGTTATTAAAATTATCAAAATCATCTATAATCTCATTACAGTAGAGTGGTACTCTAAATATATAAGGTATCCAATCAAGACTTTCTATTCTTATCATAAAGTCAGAATAATCTATACTATAATATAAATTATGTTTTCAATTAGTATAAAAACTAATATTATCATCTTACTTTTTCTTAAAAAAATCTTTGAATGTCTTCAGAATCATTTTCATCAAACATAGAGCTTCTAATAATGATGGTTCCATTAATCCTATTACTTTTCTATCTAAATTGTTTAGAGTTATGTACTTTTAATCAAGTTCCATAGTATTTTATCATGGTTCGAATTATTTTTTTAGACCTTTATTAATTCATTATTACTATCTCGGTAGATCTTCATGTGGTAGAACTATTTCTGTTCAATCTTCATCTTCTTCATGATCATTGACCAAATGATCACCATAAGCTGTGTATTTAGAGGCTAGATTTGTCATTAATCTATTTATTATTGATCTATCGAATGCAACTAATCTTATTTGATGATAGATTGCCTCAATCATAATTCCATATGACATAAGTGAGTTTAATCTTTCTTGCTTTACTTCTAAACTTTGTTTCAATGTTCTCAACGTATGTTTCATAGAATCTATATGGTTTAAAAGATGTTTACAATGTAAGAAATTTGGATATGGTTTTTCCATTTCTAATCTACAGGCTCTGATACCATTTCGCGGAAACTTCCATCAAGGACAAACTTCAATCAACTAATACCATCATTCAATCTTAATATTATCACAAGAATCCTAAATAACACTATAAATAAGAAAATCCATAATATCATGATGATTTATTTTTGTTTTTCCTCAATAAAATTTGATATTCTAAGCCTTTGTATATTATGTTATAAATAAAACATATTTTATGCAGTAAACCTTGTTATTATGGTTCCACTAGATCTATAAAAATTATTATTTAATTGCCTACACCCAAAGGTAGGTGTGACACCCCTTCTCCGATCCGACCCGATCACAGAAGTCCGAACTGCATCCCAGATGCTCACTAAATTGTGATGCCCAGCTGGGACTCTGGATCGGGCCAACTATAGCCTTCTAACTTCAGAAGACAACTGTTTTATATTCTCGTCACAAAGGATACAACCACATATACAAGTTCCATATTTAATAATAACAATACATTTGCTTGCAAAAAAAAAAAAAAACAAAAAGACATATACATTATAACAAAATCTTCCAATGGACCCCTATGGATGTGTTGACCCTGATCCCGATGATGGATCGTCCCGCCCCCAGTTTCCTTCTCTCGACCTACACTCCGATGAACACCCGTGCTAAGCTTTACGCCACTGGGAAATACCAAAGACGACTTACAATAATCATCTCTCTTTAAACATATACATACTATGACACTATAATCTTTGCATATACTAACACGATCATCTATGAGTAACATGTTTCATTCCATAGGCTTTTTGATGTCATTTATACTTTACTCGTGTTCTGTCATCAGATACTATCATCGCATAAAAATGTTATGCTTCCTATATCATATCAAATCATATACTTTTCATATACATTTCTTTTGTATAACTTTTCATTTTCTTTTTATATTCATTGCCCGCAAATACCTTTTGAAGCGGATACGGAAATAACTATATGTACCCTGAAGATTTATCACTGCATTTGCATAATGATTTCTATCTCGTATGCACTCCAAAGGTACTATCACCGGCATTTGAGACAAGGTCTTTATCTCGTATACACTGGGAAGGTATCATCACCGCATTTGGCATGCTGACCTATACATGTACTATGTAGTGACCCTTTCGGGGCCACCGTGATCCAAACGGGATCTATATCATCGACCCAAACGGGGCCTCAATATCTGTATCTATATGCTGCAGCGACTGTATCTTCCCTATAGGCATGCCTATCTATCCATCTTCCCGGTCATATGCAGGCAATTGGTTTGTATTATGGTTTCTTTCATGTATTATACAATGATATCCCATATACATGAATATCTAATGATATCATGTATACCTATGAGATATATTCATGATCAAATAGCATCTCTCTTATAACTATGTTACTATACTTTTCATATAACCAAATTATACATATATCCTTCTTTAGCTTTCATATATAAAATTTATACCTATACTTGTATATTAGGGAAAAAAAAAAAAAACCTATGTACCCTTGTTCCTCTATGAATCTTATTTTATTTAGAATTGACTAACCAATCGATCATCCAAACTAAAGCTATGGCATTTTCATGCCAACTAGTCGATTACCGACAATTTCGGACTGTTTGTATTACTCATTTTTCCAGGGTATTAACTTCATTTTTTTTTATACTAGGTCTTTGTACTATTTAAATCTAAGGTGCTATGGCTCTATTTCAATTGAATCACCCACCGGGAAAGACCGAATCCTCGAAGCCACGTCCTAAAAACAACCTAACTACTCTATGATCAACTTGATGCAAGAATTGGCTTGCACATGGCCCCACTTTGAGTGAATTTTTAGGCCACTTCGGATCAGAATTTGGCGATGCCTATTCTTTAAGTTTTGTTTTCCTTGAAGTCTATTTTACGTAGCCACTTGAATCACTCAAATCGGATAAGAAATGAGCAAGAGGCTAAAATACTTAAAACTGGTCAAAACTGGAAAACAGCATCACATGTACTGAGACATCTTTAACATGTACTCCCACATGTCGTCTAAAATGACCAAATTCTCCAAATTCAGGCCCCAGACATGTTCAGGGTACCGGTACATGTCACCTAAAATTGCCCAAATGTATTTTCTCCCATTTTTCATGCACTTTCATCCATATATCACTCCTAATGCATCCTTCATCAAAACTAACATGCAATCCTCCAACTCCAAGAAACACTTTTAATTTGCAAATAACTTAGGGTTCATACCAAAATTCACCCAATTCTACAAAACCTTGATATTTTGAAGGATTACATATCTACTCCCATTAACTAGGGCTTTTCAACCAAAATTTCAAATCTAGAGTTAGAATGTTTGCCTAGCAAAACCTTATAGAGAAGGGAACCAAATTAATGTCCAAATGAAACCCTGTAAGCAATCCATACCTAAGAAATTCAGATCAAAATCATGCTAGAATCCATAATTTCCATACCTTTGATTTCTCCTCCTCCTTCCTCTTCTTCTTCTTTCTCTTCCTCTTCTTCCTACCAAACCCGTATGAATTGCTTCGGGAGACAAAAATGAGTTATTTTTTGTCTCCATCTCTTTTTATACTTTAAGTTCTCTTAATTGCCATTTAGTCCTCCTTCCTTCCCTTATTTCCACTACAACTAAAAGTTATTTCCACTTGATCTCTAATCTCTACAACCAAATTTTATAATTTCTTTGATAAATTTCATACTTCAGATTCTTATGTCTCTTTACAAATTCATTTTTTTTTTTTTCTTATTTTATTTCTAGCCTTATTTTTATTTCGAAAATATATACTTTTACTTTTCGATAATCTAAACATGTTATAAAATGCCAGTATGTTTTGGGTGTTACAACTCTCCCCTTTAAAAAGAATTTCATTCCTAAATTGTTCGATTTAAAAAGTCATGATATTGTGCTTTCATAGTTGTTGCTCTCATAGCTTCTTCTTCGCCATGGTGTCGCAGCACTTTGACTAATGGTACTTGTTTTTTCCGCAATCGTTTTACTCCTCTCGTGTCACTGCCTGGGTTCTCATCATATGACAAATCCTTCAGGATTGTGATTCTTGTGACTTGAGTACGTATGACCATCGTAGCGATATCTCCGAAGCATCGACACATGAAACACATCGTGCACTGGGCCAATTCGTGAGGAAGTGCCACTCGATATGCCATGTGGCCAACACGCTTCGTAATCTCATGTGGCCTCGGCGAACCTCGACTCAACTTGCCTTTTCCGACCAAACCGCACTTTCTCCTCCACGGCGATACTTTAAGAAGACTCAACTCCAACATCCATACCCCAAACAAAGATTTTTCACATCCACGTTTCAACCACGATAACTTGTACTTTCTCTTCGGTATCTTTTACGATGTCTGGACCAATCACTTTCTGTTCATTCAATTCTGTCCAACATACAGGAGTTCTACATCTCCGACCATACAAAGCCTCATACGGTGCCATGCCAATACTGGACTGATAACTATTGTTATAGGCAAATTCCATCAATGGAATATACCTATCCCAACTTCCATTGAATTCCATTACACATCCCCGAAGCATATCTTCGAAAGACTCAATTAACCTCCGACCGTCCATCCGTCTCGCGATGGAATGCTATACTAAAATTCAAACTAGTACCTAAGGCTGACTGTAGTTCCTTCCAAAATCTCGATAAATCGCTGGGACTTATCCGACACAATAGACAATGGTACACCATGCAATCGCATAATCTCTTCTACATATAGCTCATTTAGTCGACCATAGACAGTCAACCCGACCGAATAAAATGGGGCCGACTTGTGTTTGTCAACAATCACTCCAAACAAAGTCATGCTTTGTTGGGCGTGAGGGGAAAACCCACACAAAATCCATAATGCTATCCCACTTCCATCGGCGTAATCGGGTGCGGATTCAACAAACCTGTTAGCACTTGGTGTTCAGCTTTAACTTGCTGACATGTCGAGCATTTCGACACGTACTGGGCCATATTCTTTTCATTCCTTTCCACCAATAAACTGCTTTCAAGTCCCTGCACATCTTATTACCTCCAAGATGCATGGTAAATACCGTATTATGAGCCTCAAATAGCAACTTTTTCTTTAACTCTTTATTATCTGGCACACATAACCTATTCTGGAAATACAAACTTCCAGCTTCCTTTAACGAAAAATCACTCTTCTCATCTTCCCTGACCGTCTGTAACCTTTTCTGTAGCTCTACATCATTTTTCTGAGCATCTATAATCATCCGTCTAACAAAGGTCAGGTTTCTAATCGAGCTAATATAGCTCCATCCTCCGCTAATCTCCATTCACTATATTGAAGTGACATCAAGCCGTCACTATCCTTCCGCTTTAACGTAGACCGCGCCACATTAGCTTCCGGTGATAATCTATAATGCGCCATAATCTCAACAACTCTAACTTCACCTCCGTTGTCTCAAATTAAGCTCTCAGTGAGCAGTATCAGACTCTCGTGTGGATCTGTATACCCTACACTTTTCCCATATAAGTACGTCGCCATATTTTCAAAGCAAACACTATCGCAGCCAACTCTAGGTCATGAGTGGATACTCGTTTACGCTGCTTCAACTGTCTGGACGCATAAGCCACCACTTTCCCATCTTGCATTAACACGCATCCCAAACCAATGCTTGAAGCATCACTATACAAAGTATACTCTTTTCCCGTGGTAGGCTGTGTCAACACTGGTGCTTCAACCAACATTTCTTTCAACTGTTCAAAACTATCCTAACATTTATCTCTGCTCCACTCAACCTTTAATTTTCTTCCTCGAGTAATCGAAAGGAGCTGAGAAGCATGATAGAAAACCCTTTCACAAATCTTCTATAATAGCCTGCTAGACCCAAGAAACTCCTCACCTCGGTTACACTTCGAGGTGGTTTCCAATTTACCACAACTTCAATTTTAGCAGGGTCAACTCTTATACCCTCAGCAGATACAATATGGCCTAAGAATGAAACTTCCTTTAGCCAAAAATCACATTTGCTGAGTTTAGCATACAACTTTTTCTCTCTTAAAGTCTGTAGAACTATCTTCAAATGTTGCTCATGCTCCCGCCATCTCCGAATATACAATATGTCATCAATAAATACAACAACAAACTGATCTAAATAAGGTCGAAATACCCTATTCATTAAATCCATGAATGTTGCCGGTGCATTAGTCAACCCAAATGGCATGACCAAAAACTCATAATGTCCATATCGGGTTCTTAAATGCGCCTTCGCACATCAATCCTCTTTTACTCTTAGTCGATAGTAATCGACGCAGGTCTATCTTTGAAAAGACACCCGCTCCTTTTAGCTGATCAAAGAGATCTTCAATTCTCGGCAATGGGTACCTATTCTTAACCGTCACTTTGTTGATTTGCCGATAATCAATGCACATCCGTAGAGTGCCATCTTTCTTTTTCACAAATAAAACAAAAAGTAACCCCAGGAGAACATTGGGCCTGATAAATCTTTATCCAAAAGCCTGCAATGGCCTTTAATCCTTTCACTGGGAGCCATCCCAGACGGCCTCTAGACACGGGGACTATTCCCCGGTACAATTCCCCTATGGCTAAGTCCACTCCTCTCAAGTGGAATAATCTTGTAACTCTTCAGGAATACATCCGGAAATTCCTTACCACTGGAATCTTTTCTACATCAACTTGACCTCGCTTTAGAGTCAAGTATCACCGCCAAGAACGCCTCACATCCTCATAAATCTCCTACAGATAGGCAGTAGATCACATCGGACATTACACTTGATCCAATGCCTTATAATATCACCTCGCCTAGTCGTGAAAGATCTCAACACTACTATCTTTTTGACCACAATCAACCATAGCTCTGTTTAGATTAACCAATCCATCTTTAATCAAGTCGAATTCCTGAATGGTAAGGTATCAAATCGAGAAACTCTCGCCAGATGACAATGGGGCAATTTCTATATACACTATTCACACTAATGCCGTGCCCTGCGATTAGTCAGCATGTACGTCATATGCTAATTTTTCCATCACCGGTACTTCACAACACATGCTCCATGCACATATGAAACGGAGTAGATCCGTGATCAATCAACGATGCATCTCAATATCATATAAAGAAAATATACTGCCTATAACCAGAGCATCCCGATCCTCACGAGCTCTCATAGCATACAAGCCGCTACCGCGCCAGAGGCATAGGACGACTCCACCGTCCCGACACCGTGCCTCGCCCCCATGCCGACTTTGGTTCTCGACCTCACCGATCACGAAGTTGAAAGTGGTGCCGCGGATCTTCCTCCGCTTACTTCCGATGACTTCATTATCCCCGATTCTCGGGACAATTTTCCATTAAATGTTCAGTACTTCCACATCTGAAGCATCCTCCTGTCAATAATCTGCACACCCCCACATGTCGTCGATGGCACGAGGGCATTCGAAGCCTCCATGTCCAACCGAAGCACCTTCACCCGTACTAGGGTGCTACATCAGGACCCTTGTCTTCACCCCTCAGAGCGGCACTATGTTCCGACAGAATCGGGTGACTCCTCGCTCTTTTTCCCGAGGAAGACGAAGCTCCTCTAGAAAACTTCTTCGAGATCTTTCCCACCGCTCGTTTCTACTTCTACTTCATTGCAAACTGACCACCGATAAAAATCCACCGGCTTGGAAAGAAGTCACAAAGCAACACTCTTAATGGAATCGTGCAAATTCATCCTCAAATTGTCTACACCGGGAATGCCCCGCGAGGGACCAACTCCTAAGGCATACTTGCCGAGACGACTAAATTCTTCTCATATTCATTTATCGACAAGTTTCTTT
This sequence comes from Tetrastigma voinierianum, assembly GCA_016808115.1. Taxonomy (NCBI): domain Eukaryota; kingdom Viridiplantae; phylum Streptophyta; class Magnoliopsida; order Vitales; family Vitaceae; genus Tetrastigma; species Tetrastigma voinierianum. Next base: position 137,792 of record JAEQBH010001557.1, read on the forward strand.
TTGGCTCAAATCTCGTGAACTGCTTCCACTGAGTCTCTATACATATCGATAACGTACTTGCCCCGAACTCCCGAACAAATAACTCCCCAAGTCAAGGGGATTTGGAACTCTCGACTTCTTAACACTAATTTCCACTCAATCATATGCCTCACTCGCAATAGTGAGACTGCACATAATACTCTCTGATCGTAAGAGCATCTAACTTCCTCTAATATTCTTTCAGAATCCTTTCTAACCGCACTCGCTTCTGACTTCCATGCTTGTCCCATAGAATCCCTCACCCCATGTCTTCAATACCATGTTCATCTGAGCTTAGAGTCAGTAATCTTTCTCTAGTACCTGTGTCATATCCCGAGATATCCTCGAACGGCTTCATTTGGCTCAAATTTAACTCGACTCTCACTTCGACAGATTCGGCGATCCGGCGCATATTCCCGCCTCCGTGGCTAACACTCTCAACTGCTTCTTCCGTTAGATTTGGAGGACGATCCATCTATACAAAACACAAGGATATCCACATCAGGTCAACACATTACTAAACACATGCTTTTCCATCGATATTCTACTCCAGAGCCAGCTAACCTAGGCTTTCCAGAAACCGCCTAAACCTAGGCTCTGATAACACTAAACTGTGACACCCCTTCTCCGATCCGACCCGATTGGCGAGTCCGAACCAGATCCGGGATGCTCACTAATTGTGACGCTTCAATGGCTCGATCGCTAACTATAGCTCTAACTCAGGAATATTAAACTTGTTTATATTCTGTCACAAAGGATACAAAATACATATACAAGTTCCATATTTAATAATGTTCAACATTTATATTGTTTGCAAAAAAACAAAAAGACATATACATTATACCAAAATCTTCCAATGGACCCCTATGGATGTGTTGACCTCGGATGCTGATGATGTGATCGTCCCGGCTCCCCAGTTTCTCTCCCACTCACACGGATGAAACACCTATGCGTTTTTACGCTTAGTGGGAAATACTCTCAAAAAGACGACTCTAATAATAATCATCTCTCTTTAAACATATACATATACTTATGACAATTATAATCTTTGCATATACTACTCATTTGTCGTATCTATCTGCCATAACATGTTTCATTCCATAGACTTTTTGATGTCATTTATACTTTACTTCGTGTTCTTGTCATTGTATACTATCATCGCATAAAAATGTTATGCTTCCCATATCATATCAAATCATATACTTTTCATATACATTTCTTTTGTATAATCTTTTTCATTTTCTTTTTATATTCATTGCCCGTAAATACCTTTCGTCGGATATTTTAAATAACTATATAAAATTAAGGTACACACCGCACGAGACAAAGGATCTCTATCTCTGTGTGTACCCAAAGGTACTATCAATCGTGCACGAGACAAAGGGTCTTTATCTCGTGATATATCTCGAAGGTATCATCACTGTACGAGACAAAGGACCTACATACTATGTAGGACTTTTCTTGGGCCACCACGTGAGCCAAACTTATCTATATCATCGACCCAAACTAGGGCCTCAATATTCAGATTCATATGTCGCAATGATCGTATCTTCCCTATAGTATGCTTCTATCTATCCATCTTCCCGGCCATATGCGTGCAATTGGTTTGTATTATGGTTTTCTATGTATTATACAATGATATCCCCATATACATGAATATCTTTTTACCCATATCATGTATACATATGAGATATATTCATGATCAAATAGCATCTCTCTTATAACCATGTTACTATACTTTTTCATATAACCAAATTATACATATATCCTCTTTAGCTTTCATATATAAAATTTATACTCTATACTTGTATATTAGAAACCTATGTACCCTTTGTTCCTCTATGAATCTACTTTATTTAGAATTGGACTAATCCAATCGATCAATCAAAACAAAAGCTATGTACTTTTCATGCCAACTAGTCGATGACCGACAATCTGGACCGCTTGTATTACTCATTTTTTCCGTATTAACTTCATTTTTTTACACTAGGTCTTTGTACTCATTTAAAGTTAAGGTGCTATGGTTCTCGACCCACTGGAATCACCCAATTCGAGCACCGGTCCTGAAAGTTACGTCCGAAACAAACTCGAACTACTCTATGATCAACTTGATGCAAGAATTGGCTTCTGCACAATGGCCCCACTGAAGAACTTTAGGCTAATTTCTGGATCAGAATTTATGATGCCTATTCTTTAAGTTTTGTTTTCCTCTAGTTCATTTTACGTAGCCACTAATCACTCAAAATCGGATAAGAATGAGCAAAGTGGCCAAAATATAAAAACTGGTCGAAACTGGGAAACAGCATCACATGTACCTATGATATCCCAACATGTGTCTGCAGACATGTCAGTCTAAATGACTAACTCCAAATTGTACATGTGTACATGTTCAGGTACTGCATATGTCACCGAAAATTGCCCAAATGTGTATTTTCTCCCATTTTTCTACAATTTATCCATATATCACCCTAATGCATCTCATCAAAAACTAATATGCAATCCTCTCAACAAGCACAAACACTTACTTGGTAAAGAATCCTAGGTTCATACCAAAATTCACCCAATTCTACAAAACCTTGATATTTTGAAGGATTACATATCTACTTCCTTATCAATAACTAGGTTGTCCAAAATTTCTTAAATCTAGAGTTAGAATGTTTGCCTAGCAAAACCCCAGAGAAGGGAACCAAATTAATGTCCAAATGAAACCCTAGCAATCCATACTCAAGAAATTCTTTATCAAAATCATGCTAGAATCCATAATTTCCATACTCTTGATTTCTCCTCCTCCTTTCCTCTCTTTCTTCTTCTTCTTCTTTCTCTTCCTCTTCTTCCCACCAAACCCGTATTTAATCTCTTCTGTTTTGGAGACAAAAATGAGTTATTTTGTCTCCATCTCTTTACACTTTAAGTTCTTTTAATTGCCATTTAGTCCTCCTTCCTTCCCTTATTTCCACTACTACAACTTAAGTTATTTCCACTTGATCTCTAATCTTCACAACTTCTAAATTTTATACCCCTCTTTTGATAAATTACACTTGTATCCTTATGTCTTGTACAAATTCCGGTTTTTTTTTTTTATTATTTTATTTCTAGCCTTATTTTATTTCAGAAAATATATACTTTTACTTTTATGATACCCGAAACATGTTATAAATGCAGAACATGTTTGAGATCTGATGAAACTTAGTTTGGGTTATTCTGTGTTATCTGAAGGTGTCTATGGTGAAGGTATGGAGTCTATAGTAGGTGCGAGAAGTGGGATTAACTTGAGATGCACAGCTGCATATTTCACGAATACTCTTCGGTCAATGTCGGTTGCAAAACTAAAGCTTCCTTTAGATACTTGATGATTTGATCCTTGAGCGATTCTTACAAAGTACTAGGTAGCGGTTCTCAAAGACATCGAAAATTGTGAAGAATTATTAGTGATTATCACTTGGTGTTTCTCTATAGAAAGAAAAATATCTCTTAATGAAAAAAAATTTCTAGCAGTTATTAAAGGATTAAAAAAGTTTTTATATTTTTTATTACCTAAAAAATTTACGGTAGGCGATAATACTCAAGTTAAAAGCTTTTATTAGAAATAATTTAACTTGAAACACAGATACAAAAAGATTAATTAGATTAAGCGGACTTATTGCTGCGAGATATATTTTGATATTGAAATAATTCGTTCTAACAAAAATGTTATTGCAGACTTTTTAACTCGGGATGGCTCAATCTAGCAAAAGGCAGAAGAAGATTCTTCAGACGATTGATAGCCTCCCGAAAATGTCAAAGATTTTTTATCAGATTACACATCTAACAGATTGTCTGGATCAACTTGTTGAGATAGAGACTTCTCCTGAAAAGATTAAAGCCAATGCTAAACGCTTCGTCATCGATTTAGAAAAACTCGTTAAAAATTATACGTCGTATGAAATGATTTTAACCTCTTATTTTAAAGAAGAAAACAAACTCGATTTTTCAAATATGAGTCTTAATGAAGATTCTGAAAATGATGCTTCTACCAGTAAGCCCAAAGCATCAACAAAGATTTCACTTAAACCACAATCTTCCAAGATTGAAACGATTTTTGAAAAAATTCCTATGTCCACATACAGGGAAATTATGAAACTACATGGTGAAACCATGGAAAGATTATTCGGATTAACCGATACTAAAGAAATGATTGTTGATAAATCTGGTATTTATCCACGGATTCACTTCCTACAAGGAGTAAATCTTGTAGAAGTACGTGATTGGTATGATTTTGGTAGTATAGCTACCATATACATGTCAACTCCCGATTTTCCGAAAATCGATAGATTACCCGGATGGATTAAAGACGGTGTAAAAGATAATTTTGGGAACAATCCCATGATAAAGATTGTGAAGTACAGCCTTGATTTCTTGGTGCTAGTCCAGGAACTACAGCCCGAAAGTCATACATATCCAGTTTGGCACTTTATCAAAATGAGAAGAGTTTACTACGAAAAAAGTATGATTTCAAATGCCGAAAAGATTTTCAGATCGTTCACTGAAGATAATGTTCATTACCGAAGAGGTCTAGGATTGATTGTTGTAAAAGGACAGATGGAAAATGCTTTGAAAAAGCCTTTTAGAAGCTATGGCAAACCAGATAAGAGGGGTTCTGTCATGATCTCAGTTGATTGCAGGTCGACTCCTGACTCAGCACGAAGATTTTTATTAAAAAAGATCAGTATGATTGAAAATAGTGAACTTAGCTCCTCTCCACAGGCTCTCCATTATGTGGAAAAAAGATTAGCAAAGAGCGATAGCCGTCAAAGATTCGGGTCTCACAAGTGGATAAAGAATGAAAAAGAAGAAAGTGATTGAGATGTGATCTACGCCTTGGTTTTATCAAAACCAGCCCATGGTTTTGGAAAACTAGACAGCGCAGCAGTTTTTATTTTAGTTTTCAAAAACCCAGTAGGCTTTAAAGAAATTATGACTTATAATAATTTGAAGTCCAAGGTTTCATGTCCGGCTTCCACTATAAATATGGTGTGCTAAGTTCTAATAGGTAGGCAAATTTACAACTAAGGCTTTGGGTGCTCTCTATGTAAAATATCATGAAGGATTTTCAATAAGATTGTAAGTTTTTTTCTATAAGCCTTGTACCTTTACTACCTTTACTGTAATGATTGGCTAAGAATTTTATTCTAAGCCTTTGTATATTATGTTATAAATAAAACATATTTTATCTGATAAACCACATTATTATGGTTCCACTAGATCTATAAAATTATTATTATTGCCTACTTGAGTAGGAAGCTTGAATTTGGAATGTCTTTGGTAGTATGCGAAGGTGTCGCATAGGTGAAGGTATGGAGTCTGCAGTGCAGGATTAACGAGAGATGTTGGCTCTGTCTTCCGGATATATTCGGTTAAAGTAATTAAGTAATGCGGTTATGGAAGCATGGTGGACTGCGTAATGGGTGTTTCTTTCAATAAAATTTGATATTATTTTACATAATATATTTGAAAACTTAGAATATCAAATTTTATCAGGAAAACAAAAATAAATCATCATGATATTATGGATTTTCTTATTTATAATGTTATTTAGGATTCTTGTGATAATATTAAGATTGTATGATGGTATTAGTTGAATGAAGTTTGTCCTTGATGGAAGTTTCCGCGAAATGGTTGACTCATATCAAAAGCCCTTTAACCATGTTAAAACCCATGATTGCCTCATATCAAAGCGCCCTTAACCAAGGTTAAAAGCTGGAACTTGCTGCACGACACTCAATCCCAGATCATGCAAAAACCATAGACATCGAATTGCTATTAAAATAATGTAAAAGCTCTACTCCTTTTCGGTGTACTAGCATTACAAATAAAATTTTAAAATAAAAACCCATGTCACATGAAGAGAATCCAACAATACAGCCAAACAGCCTCTCTGGGGCTTCCTAGATATTAACAAAATTGGGACAATATATATATAATACTATTTCTACTGTATATGGAGAGTAAGCATTAGAGTGGTAGCGATGATAGCCAGGCGGGTCAAATCTTATTCCGTCCCAAACTCAGAAGAGTGGTTTTCTCATTCCATCACCAAACCCAAATGTATATTTAAAATTCCATCCTCGAACCCGTCCGGGCCCTAAGACAATATTCCAAAAATAATAATAAAGGTGGAGAATGGGAGACTATGGATAGTGGAGAAAATAGAATATAATAATAAAAGTGGAAGAAGGAGTTGGCATAAGATAAGATGGAGGAGGAGAAAGGGATGGGAAAAGAGATTTTATTATCACTAAACCCTAATTCATAACTAATTTAATTTCATATCCAAAATTTACCTTTGAGATAGAAAATCTTAACCCATAAATATTCACCAAAATTCATTAAAAATAAAAAATAATACATCCCAATAACTTTATTACAAAATTCAAAAGCTGGATTAGACTTTAAAGACTACAAGTTGTAAAATGGAAGCGAAACCACAACCTCAAATCCTACGGTAAGATTTCTGGAACCTAGCACGGGCACCACAACCATCGAAGTTCTTAGGCTCGCATCGTCTCAGATCAACAACGAGCAGGGTTTGATCATAACGAACAATACTGTCCTGGATCTCCCTCTTGGACTGCTTGTCCAAATATTTCTGAAAGAAGGAGGCAAAGGCTTTGGCGATGCTCTAATGAATGGCATAGATCTGAGAGGTGTGACCACCGTCCTTGACTCTTCTCCTCGTATCGACGTCGGCAAAACGATAGCGATCGAGGAATAGGATGAGCTCATAGGCCTTGTGACAATGGATATCCAACTTACTCAACTTGATCATAGGACATCTGTTGATTTTTATCAAGCCTCTGTCGTGTTTGTTGTAGGTGACAACCACGATCGATGGTAGTGATGTTGATGCGTTGTAGAGGTGATGTGGGTGAAACAAAACATATGACAACCTTGAGAATGAAAAGCCTAGGAAAAAAACGAATATAACTACGAAGGGCGTAATGAGAAATTTAAAATATAATAAGGGTATACTTATAATTTTATATTCAAAATGGATCGGGCCAGGACTAGAAATCCCATACCCGCCCCAAACCCTAGTCATGTTTGAAAATCAATTCCCAAACCAGTCCCATTATAGGTGGGACGAGGCGGGGAATTGGAAAACCTTGTCTCATTGCCATCCCTAGGAGTGGGGCTCCTCTAGCCCCATCCACTTAGAATAAAAAATAAAAATAAAAGAAAGAGATGGAGAAATGAAAAAGGGGGATAAATGGGACAACATCTCATCTCCACTTTCTTTGTCGTTCGGAGAAGGAAATTAGTGAAACTTGTGTTCTAGTCCATTGATTTGGGAATAATTACAAAGAAGGCATAAATATTAATGTTTCAGGTATGGTAGTACCTAGGTACGTACAATCTTAATAAACTATAGGTATTACATTGGCATTGTTTATTGTGGTAGTACTTTGGGCATTAAGGTAGTATCTATAATTTATTATGGTAGAACTTAGATACTATCATATCTGAAACACAATTATTTTCCATGAAATCATTATGAATCATGTATTTAAAATCTATTTATGTCTTCTTTACAATTATCCTCAAATTAATGAATTGAAACACAAGTTTTCCAAGAAATTATTCCTTCCTTTTGATGCCTAATTTTTCAGACATTGAGGCGCCTAACAATTTGTTTCCTTCTCCCAGGTCAGCCTATAAATAGGCAGAGTTCCTTCAGTTTCAAGCATCCGCCTTAAGCTCAGAAATGTGAAAATCAGTAGGGTTCCAACTCCTTGTAGAGAGTTGATAGTGAAAATATTTTCATTTGAGACATTCTTATCTGAGTTGCTTAGAAAATTATTCCTAAAAAGTGGGATAGATAAAAAAAAATTGTGAGAATGCTATTTGGAGTGAGATCTCTCTTTGTATGCCAATAATGAGTTATTCTTTTGGGTGTGAGAATTTTCTGCCTCTAGTATTTGACTAGTATGCTCAATTCCTATGGTTGTTGACCAATCTTCAATATTATAAAAAGATTATTGAGATTACTTTTGCTTAAGAAAACTGTTTTTGCAAGGGAATACTGTTTACCAATGAGTTTTGTTCAAGGGGGAGTACTGTTCAGACCCGAGGTTCTGTTCATATCCAAGGAACTATTATAATCGGAAGTACTGTTCATGTATGAGGTACTGCTCACGCTGGAGAATGTTAACATCGGAGGAACTGTTGATGTCGGAGGTACTGTTCAACATATGAGCATTATTCATACGGGTGACACTATTCATATATATGGAGTACTGTTTATATATACGTACTGTAGCAATAAACTCGAAGACAAGCCAAATGAAGAATGGGCTCTCCAATGACATTGTAAATGTGGCAGGGAAGACTTGGTCACATGGTTGAGAAATGAATGACACGATTGGCCAATGAAATATCTTGTATGGGATAGACAAGGTGCATTTGAAGAATTGTCAAGAATGCCTCAGTCATGAGAAAAACTGGGAAGAAGTTAAAACGATCCATGCCTCAGTTGAGAGACAGACTAGGAAGAAGTTGAAGCAGTTTCGTACCTCAATTGAGAGACAGACTGTGAGGAAGTTAAAGCGATCAATGCCTCAGCCAGGAGACAGACTGTGCGGAAGTTAAAGTGCATCCAAACAAACAATATTGGAGAATTCACTGAAAAATATGAAGCTTATTGTAAGAAGCTTGTTTGAAGCTGTTGGGTAAGCGCCCAAAGTCCCACATCGGATATAAATGAGAAGGTTTATGAGTACATAAATATGGATAATATCCAATTGATATGAGGTTTTAGGTTTCCTAACAAATGGTATCTGAGTCGAATTCAGGCTTAACCGTGTGGGTGGAAGTCGAACAAAATGGTGTGGTGAGCGGTGAGCCCCTAGTAGGCGGTGCTTAACCTAAGGCGTGTATTCAAACGCAATGAAAGACAAGGAAATCCTTGTTTGAGGGGAGGCTCGGTGAAACTTTGTTCAAGGGGAGGATTGTTCGGTGTTCGCCTAAAGTCCCATAATGTCCCACATTGGTTAGGAATGAGAAGGCTTATGAGTATATAAACATAGATAACATTCAATTTGTATAAGGCCTTTTGGTCAAGGAGAAGCCCAAAAACAAAACCATTATGGCTTAGGCCTAAAGTAGAAGATATTATACCAATGTGGATAGTGAATGGTCCATGAGGTTTCCTAATAAGTGGTATCAAAGCTTAGTGCAAGTTATTTTATCTTTTTGTTCTTGAATTCATGTTATCTACATTAAAGATATCAAATAAGAGGTGTGCTCCAAATCTTCATGTACGTGTTGCTGCTCCACGATGAAGAGGAATTGTCCTATATAAGAGTAAGTCGTCGAAGTGGGCAGTGCTTCATGTAAGGTGTGTGGTAGTGTAACACCCCAAATTATACCCTAACAGTTTTATGACAGGTTTAGGGTATAATAAAAGTAAATGTATATTTTTATGAATAAAATAATGCTAAAAATAAATTAAGCAAAAATCCGGAATTAATACAAGAGTTAAGGGTAAATTGGTAAATTTCCAATTAAGGACCCAAAAGACATAAGAGGAAAAGATGATTTGTTGAAAGGAAGTATGAATAAGTTGGTTTGCAAATAAAAGGGAATTGAGGGACCAAATAGCTAAATTTGAAATCTTGACCCAAAAAGGGGTATTAGACAAACAAGCCTCAAGAAATATCTCATTTTTGCTTTTTGGCTTTGTCTTAGCTAGGGCAAACTAGGAAGAGAAGAGAGGAGAGGAGAAGAGAAGAGAAAAGAAAGAGAAGAAGAAGAAGGAAGAAAGGAAGAAGAAGAAGGAGATTAAGGTATGGAATTTTAGTTTGGAACTTTTGTATGGAATACTTGGTTGGAATTGTTTAGAACATGTATGGAATTCATGTTTGGGTTAGGAATTTTTCCAACCAAATTCTTTGTCTATATGTATGTTAGGAAAAACCCTAACTTATAAATGTGTTATATGGTTGTTTGGTTTGGTTGTGGTCCTCAATGGAGGAAAAATTTGTATAGAGAAAATGTTGGGTTTTAGAGGAGATGTTGTCCATTTTTTTTTAAAACTCATGTTGTTGTTTTGGCCATAACTTGGTCATCACTCATCTAAAATGAGTGATTCAAATTTCTAGATAAACTAGATTTCTAGGAGAAAAACTCTACTTGAAATAAGTGTATCCCAATTTGGACCTCATTGGACCCAGAAAATTCGTCACAGTGAGGCTTTGTTTTCAGATCAATTTTGGTTCAATTCTGATACAGTTTTGGTTTCAGAACCGTTTTGGTATTTAGGCCATAAGTTGAGTTTCACTCATTCAAATTGAGTGATTCAAATTTTTGGGTAAACTATACTTCTAGGAGAACAAATCTCCTTGAAATAATTATATCTAAATTTGGACCCCATTGGACCCAGAAAATTCGTCAAAGTAAGGGAACAATTATGTCCCTGAAATCTGTTTCATAACAGTCTCCTGAATTGGAGTAATTTCAATTGTTTAAATCATAACTTGAGTTATACTAGTCCAAATGAGGTGATTTAAATTTCTGTACAAACTAGACATCTGAGAGAATAACTTTCATGAATAAATTATGGTCAAATTATGTCTTTATAATTCCTAGAAAATTTTCAAATATAAGACACAATTCCATATTCTATTCCTGGAAATTGTCCAGGAGCAGTTCGGAATGTTTAGACCACATCTGCCAAATTAAAAGTCTAAATGACATGATGTCTGAACCATAAGAAACTTGGCATAGTGTATATTTAGTTGTAAGATCATTTTCTAACAATCTCTAAGCATGTGGTCAAATCAGAGTTTAAAAATGGACTTGGGAACTGCCTCAAACTGTTCAAGCAGAATTGGTTATGGAAACTAAAATTGTATAAAGGTTATATAAATGTATTGTTATATGAAATAATGCATCATAGTAATTTGATCATGATAACATGTGTTATCAAAGTTAAAGAGAATACACTTATAATTTTAGTATATGAAAAAGTACAGTTAAATGTTTATAAGAGATTATTTGATAATGAATATCTCATAAGTATACATGATATCAATAGTTATTCATGTATATGATATATCTTTTTCTGATACCTAAAAGATTGTTAAGAGAACATAATAAAACTGATTATCTGCTTATGACCGGGTAGTTGGATAGATAGGCATGTTTATAGGGGTACAGTTGTTGTAGCATACAGTTTACAGATATCGAGGCTCCGTTTGGGTCGATGACATAGATCCCATTTGGATCATTATAGCGGCTCCACTTGGGTCATACACATAGAGATCATTGTCTGGCATGCTGATAGTACTCGAGTACATACGCTTCCATATCCACTTCTAAGGTATTTCATAGTAATGAAACATAAGATAAATGACAAAAATATGTAAATGGCATGACATGATATGAGAAGCATAGCATTGCTAAGGGATGATAATGCACAGTGATAAGTGTACGAGAACAAAAACGTGAAATGAAAGCATTCTCATGATATGGAATGAAACATGATAAGACGAATAAGTATGATATATGTAGAAGCATATCTGTAAATGATATGTTCAAAACATGAATAAGCATGTGTATATGTAAATGAATGTTAATGTTATATGCAATTGTTTAAAGTGTGATGACTTTGATTAGAGGTCGTCCATATGTATTAATTCCCACTAAGCTATAAGTTTAGCACGGGTGTTTCATCCGTGTAGGTACAGAAGAAGCATGAACAAGAAGTCTGGATACTCCACATTAGCAACCAAGGCCAACACACTACTAGATGCCCACTAAAGACCTTTTGGTCTATTTTTGTATATGTTTTGTTTTTGTAAACAATGTAAAGTTTTTATATGTTGAACACTCCCATTTATGGAGTTTGAATATATTTTATAATCTTCTGCTACAAAATATATTTCAAGTGAAATGTTTAACAAGATAGAATGAGCAAGCTTATGCAAACAAGAAAAAAAAGACACCCTAGCCCTCGATACTCCGTGCTGTCAGCGCCACAGAATGCAATAGAAGCCAAGGAAAATTCTGGGGTGCAAAGAGTGGATGGATGGATGATCGTTTGATTGAAGGTTCAATGGTACTTGTTCCAGAGGAAGATTGTTAGAGCTTTACATCGAAGATCTCTATAAGAACAAAATATTACAAAGTACACAAGATGAAGACAAAAAGGAATTTTGGTTCAAGGCGGAATCAATGATGGAATTTGATCCAAGGTGGAGATTGTTTGAATATTTTATAGAATAATTCTAAAGTCGTTATATTATTTTAATATTAGGTTTCCTTATAGAATAACAAAATTTGTTAGAAATATCACTATAAATATTCTGGGTCATGAGATGAAAAAGTGATGAGAGAGATGAGTTTGCAAAAGCTATACAGGGTATGTAGAGATGTGATCTGGAAGAATGGGGATATCCGATGGAGCAATGGATTTCACGGTTCAGGGTATGGATATAAAGTATGGGGAAACACGGGATGTTTCAGTAACCCAATTGTATGGTGTTCCACCTCTGTAATATTTTCTATCGTATAATGGAAAGATTCTCTTTCATTCGTGGATATAAGCATGATTGGTCGAATCACATTAAAACCTTGTGCATCTTTATATGAGTTATTTTATTTTTTTGTTCTTGAACTATGATGCTGTCAAAGACCAGGCTATGGGGAACATTAAAGGTGAAGAAAGGGAATGTCCCAAGTTCTGATGGTGATTTAGATTTGGAGTTAGTTCCTCCAACAATGGTGCTAAGACAAGTTGGAGATGGAGATGTAGTGTAGAATGATTAACCGGGTGTAGATGATGCAGACCCGGTCGTTGAAAAAGATGATGATGATGATGATGATGTTCAAACTCAACCACCAGAGGATTCTTTAATGCCACTGATCAGGAAATCCGTCAGAACTAGATATCCTTTTTTCAGACTCTGCAGGGAGAACTAGAAAGCTTTGAAGAAGCTATGGAGGATGAACATCAACAATATAAGTGGATTGAAGCCATGCAAGATGAGATGAAGTCCATGGTTGTAAGGGAACAATTTTGGTTATCGATGGAAGTCAACACGATATCCTCCACTGATAGGTTGGAGGAAATATCGGCAATTTTATGGCTAAAGCATTAAAAAACGCAGATAGCCTATTTCGAACCCTAGCCAAAATTATGGAGTGCACCATCCGACTCCATTAGGCTAACAAACTCTGTTATTATAAAAGGTGCTAATAAGAATTATATTCTCTTGTATTATTGATGAATATTTTTACCATTTTACGTTATTTTTACATTATTAATTTAACATTATCACTTCATTTTATTTTTCAATAATCCTTTCATATTTTCAAAAATTTAAAAATTAAAATTAATTTGATAATATAAAATATTAAGATAATTTTTAATTATAAATTAATATCAATATGGTCGTCACAAGGAAGTAAAGCGCTTCAACAGATAATGAGAAGAGAAGAAATGGACCAGGTTCCATATGCTTCAAAGTTGGAAGTATGATGTATGTCACGATTGCTGTATAAGTAGATTTCTTTCACATCTGGATGTAGACATGGCAGGCAATGTTGACTTAAGAAAGTCAACTTTAGGATACTTGAATACATTTGCAAGGGTAGCTGTAGCATAGCCTTCTAAACTACAAAAGTGTGTTGCACTCTCCAATACTGAAGCATAGTGGACTGATTTCGATCATTATTCAAATAAGTCCATAACAAACCAGCTAATGTAATACCAGAAGTTATGAAAGATTGGAAGAAGGGTGACTGGTGCCAAACCAGTTCTTATGTGTAATGCACACGGTATAATTTTCCTTTCTTGGCCATCTCATCTTTCATTTCTTCATAAACATCCAAGACTGCCCGATAATAGCACTTCAGATAATCTGCAGGCAGTTGATCTATGCAGCATCCAATTTAAAAAGGGTAAGTAAGTATTACAGAATACCAGAAGTTTCGAAACCATGCTAATGAAATTGATCAGCAAGTATCCAATTAACCTTTCAATTGCTTCTGTAAGGGCTTCAAGTTCTTCAAATGTACCATATAAGAATCATAAATATCAGCTGCAACTGTTAATAATGCGGTCATTTTTGTTAAGAACCTTCCAGCAAGGAAGTACACTCCCAATCCCCAAAAGTAGCTCTCCACTATTCTATGCCGCGCAAAAGGTAGCTTTGTTGCAAAGTCTAAACCTTTCCACCACCTGAAAGATACATATTTCAGCAGATACGAGAGTCAAGAAGGTTCCAAAATACATAGTTTTTTGCATATATGTAGTTTCTCGAAGAACTTACCTACTGATCTCACTCAGCTCTTTCCTATGGAGTGACTGCAATAGGTTGAAGTCCAAATTTGCAAGCTTGAGTAAAGATTTATTACATAATCAACCTTCTTCTGAAATGAAATGCCGTGCCTCCACCCTTGTCAAGCCCTTGCGAATAGGCCGCTTTAATGTATGAATTACTTGTTTTGCAAGAGGATTATTCAGATCAGTTGTGATGGACTTAAGATGAGTGGTGATGATTCGATGAAGCCAGTGCTTCCTCTAGTATGTCTTCAAGTTTGAATGATATTTAAGTCTGTTGATATTTCATATAAAAATATAATTAGTAGCATCTCATGTAAGTCAAATGGCATATAGGAAGTCATATACTAAACATGCAACCACGCTCATACCATAAATCAATGCCATTTGCTTATTGCTTATATAAAGAGGATTAAGGAATATAGTTGAGGGAAGAGCCATCAATAAGAAAAAGAAAAATTAACCAACTACTGCACTTGGGACACAATATATATAAGAAAGTGAATAATTTGATCATTATTCAAATAAGTCTGATAACAAACCTAGGAAGTGTATCTATAGGAAATACAAGCCCCCAACTAATTGGTAATATAGAAATCACACTTGATGCCACATTATTATTCTCACACTACTAGACATTGGTGATGTTATACATCACTCTCATTATTGATTGATGATCATATAAAACTCAGAATAATATATATAGCTAGAAACCATCCATCCACTTATATTGACACAGGATCAATGAGCATCGAGGGAATGAGATCTTTCATCAATTTTCCAACATGGGTGTACTCATCTCCATCTTTGTACACGAGATCCTCCACACGTGCCAAATTAAGAGCACGATTGATGACTGGCATTGGCACGTGTGTAGGTTTGAGGCACTCCTGGTTCATATCCTTCCATGCATTGACTATCTGCTTATTCAACTCATCATAAGCCTCCTGTTTTGTAACACCACATTGCTTCATGTAGCACTCTCAACACTTGTAGAATGTGCTTTCTACTTTGTTCAAACTGCACAAAAGAAAAGGCAGTGAAAAAAGATGGTTAGAGATAGAATTTACTTTAGAGCTTACTGAATATAGCTATTTAGAAAATCTGTTGAGAAAAACATTGGCAACAAACCCTTTGAGTTCTAAGAGTAGAAGAATCTTATGTATACCTCGTGAGAAACTATGTCATCCATGAGCCTGCCAATGAGTTCTGAAGCTCTAATCATCTTGCCGCGACCGAGAAGCCATTGGAACGCTTCTTTTGTCACTACATCTCCCATGCCAACCAAAGATGCGGTAATGAGCAGAGTATGACAACTACTTACTAGTGCATTGCTCATATACTCATCGAATGTTGGTGTATATCCTTGGTTCAACCATTTGGCTTCAACAAAGTAGGATTGGACTTGCCTTTTCATCTGAGTTACATAATCATGCAAATATGTATATACATCATGCTCCTATCTTAACAAATTTATATAAATCATATAAGAATTAGGAAGGATCTAGAAGAAGGGTGCATGATTGATTCCAAACCGCCTCTTTTGCATAGTGGACACGGTACGATTTTCCTTGCTTGGCCATCTCTTCTTCAATTTCTTCATAAAAATCCAATAGTGCCCGATAAAACCACTTTAGATAATTTGCAGGCAGTTGATCGATGCAACTAGCATCCCACCTGAAAGTGAAGTAATTATCACAGCATATATCTTTGGAACTGTATGAAATCTATACCAGAAGTTTAGAAATTAAATGCTAATGAAATCCATGTGCAAGAATCCAATTAACCTTTCAATTGCATCTGTAAGGAGTTCAAGTTCTTCGATTGTACCATATGCATCATATATATCATCCGTAATGGCTATAATTGCTGTCATTTTTGTAAAGAACTCTCGAGCAAGGAAATACTGGGGCTCATAGCACACTCCCATTGCCCAAAAGTAGCTCTCCACTAGTCTATCCCGCGCAAAAGGTAGCTTTCTCGCCAAATCTAAACCTTTCCACCACCTGAAAGATACATATTTCAGCAGATGATTAGAGTCAAGAAGGTTAACTATCTTGTTTTTTTGCATATGTCTAGTTAGGTGGGTTTGTTTTTTTATTTAATGCTAATAGAACTTTTGTTATGACTAGTGCTTAATAGGATTGTTTGATGTTTGATAAAATGCTAAAGAGAAAACAAAACTTTGAGAGGAAGTTTTCCAGAGAACTTCTAAATCTATTGAATGAAGCACAGCGTATTTATACATGACTGGAATGTTCTAGAAAAGGTTAGATACAGAAGACTCTAGAAACAAATTAGTTACAAATCAGTCCACTGAATTCACGTGAATAGAGGTGTAGAGGACTTCAGAATCAGGTTAGCTCTCTTTTGCTAAAGCACTGGACATCTCATTGAAGTTAACATGTTGTGTGTATGCATCAAACAAGGATTAAGAATTTAGTTTCTAGTTTTTCTAAAAAAATCAATCTTTTAATTTTTATATGAATTTTGAGAAAAATAATTTTTTAATAGAAATTTAAAAATACACATGCTTTTATTTAATTAGCATGAAATTGATTTATGAGTTGATGAGAGAAGAGAGATTTTTTGCATATTTGAATATCTTGTTTTTTCTTCATAAAAAACATACAAAAAAAAGTAAAAAAAAATTCACCAATAAGTCATGAAAAAAATTATCAATAAGACCTAGCTTAAGTGAATAAGAGTTCAGACCAGTATAGGAAAGGGAGGGGTCTAGGGTTTGAGTCCCAATAGAATTTTAAGGAGCAAAATATTGTGATGTAATGCAAAGTAAATAGTTATAAACAAAAAAGTAAAAAAAAAAAAAAACAAAAACAAACGCAACCCTAGTTTCTCAAACAACTTACCTACTGATATCACTCAGCTCTTTCCTATGGAGTGACTGCAACAGGTTGAAGTCCAATTTTGCAAGCTTGAGTAAAGATTTATTATGTGAATCATCTTGTTGGTAGATGGAAAGCAAGGTCTTGCCTCCACCCTTTGTCAAGCTCCTGCGAATTACGCTTTAGTGCATGAATTGCTTTGTTTTGCAAGAGGATTATTTGGATGATCAGTTACAATGGACTGAAGATGAGTGGTAAGCCAGGGCTTCCTAGTATGTCTTCCATGCACTCATCAAATGTGTAGCTTCATATAAAGCTAGCAGACCAGGTGAGTCACCAATCAATGATTCCTTGAAGTTGCCTTCCTTGTCTTTGAACTTATTGAATACATCTATTTCATCAGTAAATGTAACCATTATAGCAATAATAAGAAAATTCAAGATGACATGTAATTTTTGTCAGATATGGGAGAGGGCTGCTTTTACCCGATGAAATGAGATGACCTTCTTGTCTTAATAGCCGAAATCGGAGAGAAGCATTTGTGAGGTTTTCATTGTCATCAACCAGATCATATTTACCATGCATGTCCTTCAATGCTTCTTCGATCTCCTTTTCAAAGTGGTATGCCAATCCCAAGAGTTGGATGGAATTTATCAACTTCAGAAGTTCTGTAGACTTACCGGCACTGGCTTTTAGTTCATTTCTCACTTCTTCTTTCAGTTCTTCAATTCGCTGTTCTTTGCCTTCATAGGTTGCCTGCACCAGAAAATTTTTGAACAGAATTTGCCCTATTTGCTCATGTACCTTCTCGAAAACATATACGATTCTCCATAAATTATTTTTCTGGGTATTACTTCTAAAGTAATTCTCATTTATTTTTGCCAACAATTCTGTTTGTTTATTTTCCATGAAGATATTATGGACACTAGTGTGAAACATAAAAATTCTAAAAAAATTTCTCCAGAAAGCACATCAAATTTACTCTTAAAAATAACCTAGCTATTTACAAAAAGATATCCAAAAAATGGTTGATACTTTAATAAATTTTTTTTGTTGTAGGAAAATAGCAAACGTTCTTTTTTTTTTCTTTTTTTTTATAGCTATTCACTTTACATTACATCATAGTATTTAGTATTTTGTTCCTCATAAAATTGTCTCCATTGACTCGAACCCTGCACCCTTCCCCTCCCTATACCCATCGAAGCTCTTAACCAT
Organism: Tetrastigma voinierianum; assembly: GCA_016808115.1. Lineage (NCBI taxonomy): Eukaryota > Viridiplantae > Streptophyta > Magnoliopsida > Vitales > Vitaceae > Tetrastigma > Tetrastigma voinierianum. Next base: position 156,191 of record JAEQBH010001557.1, read on the forward strand.
TTGAGCTATCTCTTATTGGCCCAAACTTTCTTAAAATCAGTTTTAAAACATGCGCTTAATAATGAAAAATAAATTCCCTTACACCTTTCATAAAAGTTTGAAACATTTATAAAGCTAAAACTAAAATTTATATGAGTTATTTTAAGAAATACTTTAATTTAAAAACTGCTTTGAAATATCATTTGTTGTAAACATTTTTAGTGTTTCCTGGGAAAATTAATACTTAGATATGATATTCTTTTGAAAACACTTTCAGAAACAACATAGTCACTTTAAGCACTTCAAGTAAAAAAAAACAATATTAAACACATTCTAAATACTCATCACAAAGGAAACACAAGCAATTTAGTAGTATTACAGTACCATATATGAGAGTAGTATTTTTTGTTCCCTTACCGCATCATCAGAAGTGTAGGTCAGAAAACGATCACCCCAAAAGTTAGGACTAAAATTCGCGGTGAAGCGAAGCACCACATTATCAACCCTTTGAACTACTGGAGTAACAGGCATGTTCTCCGCCATTAGAAAACCTGTAGTTATTTGTGCTAACTTTCATTGCATTTATAAAATTCCGATATATAATCTTACTATGTGGTGTAGTTATCTATTTGAATCGAAATGGAATCTTGTTGAAAAGAAAGAACAACTTGCTAAGGAATTATTTCGTCATAGATAAGAGTGACTAAACTGATCCACTGAAGGTGCATGGGACCACATGTTGGAAGCTGTAAGCAATTGCAAAAAAAAAATTCTGGGATCTACCAAACACACTATTCTTCTAGTACTGTCAAAATGAATCCTGCTTGATAACAGATTTGTAAGCACATCAATGTCGTCATTATAAGTGATAATCTAGGGCAACATGTTGTTACTGCTCTTGAATTTGGTGAAGGTTACAGAAGTTAAATGTAATTTCTTAGAATTGTTCATTTACTGTTGAATTTTGGGGAATTATGGAGAATACCTCTTCGAGAAAAACTTTTAGGATAAATTAATTTTTTTTTTTTAAAAAATTTAAGTATCTCTCAAGTCATCTTTAGTAGAATATTGAATTTTGTAGAATTATGGAAAATGTCCATACAAAAGATGTTTTTAGTAACAAATTAAATTTTTGTTCAACTTCAATCTTAAAATGTTTCTAGAATCATAAAGGTGTCCTCTGAAGAGACACTTTTTGTTCAATATTAAATTTTATGAAACTATGGGAAGTGTCTCTTTAAGAGACATCCCGACTAAATTCAAATTAATTTTTTGTGGGTATGGGAATTGTGAAATGTCTCTACTATTAAAAATAATAGCCAATTTTATCGATTCAAACTAACAATACATCGATAAAAACGTAGGCACCAAATCGTTAAAACTATAAAGCGACTTAAACATAACACAAGTTATTAACATAATAAATCAGTTAAAAACCTATATATTTGATAATATTAGAGTGACTAAAATACATGTGACTCCAATTCAACAACATATTAACAAACATAATATGATTTGTTATTTCTTTTTAATTGAATATGCTTATAATTTTATTTGATGTCTTTGTCTAATAAAAATTGTTTTGTCCATCTAAATTGCATGCACACAAATAATACATCGCAATAAGATCACAAAAAACCAAACACCGTAACAAGACGATTACACAAATCCAAACGTCACAACAAGACGACGAAATCACAAAAAACAAAATAAAACTCATATATACGTGGAATAACCACTTTTGTAACTAAATAGATTAATAAAAAGAAGTATAGATTGATAATTTCTGATTGAGAATGGCTAAAAATCACCTCTCATTAATATTTGTACAACTACTATTTATAAAACTTATTATAAAAGTTGAGAAGGCCTGATATAGGGATGGAGTGTGGTTATTAATATTGTCGTGTTCTTATCTTTAATGTTTGACTCTTACTACAATAATGTCACACCTAGCCTTCTCTTCGTGAGTCATAAAAAACACTTGGAAGATTTTCTTTGGGTGGGGGTGGGGTGGGGTGTGTTATTATTGTAGGGTTCTTATCATTGATTTTCTTAACATTGATGTTTGGCTCTTACTATGTGGTGTATTAACCAATTTGATTCGAAATGGAATCTTCTTGTTGAAAAGAAAGAACAACTTGTTATGGAATTATTTCGTCATATATATGAGTGATTAATCTGATCCATTGAAGGTTCATGGGACCTCATGTTGGAAGCTGTAAGCAATTGCAAAAAAAAATTGTGGGATCTATCAGACACACTATTCTAGTATTCTTCGAGTACTGTCAAAATGAATCCTACTTGATAATAGATTTGTAAGCACATCAGCTATGATGTCGTCCTTATAAGTAATCATCTAGGGCAACAAGTTGTTACTGCTCTTGAAGTAGGTGAAGGTTACAGAAGTTAAATGTAATTTTTTAGAATCGTTCATTTACTGTTGAATTTTGTGGAATTATGGAGAATACCTCTTCGAGAAAAACTTTTAGTATAAATTAATCTTTTTTAAAAAAACCTTAAAGTATCTCTTCAAGTCATCTTTAGTAGCATATTGAATTTTTTAGAATTATGGAAAACCTTCTAAAAGATATTTTTAGTAAATAAATTCACTCTTTGTTCAACTTCTCAATCTTAAAATGTTTCTAGAATCATAAAGGTGTCATCCTCGAAGAGACATCTTGTTCAATATTAAATTTATGAAATCAGGAAGTGTCTTCTTAAGAGACATTCCAACTCAATTCAATTTTTTTTTTTTTTTTTGTGGGTATGAGAATTGTGAAAATGTCTCATTTTTAAAAAAAATAATAATAATTTTATTGATTCAAACTAACAATACATTGATAAAAACGTAAACACCAAATTGCTAAAAACTATAAAGGATGAAACATAACACAAGTTATTAACATAATAAATCAGCTAAAAACCTATACATTTGATAATATTATAGTGACTAAAATACATGTGACTCCAATTCAACAACATATTAACAACCATAATATGATTTGTTGTTTCTTTTTAATTGAATATGCTTATAATTTTATTTGATGTCTTTGTCTAATAAAAATTGTTTTGTCCATCTAAATTGCATGCACACAAATAATACGTCGCTATAAGACCACAAAAAATCAAACACCGTAACAAGAAGATTACACAAATCCAAACGTCACAACAAGACGACGAAATCACGAAAAACAAAATAAAACCCATATATACATGGAATAACCACTTTTGTAACTAAATAGATTAATAAAAAGAAGTATAGATTGATAATTTCATATTGAGAATGGCTAAAAATCACCTCTCATTAATATTTGTACAACTACTATTTATAAAAGTTGAGAAGGCCTGATATAGGGATGGAGTGTGGTTATTAATATTCTTGTGTTCTTATCTTTAATAAGTTTATTCTTTACTACAATAATGTCACACCTAGCCTTCTCTTCGTGAGTCATAAAAAACACTTGGAAGATTTTCTTTGGGTGGGGGTGGGGTGGGGTGTGTTATTATTGTATGGTTTTTATCATTGATGTTTGGCTCTTACTATGTGGTGTATTAATCAATTTGATTCGAAATGGAATATTCTTGTTGAAAAGAAAGAACAACTTGTTATGGAATTATTTCGTCATATATGTGGGTACCTTTAAAGCCCTGCACTCAAAGACCCGACTAACTCGACCGACCTGAGCCTCTCACTAAGGGAAAAGGCCCAGACACCGCCTAGCCCAGAACGCCCGCCGACCCTCCCGCACGGTGCCCCAAGGATTGGTGCCCAAACACTAGCCGACACCCAGAACGCCCTGCCGATCCTCCACCGTGGCGCCGGCATCCCATAGCCCTGACGCCCTTGCTTAGCTCCACGCTATCTTCCCGACCCAAGAACTCTCCCCAGTGAAGCCGCTCAACCCGATTCCACTTTACAAGCGTGAGTTCACTATGAACTGACCCCGTCACCTCTGACAAAATAGGAAAGTCCTCTTAGCAAATGGCCTCTATCTAGAAGGTATTACGTAGAGGGAAGAATAATTCACCCTTCCCAAAATAAGAGCCATCTTCCCCTAACATTATGGGAAGAAATCGTCCACTATCCAAAAAAGACGGATCCTCTTTCCTCCCTTCATAAAAGAGAAGCAATTCACACCAAAAAAGGTACGAGATTCTAATCGAGACTACTATTGCTCCAAACTCTAAGTCTTCCAGAAAAAGACTAACTTAAGATTCCGAGGCGACTCTGATCACCACCGTCAGTTCTCGTGTTTGTTTCAGGTTGTCGTCGATTGCGAATGCCACACGACGATCCACCGGCTCCGTGAATCAGAGTCCACAATCGGGCACCGTCTACGGAAACGCAGAGCAAGAAATCTTAGAGGTCAGACAGAGCTGTACACCCATCTCTAAGTGACCTTCCGATCCGCAAAGCCTCGCTATTCCCAACATCCCACAGACTGGTTTAATTCAACTCCATGACTAGCAATCCAAACAACCCACTCAAGACCAATTCCTCTTCCTAAGGCCAAGAGATGGAAGCAAGACAAGAGGAGCAGCTGCAGATGGTCGAATCGCGCTAACAGCGGAACTGCTTACTGGAATAAAACGAGCGCCATTTAACCTGCCAGGGTCGGCTTCGACCGAGCAATCGCTGTGAGACCTCCCTACCCATTTCCTCCTTCCCGTCCCAGCAAAGTCAATGAGGCCATGCCCCGATCGATATCGACACCCAATAAACCGACGATGAAGATCCATCAGCCGCTCCCGCGCCATTCATCATCCCCGAACGCCCGCAAGCCCATTCTAAAAGGTCGCCTTAACGATCCAAATTCGGCCCATCGTTGTCGTCAGCGCCGAGTATGAGAACCCAGCAGGACCAACGACCACCCACCCAGCCCACCAAGATGTGTCCGACAGTAATGGGACGCTTCCCGCCAAGCACTCAACCGGTACCCACCTCTGGGGCCGCCCCACACCGAATGATTTTGCTCCGTTGCTCAGTGGACCACGTGACATGCCTCCAATTCCCTCGACATCATATCTTGACTACAATCCTCCTGCCAGCCATGCCACCTCTTCTCGCCATGTACAACCTGGCTCTTCCGATCCGCATAATCACATGTCAGATTATAATAAAGCAACATCCCCAATGCCGTGGATGATCGGCCTCTCGTAAGGTATTCTCAAACAAATTTCAAGGGCCCCGCTACTGGTTTCACAATCTCCCCAAAGGATCAATAAACACATTCGGCGAACTGTGGGCCGCGTTCGTCTCTCAATACTTACGCTCTGTCAAACAAAAGGGGAACATCAACTCCCTCCAATCCATCTTCAAACGGGAAGAGGAATCCTTCCGAGACTCTCACCGTTGTGTCCTGACAAGCCATCCAGCCAGATCGACGTCTACGCATGGATGCTGGTGATTGCAAAACTTCAAAAGAAGCTTTGGGCCAACCACCCCGTTCTTCCAGTCTTTATCCCTGGACCCGCCAGCGACTATGGAGGAATTATACCGACAGGCAAACAAATTCTCTACGTTGGAAGATAACATCCGGGTCGCCTCCCAAACTATTATGATAACCGCCAAAGTACAACAAGCCACCGGCTAAGGCCATCCAACGTAAAAGGTACCCAAGGCAAGAGCGCGCCCGACGCAAACCAAAGAAGAAAGATCCCCTAGTTCACGGGGGCCTCAACACGCCTATGACCGGCCTCCCGCCCATCACCTGACCTCCCGACTTCAAACAGCTCACCAAGTGAGAGCAGTGTCCGGACTAACAAGAACAGATCCCTACGATGGACTATCACAGTGGATCTGCCAAGAAACCAATCACCGCTACTCGAAATTTCTCAGAAAACTGATTCGTGTCGCACTGCATTTGCATTAGAGGGAGCCAACTACGGACAACAATGCCTCCTACAAATGGTATGGTGGTCACACAGATATCGAACATGCTTCAGAGCCCCGACCGACCATCAACTATATACTGGGGGGGCCGGCAGATAGCCAATATCAATCCAAGAAGCAACGGAGAGGGATGCTTCTCGAGCAACGCTAGAGCTGTGGTGTTGACCACAAGTGACTGGTGAGATATCGTGAGGCCATGATGGACTACCCAATCCTTTCCACCTATAAACCCTACACTGGTCAATCGCACTACGATCAAAGACTTCGATTAACTCGTGTGCATTAACGCTGACGCGTATGGGTCCTTCGCCGATCCGTGCAACGCGGGCGTGACCGCTTCATCTCCCGGCCTTCAATCAGATGAGAGTCCCGATTGATCATCTCCATTCCACTGGCAAGGTTTTGTCATGATTCAATGGGGATACCACACTATCAATTGGGGACATCACCTTTTCAATCACAGTAGGTCCGATAATCCAACAAGTACTGTTCACCGTGGTAGATGACTTAGGGCCATACAATGCTATCTTGGGCCGAGCGTGGCTACACGCCATGAAAGCAGTACCCTCCACGTATCACCAAACAAAGAAGTTACCCGAATCGACCGACAAGCTGATCTCCGTAGCTTCACCACCACAAGGCCAATGTTATCAACTCTCACTACAGGGGTGCGAGAAAAGTAAGTGCCCCGGCGAACCACCCCTCGAAGATTGGGGCTCACAATAGCACCACAATTTCATCCGCCGCCCGCCGTAGGATGTAGAACCACTGGCCGTTGATCCCTTGGAAACCACGTCCCGACCTGACCTGACAGATGCAAGCCACAGGTGCCCTCCTCTCCGAGGAGAGAAGCTCCAAGACACCAGTTATACACCCAATGCCGATGTGTTTGCTCGACTCATGCGTATATGCCCGGATCGCCCATTCACGCCTCACACAAGCCGAATCGTCACCCCTCCGCTGCCGGCACAAAAAGCAGACGCTCACCAAGACCGCCACCTAGTCATCCAGACCGAGGTTGATAACCTTCTGCATAATGGATTTATCGTGAGCAAAGAAAATACCCCAACGCTTACAACGTGGTGGTGGTTCCAAAGAAGCGGGAACAAATGGAGAGTATGCGGATTACACTGACCTCAACGCTATCCAAGATAGTTTCCCTCACCGTGACAGATCAGGATCGCGGATGCCTCGACGGGCACCACGCTATCCTTCTTGGACGCTTTCTCGGGATACCACCAGATCCCTATGCACCCCCTGGATGTAGAAAAGACATCTTTCATCACACCCCATGGACTCTACTGTTATAATGTGATGCCCTTCGGATTAAAGAATGTTGGGGCCACCCACAGAGGTCAGAATCGAAAATGTTCCGACTTTACCCTGCCAAAGACCAGCGGAGGTTTATATCATGATATGCTAGTAAAGTCCAAATTGTAAATGCACCCGATCATGCAACTCATCTCCAACAAGCTTTCGACCTCCTCCGATAATATGGTATGAAACTAAACCTCTAAAATGTGCCTCTGGGTCGGGGCAAGGTCGGGCAGATTCTTTTTCGCTTTATGGTAACACAAAGAGGAATAGAGTTAAATCCTGCGCAACTTAAAGCCATCCTACAATCGCCGGCTCCCAACTCCAAGAAAGAGATCCAAAGAAATGACCAAATTTGCTACCGCCTCTGGGCAGCCCATTTCCCTGGCTCACTGACAATAAACCCTTCTTCACTACCCTAAGGCTACCGGGCCGATGCCGGAATGAGGAATGCACCCGCATTCAGAAGAATCAAGCAATACCTGATAGAGCCCCCAATCCTTGTGAGCCCGGAAGCCGGAGACACACTCTATCTTTACCTAAGAAATTTCTCTCGATGTAGCGCCGCCGCCTCGTTTAAAGAATGCGGGATGCAAAGTCGAGGCGTTGTTCTTGTCAGCAAGTCCTTAACCGACAAGTGAGACTGTGCACACCCACCTTAAACGAAAGGCCGCCCTGCCCTACGAACAAATTCGCTCAGAGCTTCGCCCCAGACTTCCTGTGCTCATCCCTGTGGTGCTGGACTCGACCTTCCACTCCGAGGCACGATTCACAAACCCGACCTGTCCGAAAGGATGGCGTCTAGTCGGGCAATGGCACTGCCAGTATGGCATCCAGTACAAGCCGAGGCTTTCAAAGGCAGGTTTTAGCCGACTTCCTTGCGTAAACCCGTAGTCTGACACTCGTCGACGAAAAGGGCCAGTGGACCCATGACAGGGCTTCCGTACAATCGAGTCAAGATCTCGTTTCATACAATTAACCTCCCGAACCGGGGAAAGGATTGAACAAGCAGTTCGTTTAAGCTTCGGCGCCTCCAAAAACGAGTCAGAATACAAAGCCATGATAGCCGGAGTTGAACTCGCCCTCACCGTAGGTGCTAACAACCTGTTGATTCAGTTTCTACCCACAGTACCGGTCGTAGGACAAGCACGTGCACTTGAATCCGTGGGAACCCGAATGGCAAAATATGCTTCTCTAGTCTAACAGAGATTGAGCACCCTCTCGGCTTGGAAACTTGAGCATGTCCCCAGGAACTCTAATGAGAGGGTCAATGCCTTAAATGTCGCTTCTTCACAATAGCTGGAAACGATATATCTTCCCATCTACTATCAATGGCTCATCCATACTAAGTGCACTCAAGTAAGCTAGACAGTAGGAGGCCCTCATCCCTGGATTCGACCCCATACTACCTTACATAGCCACTGAGAGCTACCTAATGGCAAAAGCAGATCACAAAATTCGCATTCAAATTGGCTAGGTTCTCCCTCGTGACGCAAGTAGTTTATATAAACTGGTCCGGGCGTCGTATTTGAAATGTCTAACTCCCCGAACAAGGCCAATATGTATCGGGCCGAAGCTACATGAAGGTATATGAGGAATCACTCTAGGGAAGAATTACTTGTTCAACGGCCCAGGAATGACTGAGCATCTGATGAGTGTCAGATGGTTGCGGAACTGACGACAGAATGTGGATCCCAACGAATGACTCAGATCCCTAAACAGGTGATTTGTCCACTCACACACTGCGGCCATCTCACCACCTAGATTGATATTGTGGGTCCGCTCCCCACCGCCCCTGCCCAAAAGAAACTATTACTAGTTGCAACCGATTATTTCAGTAAATGGATAGAGGATGATGCCTTCGCGTCAATCAAAGATAAAGATGTTACTCCTGGCCTATCCGGAAAACATCAGCTCAACGGCGAGATCCCAGATTAATCGTATCCGAGCACGGCGCTAGCCTGACAAATGGTCTACCGAGACTTTTTCCAAGAACTGAAGATTAAAAATTAGTACTCCACCCCCCGGTATCCCCAAAGCAATGGCCAAGCTGAAGCCTCCAATAAAACCCTGTTGACTGCCCTCAAAAAGCAGCTAGACTCTGCTAAAGGGAAATGGGTGGAGGAACTACTCGGGGTGCTCTAGGCTTACAAGACCACAGCCCGAAAGCCAACCGGGCTGCCTCCCTCGCACTCACCTACTCTGGATGGAAGTCTGTTATCCCTACTTTAACCTACCTACCTACCATCCCGACAAATCTACGCCTCGAATCGTAAAATGAAGGATTCATGATTAGAGGAATTCAACAGACATTGCATTTAGGCTACTGAAGCTTAAGAAGAATCCGAGCATCCTACCAACGCCGCTCAAATTCCGGCGATCTGAACTCTATGAAGAGTTTTGAGAACATCATGGACTTACTAAGTTAGGAAAGTTCCAACCCAACTGGGAGGGACCATACGTAGTTTCACACTACCGGAACCAAGTCCTATGCTATAGATAAACCGATGAACCCCGTACATAGAATGGAATGTGCCATACACTTGAAAAGGTATTATCAATAAAAGAAAGTCTTTGTTATCTACGACCACATATCTTGCACATCAACAGCTGCATCCAAATCATAAGTCCATGAGCGGTGCGCTCATCACCCTAATACCCAACACGATAACTTCCGCAAGTCAATTTCAAAGTCCGCATCGAGTACCACCGACCGCCCGCCAGCGCCAGATAGCATCCGGGCCTGCTCACTCAAAGTCCGAAGCACAAGAGCCACCACTGCCCGCCAACACGTGGCACACCCGGGTCGACACCCCAAAGTCTAGGCGGCGCTATTCACCGACTCCGCCCGCCAGCTACGCACAAGATCCGTCGGCCTGGCCCCTAGTCCGGGCACATTGCCACCACCCGTGTGCCCCGCACATTTAACAACATCCGCCCACAAATTATAAGTCCGCGGCGCAAACATCGACCGCCCGCCCAACATGTACTAACATCTATCCGGTCAAATTATAAGTCCAGGGCGCAGCCATCGACCGCCTCGCCCAAAGACATATAACATATGGTCAGTCAATTTCAAAGTCCGAAGCAAGGCAGCTCATCGACGTCACGCAAACATTTATAACATCCGGGTCGGTCAATTTCAAAGTTCGCATACAACATCGACCGCTTGAAATTCTGTGGATGTATAACATCCGGCCGGTCAATTTCAAAGTCCGCTGGGCAATAATCGACTTCCATCTCGGCCAGCCACGTATAACATCCGGGTCGGTAAATTGAATGTCCGAAGGCCATGGTTCACAGAACCGTAGCTTCTACCAACATAGATAAATGATTCACTGGTCAATTTCAAAGTCCGGCCGCTGTGAGGTTCACTGGATCCCGCCTGCACGCCGCAAACATCTCGCCTGCACTCAAATCCAACATTGTTTATCGATCAATTGCGATGGTCTGATAACCCAGATGCGTGGTCTGACAGACTAGTCGATTTGAGAGGTGAGGAGATTGACCCTGACCCCATGAGTGAGACCCGACGGACCTCGTGACCTGACTCGACGTCCTCGATCACGGATCTTTAGAGGAGCTCGCACCATGAGAAACCAAACGCCTCAGGTCGGCGACAACGAAGTGCTCCCCTTCAACCACGTCCGACTAGCAGCGCTGGAACACGAAAGAGCATGTGGAGTCGGTTACGCCCTCACCCAGATGTGTTCTCCGGTGTCACAGGTCTTTGTAATGGCGCCTTCACTCAGAACTCCAAATCAAGCAAATCTTCTCAAAACCCTAGCTTCTCCACCTAGTTTACCAACCTTTCCTCGCAAAGCTTCCTACATGAAGCACCATAGTTAGTCTGCTATAAAACAACAACATTAGTGGTATAGCCGGTAACTGGATCCGCAACCTACACACTGGGAAAGGATCGGGAGACCTAAGCATTAAACTAAGAGCCTGGGGGAACCCGGTCTCATCCCAAGGACCCCTCACTAGCAACGCCCTTTCACCTCCGTTTGGAAGTAGCCTGGGAGCCCGAAAATCCAAATCGAGGACTCGTAACCGACATGGGACATCCGGCCCCTACTTTATGCTCGGGAAGGCCACAAAAATCTCCACCAACGAGAGATCAAGCTCGTACAAGTGATTCAGCACGCAGCTGCTTATTAGGATACGAATCACTTTAGGATGGATGAGGACCAGGGCGCCGTAAAATGCAAAACCGGTTAACTAATACGCAGACAGAAAGCATAGCTCGGCTGTTGATGTTCCCGTAAAGAACACAATCTATCAGGTTTCCACTCAACATAACTGCCGCTTCCATCAACCGAAGGTTGATGTCATCAGGCACCTTGCGATACGCCTTTAATTCATCCATCGTCGTGGACGCACGACACCATGGTAAGGCTTCTCGTCTGGGGCACTCCTCCCGACGACCACTTGTGAAAGTTTCCTTTCCCGACCGCCATTCTACAAGCAGATCAAAAGATAGAGGAGATCTAATATTAGACCCTGTGCATATACCCAATCGACAAGAGCATACCCTAGCTTCCAGTGCAACGGCAAGAGTTGCTCGGCGTAATAAGTATTAGTCCTTCTCTTCCGTGCTTTTGTAACAGCCGTAAAACCCGTCAATTTCTCTCCAACAAGGACCAACACTACTAAGGAGCACCAATAGTTACCTGTGAAATGAAAGGGGCGAACGCCTACAACGACAACTCACGAATGAACGCAAGATAGAACTGGCCTATTAGTAGTGGTTAGTCGCCAAGAGGGAAGAAGATAAACCAAAATAATAATGGGAAGAAGATGATAGTTTAATGATGCCTATCTATATATCGCCACCTAGGTCCATGCTCACATTTCCTACGCAGTTAATCTGTCGATCGACGCCCGTGATCTCAACCAATGCGACGGTTCGCGCTCTAGGGCACTATAGACTAAGGTGGGCTAAGCCTATGAGCCTTCCTCTCGGATGGTTAAACCGGCCCGTTAACAAGTTATATAATGATTAATTGGCCTCAATTAGATAGAAATATAGAATATCCACACACAATTGCAATAAGGCACAAAAGTGATAAAAAAAACCACAATTTTATTAATTGCACCAAAGGTGTTCTAGAAACATAATGATGTTTCATGCTACAATCGTAATACAACACGACTAACTAGTATTCATAACATCTGAAAGACAAAAGAACAACAGGCAAGGCATCCGCCGCTAGAACCAAAAGAGAGGCCACTACCAAGAAGAAGGGAAAGACGGAGATGGGGCTGAAAGAAGCCAAGAAGAAAGGAGAGATGGTGATGGGGCTGAACGAGAGCTAGTAAAGCCCCGCGGCCGCCTGGCCAAAGGCTAAGAATGAGGAAAGAAGGAAGAGGACGAGGTCGCGAGGAGCCGAGCAACCCCCCTCGTGGATTCTAAGAGGTCCTCCTGGATGCAGAGGGCTCCATTCAAGTTTTAGAACCACCAAACACTCGAACATTTCGACCGCCAAGCCATGCGCCTCTAACCGACCCATACCCGGAGGGCACGCCCAACTAATCGATAACAACTGTCCCCCATCCCACAATCCCTTTACTTCAGAGTGTCCACCAACGATCTATTGTCCTTCTCTGCCGGATGAACATGGATAACCAGTAAGATAACGAACCTCATCATCCTCGCCTTTTATAACTGCCCCTATATCTCAGGATTGATCCAGATGATCCAATAGCATCTAATGCAGTTGCAAAAAAGTTATAAAATTTACGTTGAAAATTAAGCAGCATTAATGGTAAATTGTTCCCCATGATATGACGGTCAACCTTATTCTTTTTTCCGACCGGGGATGGTCTTCCTCCTCGGCAAGAAAAGGGGGGCATTGTGGGTACCTTGAGCCCAAGCCCAACACCCCTAGCCAACCGGCCCGACCTAATAGCCTCAGAGGGAAAAGGCCCAGACACTAGCTTGCTCAGGAACTCCCGGCCGACCCTCCACCCGGGTAACCCAAGGATTGTGCCGTATTAATTAGCCGACCTGTGAACGCCCGATCGGCCCCTCCGCCGCGCCGGCAGGTATCCTTGTATAGCCCGGACGCCTTGTTTAGCTCCAACGCTTATTTTCCTGATCGGCAACTCTCCTGATCACCTCTGACAAAATAGGAAAGTCCTTTTAGCAGCAGTTCTATCAGGAAGGTAGTTACGTAGAGGGAAGAATAAGTCACTCTTCCCGAAATAAGAGCCATCTTCCCCTAACATAATGGGAACAAATCGTCCACTATCCAAAAAAGACGGATCCTCTTTCCTCCCTTCATAAAAGAAAAGCAATTCACACCAAAAAAGGTACGAGATTCCTAATCGAGACTACTATTGCTCCAAACTCAAAGTCTTTCAGAAAAAGACTAACTTTGTCATCGAGGCGCACTTGATCACCACCGCCGCCTTCGTGTTTGTTTTGGTAGGTTACTGGCCGATTGATGAATGTCACGACGATCCACCGACTCAGGAATTCAAAGAGACCACAATATATAAGGGAGTGATTAACTGATCCATCAAGGTCTCATAGACCCTGCGTCGAAGTCAGAAGCAATTGCAAAAATTGTGGGATCTATCGACACACTATTCTAGTATTCTTCTCGAAAGTACTCACAAAAATGAACTCGCTTTTGATAATGCATTTGTAAGCACATCAGCTATGATGTCGTCCTTATAAGTAATCATCTAGGGCAACATGTTGTTACCGCTTCCAAAGTAGTAGGTTATGGTTAAAATGTAATTTATTAGAATCGCTTCATTTATTGTTGAATTTTGTGGAATTATGAGAATACCTTCTTCGAGAAAACTTTTAGTATAAATTAATCTTCTTAAAAACCTTTTAAAGTATCTCTCTTCAAGTCATCTTGTGTAGCATATTGAATTTTTAGAATATGGAAATGTCCTTCAAAAGATGTTTAGTAACAAATTCAATTTTTTTGTTCTCAACTCAATCTAAAATGTTTCTAGAATCATAAAGGTGTCCTCCTCAAGAGACATCTTTGTTCAATATTAAATTTTATGAAACTGTGGAAGTGTTTCTTTAAGAGACATCCAACGCACTAATTTTTTTTTTTTTTTTTTTTTGTGGGTATGGGAATTGTGAAAATGTCTCATTTTTTAAAAAAATAATAATACTTTTATTGATCCAAACTAGCAATACATTATCAAAAACGTAGATACCAAATAGCTAAAAACTATAAAGGATGAAACATACCATAGGTTATTAACATAATAAATCAACTTAAAACCTACATATTTGATAATATTATAGTAACTAGAATACACGTGACTCCAATTCTATAACACATTAACAACCATAATATGATTTGTTGTTTCTTTTTAATTGAATATGCTTATAATTTGATTTGGTGTCGTTGTCTGATAAAAAATGTTTTGTCCCCTTCAATTGTCTGCACACAAATAAACGCCGAAACGGTATCACAAAACCAAATGCCAATAAGACGAGAGAACACAAATCCTAACGCTACAACAAAAGACACAATCTACTTAAAACAAAATAAAAACTTTATAAACGTGAATAAATCACTTTTCATTTAAATAGATTAATAAAAAGAGGTATAGATTGATAATTTCAGGTTGAGAATGGCTAAAAGTCACCTCTCATTAATAATTGTACAACTACTATTTGTAAAATTTATTATAAAAGTTGAAAAGGCCAGATATAGGGATGCAGGGTGGTTATTAATATTATCATGTTCTTATCATTAATGTTCGACTTTACTACAATAATGTCACACTCCAGCCTTCTCTCTTCTTCTCGTGAGTCCTAAACAATACTTTCGGAAGATTTTCTGGGGTGGGGTGGGGTGGTGTGTGTTATTATTGTAGGTTTCCTATCATTGATTTTCTCATCATTAATGTTTGGCTCTTACTATGTGGTGTAGTTATCAATTTAATTAGAAATGGAATCTTCTTGTTGAAAAGAAAGAACAACTTGTTATGGAATTATTTCTCACATATATATGAGTGGACTAACTGATCCACCGAAGGTGCATGGACCCCGCGTTTGAAGTCGTAGTTAAATTGCAAAAAAATCAGGATTTTATCGTATTACCACCATTCTAGTATTCTCGAGTACTCCGCTAAAATGAACCCTACTGATACGCATTTGTAAGCACACGCCTATGATGTCGCCCTTATAAGTAATCATCTAAAGGCAACATGTTGTTACCGCTTCATGAAAGTAGGAAGGTTACAGGTTAATGTAATTTTTAGAATAGTTCATTTATCGTTGAATTTTGTGGAATTATGGAGAATACTCGAGAAAAACTTTTAAAGATAAATTAATCTTTAAAAAACTTTAAGTATCTCTTCAAGTCATCTTTAGTAGAATATTGAATTTTGTAGAATTATGGAAAATGTCCCTTCAAAGGATGTTTTTAGTAACAAATTCAAATTTTGTTCAACTTCAATCTTAAAATGTTTCTAGAATCATAAAGGTGTCCTCTGAAGAGACATCTTTTGTTCAATATTAAATTTTATGAAACTATGGGAAGTGTCTCTTTAAGAGACATCCAAACTAAATTCCATTTTTTTTTTTTTTTTTTTTGTGGGTATGGGAATTGTGAAAATGTCTCATTTAAAAAAAAAAAGGTAATTCATTTATTCAAACTTGTAATACATTGATAAAAACGTAAATACCAAATCGCTAAAAACTATAAAGGATGAAATATAACATAGGTTATTAACAGAATAAATCAACTCAAAACCTACACATTTGATAATATTATAGTAACTAGAATACACATGACTCCAATTCTACAACATATTAACAACCATAATATGATTTGTCAGTTTCTTTTAATCGAATATGCTTTATAATTCCATTCGTGTCCGATGGGGTGCCTAAAAAATCAAGCAGACAGCCCGTGACGCAGTCTGTGGAACGAATCCATCAAGAGAGCTTAAAGCGGGTTGGCATCCTCTGTGGGTCAAGTAAGAGCCTCACGCAGACTTGAATACTGATGACGTCCCTCGATGACTCAAGGCGAGCCCAGTGGCGAAACTAAGCCTGGGCAACGGACAGTGACAAGGATAATCCGCTGTCCACCAATTGTGACGTAAGAAAGGAAAGCACTCCATCTCCATGATTTGATATCTACTCATTAAGGGAAGAAGGATCATCCACGATTACAACTCCCTAATTATCCTCTAATATTCAGCTAGCGATAAGGAAGAGGATATTCTCTATCCAATTAGGAAGATGTTGTATAGCCATCTAACAAGGAAAGTCATCGTGATCACCCATAATAAATACCGAGCAATTCCACCGAAGAAAGGTATGCAATCACAAAACCATCAACCGTTGATCTCTTTCCCTTTCGTAAGAAAGAAACTGACTTAGGCATCGGAGAGGCGGCCGACATTCCCCCGTCGGACCACCCTCTTCAGGCATGTCAGAGCATCGATCCGATGGAACGACTCCAAATGACCAAAGAAGCTCCAACCCAAGATCGATAGAATGCAACACGCACTACTTAAGGCCATCTATGGGAACAACTCGCTTCCTTACAAATAAATGACTTCCCCAAAGGATTGATGGCTTCGATCAAAACAGGAGCAGAGCCAAACCAACCCTCCAGTGGATGCAAGACAAGATGATCGACGACCTGCCAGACCCGCAGAACGCTCGGGGCACCGCTCTCTCGGGACACACTTCCAACGCTCAACAACGAGATGGAGACTTATCTAGACAACCAAGACTTGCTAGTGGGAAGTCGCAACTCACCAAATACATAATGCCCCCTGGGCGGCCTCGACTAATCCACGCAGTCGAATACTATCCCATAATGAGCAAATGACACCCTGAACCCCCTTAAACACTCCAGCGAAGGAAGAGAAAATAGCCACCAAAGGAGCATGACCCCTGGCACCCAATTAGTGATGGCCATGATGGGGGAGGCGCAGGGTAGGAATGACAAAGGCGACAATCCAAGGCACAATCTTAGGAACAGCGTTTCAGAGGTATCCAACAAGAGCTCGGCCACATAAAGGAAGTCGTAAAGGGCCAAGCCCTAGTATCAATGGACGCTCTGGTACAGCAGACGGAATCCCAATTCACAACCGGGGTTTTGCACTTCCCTCTCCCAACAAAGTTCAGAATGTCATAGATTGAAGCTTTCGACAGAACGAAAGACCCCGTGGACCACCTCAACACCTATAAGAATCAAATGGAGCTGCATGGATACCAAGACCCCGTGAGATGCAAAGCCTTTGCCATCACGCTTAAGGGCTCGGCCTTGGCATGGTTCAACAGGCTCCCACCAGCCTCGATCTCATCCTTCAAAGAACTCTCTATTGCTTTCGTGTCCCACTTCATTGGAGCCCGGATGTACCGGAAGCCAAGGTACCACCTGCTGACCGTAAAGCAAGGCCCACAAGAAAACCTAAGGTCCTACGTCCAGAGGTTCAACTCGGAGTCATTGAGGGTAGACATTCCAGATGAAAAGTTCACCATCACCGCCTTTATAGCCAGGTTAGGCATACAGTCCAAAGATCTAATGTTCTCCATTTCGAAGAACCCACAGGCGAGCATGGTCGAGGTGCTCACCAAAGCAGAAAAGTACATCAACGACGAGGAGACCCTTTTATCTAAACGGGGAAGCTCTTCTACACGAAAAGAAAAAAGTCGGCAGGAGAAAAAGAGAGATCAAAGTCCTCAGAGTCAGAGATAGCGAGAAAGGTCTCCGCGGAGAGACCGAGAAGATAGAAGGCGATCCCCAAAAAGAATGGGAAACGTTCGAGATCGCTTAGGTCCACCACAACCGGAATTGCAGCCAAGACACTTGCCTTAGCAGTTCACCCCTTTAATCGCCTCAATGCCCCAAATCCTAACCGAGGTGCAACATGAGAGATTCTTGCGATGGTCTCCTCTCGCATGAGGCTCCAATCTAAATAAAGAAAGATAGCGACCATGCACCCGCGAGTTCCATAAAGACCACGGTCATCGCACTGATGACTACATTCAATTGAGGAAAGAAATCGAATACTTGATCAGACAAGGGCATCTACGTCGTTACATAGCCCCAAAAGATCGCAATCAGGCACCCCCTCCGCCACCTCGCCAACACCCAAAGACAACATCAAGAACCTCCGAGAAATCAACGTGATTTCGAGGGATTCGCTGCATGTGGAACTGGGGCCTCGCCAAGAAGGCACTTAATGCAAAGATCAAATCGCAGAGACGCTAGAGAGGCATGCTTTCACAGTCCAAATCTCCTCGGGCCTGGATCACCATAACTTCTGATTGATTATTGAAGGTCGCCAACATCCCTATGACGCACCCTAGTGATAAGGGCCATCGTGGGCCAACAAGAGAGTGCACAGTGTTCCGTCGATAATGAAGTTCAATGACATCATATGCACGTCAGCATTTGACAAGATGGGTATAGGAAGGGAGAAGTTGGAACCTGTGAGTGCCCATCGATTTAGATTTTCAGGGGAAAAGGTACTGCCACTTGAGTCAACCTAGATGGTACTCACCTTAGGAAATCCCCATGTCGCCACAACAAATGCAGAAGTTCCCTCATAGTGTATGCCCCAAGGCAGACAATATGTTAATATCATGTGCCTTCTCTCAATGCTTTAAGGGTCATCCCCTCCGCCTATCATATGGTTAATAAGTTCCCAACAGAACTAAGTAGAGTGGTTCAAGGAGACCAATGGGCTACTGTGGAATGCTACTTTTTGGCCAATAAAACAAAGTCGTAAAAAGTGTCCACATTGACGAGCTCGACATGAGAGACTTAATCGGACACCGACTAACACCCTCTAAGAGCCGGAGCACAAACACCGACAACCACCCGACCACCTCGCCACCGTGACCCTCAATTCTCATTCCTGCCACTGCGATTTATCCTATGGGTGTCATACTCACCCATCGCTCTCATATAACACAATCCCAGCCCTTTAGGCCCGGTCTTTCCTCGAGCCTCTAAAGCGGGCTTGTATATGGTCCATTGAGTGCGTATGTATTTCACTTCTGGGAGTGTCAGAGGTCGCTTTTATTGGCATCGTGCCATAGGAAGCAAGTGGCGCCCCCCAAGGGTTTAGCTCAATCGGAGTTTATGGAGTATGTCATATTTGGAAAGACTTTGAGTTTGAATGATCAGATTCCTTTGTCCGAGCTCTGTAATTGTTCACCGTTTGTTTTGTTGAATTCCTTATTCGCCAAGGAGGTTTATGTTAAAAATTCATAAGTACCTTGGTCAACCGTTTGACCAATCGGCTCGACCGGTCTCTCGTCGCATGTAGTATGTATACAAATAATCGCTTTTTTGCGATTTCGCAAGCACTCCTCCCTTCTTGTTTTGATCATGTCTCCCCAACCAAACCGAATGGTGCACCGCTTTTTGTTGGTCTCCTTATTCTTCAGGGAACATTCTATCCAAATTTCACCTTTCAACCTACTGGATTACTGCATCTGGTTCAACCTGCTAGCTGGGATGCTTTATGTGGAGCACTCGTTTTTTGTGATTTAGAGCCGAAATCCTAATGGTTCGCCCATAAGCCCAAATTTCGACTGGGGAAGTATTGTGGGTCTATTTTGGGTCTTGTTCAGGTTACATACAGCCCACCATGAACCCATGTGGATATCAGAGGAAGCAAGCTCGAATACTCTCAAGATTCAAATGGTAAGGGAAATGAGGAGTGGGAGTGAATGTGCTTATTTCCGAGACTGATTAGGGCCCTTTCCAAAGCTTGAAGGAGAGAAAACCTAAGAGGTTTCTTTGATGGCTGAGGCGGGAATTAGCATAAAAAGGACATAGGAGATCGATTGAAACCTTCGAGGGGCACACTTCCGGCCTCGACACACGCTTCACTGGATTTTTCCCGGATGTGTAGCTTGGTTTCCTCGTTCTCGCCGTTTTATGTGAAGAGGTAAGAAATGGAACCCTGCTCCACTCTCTATTCTATACAGTGATATTCTTGACCAAATTTTAGGTTTTACTCAACCATTTGAAACTTAAGCCACGCTCATACGTGAGAGCCGATTCAATCTAAGCCGCTGAAACTAAGTAGCTCGCAAAGCTTTGATTTGTTTTGTCGGGTTCTCACTCATTCGAAACAGGAATCAATCACCGTTTGTTTTTGGATTCCTGACTCTTAAAGAAGATTCTGAAATTTTCAACATTTTCTCAACCGCCCGTATCGTTGAAACTGAACCAACCGTCCATTTGGTTTGGCGTTTGGCCGAACTACTGCTACGCGCGCTCGGTGCTTGACTTGCTTGTCAATTTCACTCATCCAAGCCGAGAATCAATCACCGCTTGTTTTTGGATTCCCGACTTAAAGATTCTACAATTTTTCAAATATTTTCTCAACCGCCCAGACCGGCTAAAATTGAACCAACCGGTCCATTTGGTTTGGTTTGCCAACGCCGCACGCAGCTTCGTGGTTTGATTTGTCGGTCAGTTCTCACCATTCGAAAGCTGAGAATCAATCACCGCTTTGTTTTTTTGGATTTCTGACTCTAAAGAAGATTCTGACATTTTTCAAATATTTTCAACCGCTCCGTATCGCTGGGAAACCAAACTAGTCGCTCATTTGGTTCAATGGTCGGAACGCGCTTGGGTGGTTTGATTTGTTTGTGTTGGTTCTCGTTACTGGGTCGGAATTGAACTCCGCTTGTCTTGTTGGACTGGACTTTGTAAGGAAGGTTTTGAAGATTTTTGAAATATTTTGTCAACCGTCCAGACCGATTGGGAAACCAAACCACGCAAGCCATTTGGTTCACTTTGTCGAAACTGGCAGCTTGGGTGTTTTTGATTTGTTTGTGTTGGTTCTTGGTTACCTGGAGTCTTAATTGAACTCCGTTTGTCTTGTTGGATTCATGAATCTTAGAAGGTTCTTACAAAATTTTGAGTTTTCAATCCTGGGCTGAACCTGGGGAACTAGATCGGCCGCTTTGTTTGGTTTCGTAAGGGTCCTTTCTATTTCGCCTAATTGAAGCCTCCATGATCTTTGTGGAGTTCACCTATCTGCCCTAAATCAATGTAGTATATATTTAGGGTCTGAAATGGGGCTTATTTCTAGTTAATGTGGTTTCATTTTTGATTCTTGAGAATCGTGTGGTCTATGCGTCCACAGTGATTAGTTACACCAATAATCTAGTAGTTTTGTCGAGACCGACTTTCGAGATGAATAGACGTGCTCAGATAGCCGGACAGTGTCAGAGCATCAATGAGTGACTGAGATGCAATGTATGGTTTCTCCTAGTCATTGCTTCTTTATATTTAATTTTGAGAATATGTCTAAACGTTGGATCGACTCTTATACAACGCTCGCTAGGGACCACAGCATGTGCTTTAGTGCTGCAAATAATTCCCCACATGGATGCTTTGTGTTCGAGTGCCATGCATGCTTGCTATGTTTGTCACATAACTCGATGTAAATAAGGTGGGCTGGGCGACCGAGGTACGCACCATTTTCGCTTTTGGTTGAGTGTTTTTAAGCATGCTAGATACCAATTAGGTTGGTCTGATCCAAGTTGTATGTTTAGCCTATGAGACTATCTGATTTTTGACCCATATGCTCCTACATACCCAATTCACTAGTAGAGACCGAGTTCCGGGCCTAGAGGGGTGCTACCTCATATGAGGTACCTTCCCATAGTAATCCGATCCCCTGACCTTAAATCTAGTTTCGCACCGCTTTTCCATACCGGGAGTCATCAGGTTTTTGTTCTTACTTGGTTTTCACCCACTTAAAAATAAAATAAAAGTAAGTGACGACTCCAAAGCAAAACTCTGCCTCTCGGGGGACGGATTTTCCAAAACTCAAAATCAACCCACATTTTCTTTCACATTTTTTCCTTCCATTTTAAAAAAAAAGCGAGTCGCAACTTCGGTCCGCGGATCGGGTAGGTCCACACCTACATCGGTCCAAGCCGGGTCAAGACATCAAAGATCGCTCATTCACTTTCGAGGGTAAACGATAAGGTTTGCTTGGAAGCAAGAGGACATGGGAGGTATTGACCCCGCAGTTATCACCCACAGGTTGAATGTCAATCCTTCCTTCAAACCCGTCAAATAGAAAAGAAGGAGCTTCGTCCCAGAGAGGTAGAAAGCGATCAATGAAGAGATCAACAAACCTCCGTGCCCGAGCTATAATGGAAGTGTGATCACCCCGACCGGGTCGGGCTAATGTAGTCCCTGGCCAAAAGGCAAATGGAAAGTGGCGACTCAGATGACTTTACTGGACGCTAACCGAGCCCGCCAAAGATAGCTTCCTACCCCGGACGATCTTTATATGGATCGCCACTATCGGGCTATGGGCCCTCAAATTTCACGGACGCCGAGCTACAATCAAATCAAGACGGACCCCAATTCACCAGAGAAGACCTCCTTCGCACCGGACAGGAGGTATCGCATCAAAGATGCCTTTGGTCAAGAACGCGAGCTCACCTATGGGCAGAGGTGCCAAGTAAACAAGATGTTCCAAAAAAAAATAGATACAGTACATCCACACGTATACATAGAGGACATGTCAGGATGTTTCGCCAAGGCAGCTCCACGTCGACCACCTAGCCGAAGCATTCCAGATCCTCAAGGACTACAAGATGAAGTTAAACCCCACAAAGTGTGCCTTCGGAGTCTCCGCAGGAAAATTCTTGGGGTTCATTGTCAACAACCGAGGAATAGAGGCGAATCCAGAGAAAATAAGAAACGTGCTCGACATGCAACCACCTTCCAGCACCAAAGAAATTCAACATCTAACTGGGAGAATAGTTACACTGAGCTGCTTTATCTCCAGATCCAGCGACAAATGCCAGCCATTCTTTCAGGTTCTAAAAAGGCCTCCATTAGACTCCGAAGGAAGAGGCGTTCTCAGATTAAAACTTACCTAAGCCCCTATCCCGGTAAGCCCGAGGAGAACTCCTACCTCTTACTTAGCCGCTTCGCATTTCGACTAGTGCCACCATGGTTAGAGAGCGAGATAGAGTGCAACAACCGGTCTATTACTGCAGCAAAGCCTTGAGAGGCACCGAGGAAAGATATCCGAAGATGGAAAAGCTAGTGCTAGCGTTGGTAACCACTGCCAGAAGGCTTTGACCATACTTCAAGGCTCACACCATCGAAATCCCAACAGAACACCCAATGAAGCAAGTACTACATAAGTCAGAGACCTCAAGAAGGTTGACAAAATGGGCCATAGAGCTGAGCGAGTTCTATATCAGATATAAGCCTAGAACGGCGATCAAGGCGATTGCAAACTTCTCAGAATAGCCATACAACAACAATTTGGCCGAAAAACCACACAAATCTAACACCCAAATTCTTCCCATGTGGAAACTATCACCATGGGCCACTAATGCTTAAGGGAGCAAGCATGGCCTGATTCCCGACTTCCCTGTATGGGCCGACGAATATGCACTCATTCGTCCCGAATTCCAACAACTGCCGACATGAGGCCGTCATCGTTGGGCTTAACCTCGCCCACTCCATGGAGGTAGAGCAATTAGAGGTATGCAGTGATTCCCAATTGGTGGTGAGACATATAGAAGATTCCTACAAAGCGAAAGGCGAAAAGATGATCCTTTATCTCAAAAAGGTATGCGAAGTTGCTCGTGCTCAGACGTTCAAGTCGATATCGCCCTAAGAATGGAGAATTCATAGGCAAACGCCCTGGCTAAGCTAGCAACCCGCCAGAAGAAGACTTGGACGATTTCCGGCACCAATGAGCACCTCATGGAACCTTTAGTAAACGCCACGCTGAACAAAGTCCTCCCCAGAATGACCGTACGAAATGACGGACTTATCCTGACTATCTGGCTGAATCCGCACTACCGAAAGTGATCCGGCGAGGCATCTGAACCCGAGAGCCGATCAGCCAGACTGCTATTTTACGAGGAACCCTTTACAAATGGGGCTTTTCCGCACCCCTCCTCAAATGCGTAGGAAAGGAAGACGCCGACTACGTACTTAGAGAGGTACACGAAGGCATCTGCGAAAACCATGTTGGAGCTCGAACTTTGGCAGGAAAAGTCCTTAGGTAAGGATATTATTGGCCCACAATACTCAAAGACGCCACAGAACTAGTCAGAAGGTGCAAAATTTATTAAGAGCATGCCAAGATCTCCCATCTCCCATCCGAGCCACTGGCCTCGATCAGAAAATCAAAACGCAGCGGAATTAGGTTTTAAAATTTTTTCAGAAAATCTTATTTTCGCAGGAACCCATGCAAACACATATTAATATCAAAAGGTGAAGATCAGATTCATACCAAGTATTGTTATAGGAGATTTGTCAAGCTAGTAGGGTTGAAACAACTCCCCGCACTCAAGGTTCCTAATTCCGCCTCCTTCCTTAAGGTGTGTGGCACCAACGATTCATCTAACAATACACTCTAGTTTTCTTCATTTAGATCTCACCCTCAAGGCATCAACACATGAGGCAAGGGATCTCTAAGGGAAGACTTCTAGAGACCACGTGGTTTGGAAAACCTTTCTTTTCTTATCAGCTTAGGGTTTTTATTATTTATAATCAACCTTAAATTGCATAAATATCCAACCAATTTGGATATTTGCAAATTTGTCCCATACTTCTGCCATTTTGATTAATATGAAATGGGCCATACCGATTACTCATAACTGTGAATCCGTCCAAAGACACTTGTAATGCCCTACTTATTACTTTTAATCTATAACTGCCCAATATTAATTGTAATAAATTCTACTTATTACTTCTTTTAATCTATAACCCGTCCAATATTAATTTGTAATACTCTAATTATTACTCTTAGTCTATAAATCGTCTAGAAAATTATTTTCCTAAAGCTTTGATCATCATATGTAATTTCTATTCCAAATCATGAATCAAGCTCATTGTAGTAATATAGGGAGTGGAATTGGGACCCATGGACCTATAATTTCAAGTCCCAATAAATTCAATAATTAATTAAACTTCTTTAATCAATTATTTTAATTTATTAATTTCGTAGTTATTCCACTAAAAAACTTGAAATTGAACTCGTCCCACAAAGATTGATTTTACTCAAAATTTAGGAGTGTCCATCGATTTAACTGGCATGATGCGCTCTATCCTCCAAGAAGTGGTTCATAACTGGGAGCTCCAGGTGAAATTACCGCTTTACCCTCTCTAATTATATTCCTTGATCCTTAAGTTCCATTAATCCATTAGTGAACAGCTAATTTATAAACTGCTATAAATTAGAGCGCCAAACCGTTCAGCCTAACTAAGACTTATGTGGGGAACTAACCGGTCCAAATATAGGAAGGGTCGGATTCCATGTCCATAGTTCATGATTCCCAAATGCATACATCAACGGGCTCCAAGACATGCAAGATTGGGCCCATTCCATAAATCAAGCCAACCCATGACCTCAAAAGGCCCAATTGACATAAAATTGTGAGTCTATGACTTCACTGTGATTGAGACTAACTGCATATAACTTCATTCAGCGCGCCGTTTTAATTCTCGAGACAAACTATGATTTTTAAAAGAATCTCAAAACTCCGCGCCTGTCCCGTCCTATATAATCTTATATTATATATGGAGCCCACTTTTAATGTCGCCACATTAGTGACCCTGATTAAGGTCACTTCATTCTCAATGATAGCGAACCGCCCCAATAATATTTAATTTGAAGATCCCCAAACTTCAATTAATTTATTACGGACAATTTGATTTATAATCCATAACCTCGATCCTCTCGTGTATAACTGTTATACACTGAGGTTATGGTTACATTAATAAATCTGGGATTTTCTGACGTTTCATTCATACATTATGCACAAAATAGCTAAATGTAATAAATACAACACTTTTATTAATTTCATAAAACATAAATATAAATTCATGCTTTATGTGGCACTATCCTCAACAATCTCCCACTGCCTAAAGCATGTGAGACATGTCTTTAAACCCATCCCGATAAGTGACCCTCAACCATTTTGGTAACGTCTCATGAACTGACCAAGTAAGGTTGTCTTGCGATGCCATCTTCATAACAGCCACGGCCACCCTGCACGATCTCTAACTCGATGATACTTCCTCTCTATATGTTTCCCCTCTTGTGACTCCTTGGTTCTTTGGAGTCTCGTCACAAATTTCCACTGTTGTCATAGTAAAGTATCATGGGTTTATCCATTTGGAACAACTTCCGCATCCGTAATGAACTTCGAGCCAAATCCGCTTCTTTGTACCGCCACAAGCCGCTATATATTCGGGGCCTTCCATGGTGTAATCCGCTGATGATGGATCGCTTGACACTTCTCCATACCACAAATCACCACCAAGAGTGAATATCGACCCACTACGACTTTCGATCGGCCCTTGTCCGACATGAAGTCGACCGCGATATCCTGCGGATCTCAGTCAGCACCCGAACAAATCAACATATAGTTTCTCGCTCTCCTAAGGTACTAGTAATGCCACAATCAGCTACGCCAACCTGTATTGGATTGCAACGGCCGACACCCACCGCATAGCGTATGTCCGTCTTGTACACAAAGATGAGCACATACATGAGGCCGACCGCCGAGGCGTAGCGGAACTTCAATGTCCTCTCTTCTTCCCCGAGGTGACACACCGGCCCTTAGAGATATTCCATGCCTGGCCCGGTCGACCCTCTTAGACCCCGCGATCGAAAACCCGAGCTAGCACCTTATCAATATAAGATGCTCGAGATGCTGCCGTGAGTCCGTCAGCGATCCCTTATGATTTGGATCCTAAGTACATAACTCTCGCTTGGTCTCCAAATCTTCATTTGAAACTTTTCGACTAGCCATTTCTTTACGGCCAAACAATAACCTATATCATTCCCAATGAAAGCAGGATATCATCTACGATAAAGACCAAGACTCATTTCTTTGGGCTTCCTCAATGCATTTCAGACAAGGTTCACATCAACATTTTCGCTCGAAACCGAAGGTTTGACCGCCTCATCAAACCCAGTTCCAAGACCTCGCTTCGCTAAGCCCACAAATGGACCTAAGGTACTGGGCAGACTTTCGTCTCGCCTTCAACTATGAAACCTCTCGTCAGATCATATAAATGCTTTCATCAAGATAACCATTCAAAAGGTCAGTTTCGATGTCCATTCGCCATATCTCATAATCGAGAGCAAATAAGTAATGGAAAGAAGGATGCGAATGGATTTAAGATAGCTATCGGGAGAAAGTCTCTTCATAATCGAATTTCCTTTTGTGTATACTTTGCTACTACCGTGCTTTGAAAGTCTCCACTTTCTCCCATCCACACCTCTCTTTCTTCTTATGCATCCATTCGCACCCAATGGGCCCGACTGACCAGAAGATCTACTAAGTTCCCGTATTATACCGGAATACATAGATTCCATTTCTTGCTCCACGGTCAAGTAGCCATTTGTCCTTATCAGATCATCCATCGCATGCTTGTAAGGACAATGGATCACATCATTAGTATCACGCTACAACAACATTTGTCTAATTTACTGCAGCTAATTGCTGTTTGTAGAAACCTCCCACTACATCGAGGTGCAATGACATCCTCGTATAGGATCTCGTAGTCTCATACGGCTCCCCGCAATCTACATCGGGTCGTGGTCCGATCCGACTTCAAATTGTAATTCCTCTGGGTGACAACCTTACTCGAGGTTCAAGTTTTCCATTTAGTCATTTTCAGAAAGGTAGCATTTGTCGATACAAATACTTTCTTATCTCGAGGATCGTAGAACAAACTCCCCTCGTGCTTTGGGTAACCAACAAACGCATATACTGCTCGCGGTTCTAGCTTCCTAGTCTTTCCTTTCGAAGACATGTGCCGTATTCACCCCCATATACTGATATGACGTGAACCTGGGCTTTACGACCACCCATAACTCTATGGGTGTGTTGGATAGATCTAGAGGGAACTACATTCAAAATGTAGACTGCTAGCTGCACAAGATATCCCTGCATCGAGATAGTGGCAATGAGGAGTAGCTCATCATAGACCTAACCATGTCAAGCATCGTTCGATTTTCCTTTCGCCACGCCGCTCACAGGGCTGCCTGTGCCATGAGTCGGGATACAAATGCCAAGCTCAATTAGTGATCCTCGAACTCCTCGTGATCAAGATATCTTCACCTCCGATCCGATCGAAGGCACAATAACAATGATTTACCTACCGCCTTTCAAATTGGGCTAGGAATTCTTTAAACTTTCCAAAAGTTTCGTATTTCCTCAGATTAGGTAAACATACTGCATCTAGAATACTGCCAATGAAAGTGACGGCTATCTGTGAATCGCTTAGTTTGACATCTCAGAGCGACATCTGAATGTACAAGTTCAAGTGGTTCTTTGCCCTAAAGCCCTTTTGTCGAGAAAGATCTCTTTAGTCATTTTGCCTTCTGCATGATTCAAGGACCGAAGATTGCCAACTTTAGCTCTTTTAAAGGACCATCCTTACCACCATAATCCTATCCAGCGTCATATGTCCTAACCTTAGGTGCCATAGGTACGTGTCATCATTATCAAGAATCTTTGCTTCAAAGCTTGTGGATGTTCTACTTAAATAGTTCGTTAAGGAGCCGCTCGCTTGTTCGCCTTAAAATGTAAAGCCCATTTTCATGACAAATGTTTAAACCATTTCTGGAAATAACAATCTGATTATTATAAAATGAAACAGTAAACAATTGTTCATACAACTTAGAAACGGAAATCAAATTTCTCCTGAATCCAGGAATGTAATAAACATTGTTCAAAACAAGAAATTTATTCCCTAATTCTAAACGAATTAGCCCCATCGCAACTCCGACATCGCCGGGTCCCATTTCCGACTACGATCGAGCACTCCCCATCGCAAGCCCTCGAAGAACCAAGACCGCAAAGAAGAACAAATATGGTTAGTGGACCCCGAATCAATTATCCGTGATCGACTATCAACTTCCACTAAATTCGCTTCTAAAACCAAGAACAAATTTACCTTTCTTTTTCTCCTTCAGCCGAGAGATACTTCAGCATGGGCTTTCTCTTCCAATGCCCATCGACTCCGCAGTGGAAACATTTTCCTCGGGGTTTCTTTTCTTGGAGCCCTTCTCTTATCGCTTACTTTGGGAGCAAACAGCTTCTTCTTTCTGGCCTTCTCCTGCAGAGGCAATTCCTTATCGTTCTTCCTCTTCTTATTGTTAAGAGGATGAGGCCTTGGTTTCACTCAACATTTGCTTCAGCCTTCAGTCCTTGTCTTCGATGGCCTCGAAGGTTTGCACTATTCAAGACTCGCTACATTGTAATCCAAATTGTTTGCTAACATACCAGCTTGAATCAAGGAAATCAGGAGGAGGAATCCAAAGATATACTCACTGGGGTGCGCTCATCTATTATGGCCCCGCAAGTGAAATTGTCTCATTTATATAATTAGCCATGTTCGTAACATGGTCACTTGGTCAGAGTACCTTTATACCATCTCTCAAGGCTCATGTACTTTCTAAGAGTTTCCACGACACTGCTCGTATTGTTTCCCAACATGTTTTTGAGGGAATCCATAATCTCAATGGCGCTTCCATCCTCTCATGTTTTAGCCTAAGCACGCCCGACATGCCGCTAGAATATATGCCTCGCTTTGTTATCAACGAACTAACGTTTCATATGGTTCTCTCGTGACACCACGAAGCAGACGTTTTGTGTCCCGCATCCTCGTTGAGAACAAATCTATTGTTCTTGCAGGCATCAGCACGATATTAACATTGCTTTTCCACTTTGCCAAAATTATCGCCTGCTATGATTCATTTGCGTAGTAAAGTACTATGGGGTTCGAGGCGTACATTATCACGAAATTAAATAAAAACGTATTTATTACATGCGTGCTATAAGAAACATCAAATATATTTTGAATAGTAAACGGGTGCATGAATGCATGTAAATTAAAACACAAAAATAAAAATACTAATCCAAGGTAAGTTAACCTACAATTATGTCGGCAGTGGTAGGTCATACTAATTATAAATTAAATTTGAGACTATTCAAATTAATAATGAGACTCAAAATATCTCATATTTTCTCATTTATTAACTACCTTTATTTTGGTCAAGATACAATTAACCGTTTAATTGTATCTTCTTAAGTGTGACCCATCGCTTCGTGTCTCTAAATAACTTAACACAAGATTGCCGCCATAGGGTAGGTCAATCTTGGAATACATCATCCAAACCCTATCGCATAGGAAGTGCAACAATGATATTAGCCAAGGTGGACACCCTCCTTAGGGAGGACGTAATCAAAGCGTCACTAGGTTTCTCACCTAAACCTCACTCTGCTCGACTAACGATGATAATCGTAGGGCACATTGTCACATGCCCTTCTCCCACTCAATATTTTAAACTTATGTGTTTTCTAGTTATAAAACATCATATGTTTTATAATCCTAGCAAATTATTATATCCTATATAATTAATTACTAGGTGATAAGAATCTAATTCTATTAAATTAAATAGGCGTATAGAGTTCAATCTAATTTGCCTGTGTTTATTAGTAAGGTTAAAAAACTAATCCAATCTAATTGGGCTCTGTTCAGCTTAGGTAAAACTCTAGCTCTATAGTGAAAATGGCCTAATATTCAACTAACTTAAGTCCAAACATAGCTCTGCCTATTGTTTATTTTTACCATCTTTTTAACAAAATCAATCATTTTATTAAAATTAATAATCTAGGTTAAACGACCTAACTATTAACTACAAGAAGCCCAAATTAAATTAAATTGGAAATTACCAAGTTTAACTATTAAACTATATCCATTATTTAATTTATTATTCAGTGGCAAATAAACAAACATTCCTAGTAGAACATGTTTCTCGGAAGGATGGTATGCATGATAATATGGTGGCATTCATGTATGACATGTTATATTCATGGGCATGTTATTCGAATATAGTAAATAAATAAATAAATAAAAGCGGGCCGGGTGTTTTTGGGTATTTATAATAATTACAACCTTTGAAAAAAAAATAATGGAAAAAAAAAATTTAAATTACATAATGGGCTTCTTGCAATTACATAATTCCCAAAGCTGCTCCATCTCCATGTCCACAGCTCATAGGTAATTTCCTGGCCCACTAAGGGGCTCCAAAAACCTTTCTTTTTTTTTTTTTTCTTTACTGCCAACTATTACATCTCTCGCCCAAGCCCAATCCTATAAACCTTGAAAACATTTTCCATTACCTCCTTGTGTAGAAATCCAAAACAATAATACAAAAAAATTACGTAAAAAACTATGCCAATACTGGGTTTACACAAGATCTAGTGGAAAATAAGAAAACCTAACCTAAAACATCATATAATTAACGACCCTCATCCATCCATACACA
The DNA here is from genome assembly GCA_016808115.1 of Tetrastigma voinierianum. Lineage (NCBI taxonomy): Eukaryota > Viridiplantae > Streptophyta > Magnoliopsida > Vitales > Vitaceae > Tetrastigma > Tetrastigma voinierianum. The sequence goes on from JAEQBH010001557.1 coordinate 187,692, forward strand.
AACACAAATAATCACATTAAAAATATGCCAGAATGCCCATCACATGCATGAATCAAGAAAACAATTTTCTTAAATACAATAATATATATATATATATATATATATATATGCATTTACATGGACCGCCCGATACCAATCGATGGAAATAAAATCAAAACGTGACACTAGTTTTAAAATTTTTTTCGTAGGTAATCTTATTTTCAGAACCCATGCAAACACATATTAATATCAAAAGGTGAAGATCGATCTATAATTGCTATTAGTTATAGAGATTTGTTGGCCAGTAGGGTCAAAACAACTCCCCCGCACCACATCTCTAATCACTCCTTCCTCGAGGTGTGCGTGGCACCAACGATTCGTATCTAGAACAATACACTCTAGCTTTTTCTCGCTCTCTGTGACTACCCTGCGTACTAACACATGAGGCAAGGGATCTCTAAGGGGAAAGACTCTAGAGACTAGCGCTTGAAAAACCTTTCTCCTTTTTTTTTTCATTAGGCTAGGGTTTCTTTTATTTATAATCAACCCAAATCGCATAAATATCCAACCACTCGATATTTGCAAATTCTGTCCCATACGGTCTTGATTAATATCAGCTCATACCGGGATACTCATAATCAGAATCGTCTAATATTAATTTGTAGCAAATTCTACTTATTACTTTTAATCTATAACTGGTCTAATATTAATTTGTAATGTCCCAATTATTACTCTTAGTCTCAGAACTGCCTTAGAAAATTATTTTCCAAGCTTCATCATAGAGTGTAATTCTATTCCAAATCATGAATCGCTCATCGTAGTAATATAGAGGTGGAATGGACCCATGGACCTGTAATTTCAAGCTCCAATAAATTCAATAATTAATTAAACTCTCTTTAATCAATTATTTTAATTTATTAATTCAGAGTTATTCCAATTAAAAACTTGAACAACTCTCGTCCCATGCATCGTATTTTACTCTTAAATTTAGAGTGTCCATTGATTTAATCATTACTTACGCATAGCCTATCCTCCAAGAAGTGGTCTATAACTAGAGTCGGGTGAAATTACCGCTTTGCCCTCTAATGCATTCTCGATCCTTAAGTTCCATTAATCCATTAGTGAAACAGCTTAATTTATAAACCCAAGAAATTAGAGCGTTCAAACTGTTCAGTTCCAGAACTAACACTTATGTCCAACTCCGTCCAACTTCCATAGGAAGGGTATTCCATGTCCATAATTCACATTCCCAACAAGATACATCAATGGGCCTCCAAGACACAAGTATTAGCCCATTCCAACGAGCTTTAACCCATGACTAAAAGGCCCGGGGCTGATACAAATGTGGAGTCTATGACTACTCTCAGATTTAGATCGATTCGCATATGATCATCTAACGGCGCTGCTTTTAATTCTCGAGACAAACAGCATTTAAAAAAAGAATTTGAAAACTCGCGCTCGTCCTCGTCTCTATATAATCTTATTATATATGGAGCTCCACTTTAATGTCGCCACATTAGTGACCCTGATTAAAGTCACTTCATTCTCACGATAGCGGACCGCCCAGTAATATTTAATTAAGATCCCTAAACTTCAATTAATTTATTACGACACTCGATTTATAATCCATAACCCGATCCTTTCGTATAATCAAGTATACACCGAGGTTGTGGTTACATTAATAACCGGGATTTTCTCGACGTTTCATTCATACATTATGCACAAAATAGCTAAATGTAATAAATACGACACTTTTATTAATTTCATAAAACATAAATACAAATTCATGCTTTAAAGGGCACTATCCCTAACAAGACATAATTTCGCCCTCGCCCATCAAGAGGCCAAATTCGCTCTATCAGAGAGGTAGACTACCTCACCAAACGGGCGCAGGCCGAGCCATTAAGAATAATCACTACAAAAGGTACGCAACTCGTCGCGGCCCATAACTGTAGGTTCGAGTCCCGAAAGCTCAAAAGGTTCGATAACTAAAGTAGTTCAACAACCCAAAATTCAAAGATTTTTGCGGCGAGCTCGGAAACAAGAATTACTACTCGTCCCTAGCTCATCCGCAGTCTAATGGGTAAGTAGAAGTCACTATAAGGACTCTCAAGATAGCACTGAAGACCAAATTGGAAGGCCTAAAGGGAAAATGAGTAGAATACATTCCCGAGGTACTATGGGCATACAGGAATATGCACAGGTCCACGACTCGAGAAACCCCATTCACTTTAGCATTTAGCACCGAGTCTGTAGCCCCTATTGAGGTCGGACTCAAGTCACCTAGGATCGAGTTCGTAGACCCCAAGCTCAATGACGAATCTCTATGCTCAAATTTAGATCTCTTGGAGGAAAAACGAGAACAAGCTCTAAGGCGCGCAGAGGACTACCAACCAAGACAACACTCCGCACTACGATCGAAATGTTGGGGCCTGTCAGCTTTAAGCCCGGGCGAATCTAGTTCTCAAAAGCTCTTGGCCGGCGAGGAAAACCCCCACTCACTAAAACTCGACCTAATTGGGATGACCTCAGCCGTGATCACCGATAGTCTCGACCTAGCAACTACGAACTCCAAACTTAATACAGAGATCCTCCGCCACTCCCGACGCCGAGCACCTCAAGCGATTTTTCCAATGACTGACTATATTTCTCCTTAATAAAACACTAATCCTACTTTCATTCAAAGAACAAGCCAGGTTTTTATTTTCTGCATGCCTACTCTTATAACCTCATAAAGAAAGAGCCAATGGAGCTCGCCTTTAAGAGCCCAAAGAAATTTCGTATGGGCGCTGTAGCCTTGACCTCAATAAGATCCCAGGAGCTCGGATATTAAAAAGCTACGTAGCTCAGAGTCTAAATGAGCCATGTAGCTCAGTTCAAAAGAGCCATGGAGCTTAGTTTTTAAGAGCCCAATAGCTCAGAAGTCCGCGTAGCCCTGCCCTCAATCAGAGCCCAGGAGCTTGGATATTAAAGAGCCACGTAGCTCAGAGTCCAAAGGATCCATGTAGCTCAATTCAAAAGAGCCATGGAGCTCAATTTTTAAGAGCCCAGCATCTCAGCAGGCCACGTAGCCCTGACCTCAATGAGAACCCAAGAGCTCCTAGCGCAGTTAGGCCACGAGCTCGAGTCCAAAGGAGCCATGTAGCCTCGGGCTCAAAAGAGCCATGGAGCTCAGGCCTGCAAGAGCTCTAATAGCCTGTGCTGGGCCGCTGTGAGTCTCGACCTCACCAAGAGCCTAGAGCTCGAATATTAAAGAGCCACAAATAAAGTCCTCAAAGGAGCCACATAGCCTCGGGAGTCCAAAGGAGCCATGTAGCTTACCAAAAGAGCCATGAAGTCCCGGGCCGAGAGCCCAAAGAACTCGCCATTAAAGGGCCGAGTACTAAATTTACAAATCGAAAAATCATAAAGTTCAACTATTTACAGCTCTGGGCCCAGAAGCCATAAAGGGAATGAGAAAGGCAAAAGATTCAGAAAGTGTGAATACACGTATCAGCGTTTCAATAAAGGTCAAAATCGTCATTACAAGAGCCTAAGATTACCATAACAAAGAAGGATGACGGGAAAAAGACTAAATATCGAAAGACAGAGCTTAGGCAGCCTCAACCACGGAGTCTCCATGAAGAAGAGCAGAGCTAGGGGCAGTCGAAGACACCCCAAGGCCATCCTCCCATTAGAGTCATATTCTCCCACCTCGTCCTCGGCGGGAATCGAAAAATTGAAGCTCAAACCCGGGAAAACCTTAAAAGCCTTGCACCGAAAACCGAGCCACCCGGAGGCTCATAAGGTACATGCCTTTGGCCCTCACCCGCAATCACTCCCTCCTTTTCCTCAACACTAACCAAGGCCCTCGTCTAGAAATCATCAATGGCTCCGTGGCATTCTTCTGCTCGTGAGCCTATCAGGTTTCCTCGCGCCGCGACCGCAGACCCGCCAAAGTCGTGGTTTCGGATGCAGCTCGCCCTAACCACCTATAGTTCTCCTCGTCTCGCATGTCACGAATTTAACTACCCAATAACTCACCCCGCCATCTTTAGCTCCTCCCCGCATCCGCAGCCTCATCCCCCGACCATCTCGTGTACTGCACAGAGCCTCGCCTCATCCCAGCCTTCTTTTCCCCGTTTCCCAAACAGATTTTTCCACAGGTATGCTTCAAGTCGTATTTATACTCCGCGGCATCCTCAATCAGGTGTCGCACCGGAGCTCGCAGGTCAGCTCTCTCTAAGGTCAAGGAGGCAACCTCGCCACGCCTACCGCCCAGCCAGGACCCTCGCAGAAACAAGCCCTTAGCCAGTTCTTCACGTAGGTAGCCACCTGCTAAAACAAGACAAAGGTAAGGACAAATCAAAATCAACGATAGGATGGACAAGTAAAGGTGCTCGATGCACTCAACCGCCTCTCGAAGCGACGAGGCCGAGCCTCCCCAATCCGACATGCGACCCGCCTCTTAAGGTCGAACTCGTAAGATAAACGACAAGGCACTAGCAGCCAGCTTTGCATTCACAAGCAACAAGTCCTCATCCCTCTCATGTCCTGGGACAAGCCTCCCTCGACCCCTCGATGCCACTTAAGGAAGCCCAACACTTCATGCCACGGGCTCCAAATACTTATGCTGCGGGGATATCCGCAGTGAGGCTCGACTGGCCCTCCCCGAGGACTCGCTACCACAACATAAAGAGCGAGTCAGGACCGCCACCTCCGACACCTCACCACACAGATGAGACGTGACTCCTCGCCTGCACTGCCCCGACGACCTCGATCCCAAATGAGGATGCATGCAGGGAGAACGCCCCCAACTTCGAGACCTCGCCCCGCCGCATGGTCGCTTCTCGTGGGCAGCCGGATCTGCAGGCTCGCACTTTTCTTCTTCTCCAAAACTCAACCCGGGCTCAAGCTCTTCTCGAGAAGGTTTCACGATTGTAAGATTGAGATGGCCCCACAAATGGAGGGTCGAGAAGATTTCTGTGCACCGTATGATCTGAGGGTCGAGAAGATTCTCGCACCAAAGGCTCGAGAACATCCCAAATCTAATAAGCTCGAAAATACTGTCCGCGAGCTACATTTAAACCAACTTTCGCCCACCTCTTATCCCTGAGTCGAGACTAGTGGCGACACCACTGGCTGGCCACAAATCCAAAGCTAGAAACACCCCATGACTTTCTTCGGGCTGGGCTAAACCCAATTAACAAGAATGGAAGCTCACATAGGTTCTCGGGGACAATCCAAACGGTCGGAATGCATAGCATATCTTCTTGATTTCAGGTGGATTATACCTAATACGACTCACTAACAAAAATAACGCTCCTTCTAGCGTCTGCGGGAGGATCAAAGATTCAGATGATCGCCCTTGGCATCGTGCGTTTGGAAATGTACAAAAAGCCCTCGCGGCCTCCCTTCACACTAAAGCAGTCCAGAGCAAAGTTGGCGCCGAACCCTTCGAGACCTTTATCCCTAAAGACGACAAGAACTGCACTTAACACCCTTAAAATCGGGAGAAAGTCAGATGGACAGATGTTAAAGTGTTGTAAGACGCTTTTGATAAAGGGATGTAGAGGAAAGCGGAGACCGTTCTAGAAGGCCACCTCAAAGAAGCAAACCATCTTCGATACTTGGACGATGTAAGAAGTGAGAAAATCGGGGCACCAAACATAAACACCCGTGCTAAAGCCTCAGAGCGAGTGGCGGTCTTTCCAAAAAAGGGCTCATCCACTAGGCCCACTACTTCTAAGATTTTCGCACAACAACCTCAAGTAGTCGAACCGCCAGGTACTCCATCTTCACCGACCTTGCTCTTACCTTCGCTTGCATCGGGGAAGGAGGTCTCGCTTTAAAGGGACAAGGTCGACACAACAGGCTTGATCTGCCGACCCTTCACTATCCATTCTAAATCGATTCCTAACTAACTACTCCCCTATGCAGAGAAATCGCGAGGACTATGAGACCTGGCGGGAGCACGCACGGTTAGACGAGGAAAAGGGAGATCAAAGAACAAAGAGACTCACCAAAGCCCTTGAACAACCCCGGGTCCGAACAATAACTCCCCCCCCGCACACAATACGCCGAGAAAACCAACCCGGTGGAATAAGTGAGGAAGCAAACAACGAATTACCTGACCGTGAATGCACCAACCCCAGTGTGGACCCACTTTAAATCCCGAACCGGGAAAGCGGACAAAAAGAGGGAAGAAGAAAGACTTTCCTAACTAGAGAGGGGAACACCGGGACACCAATAAACCCCCAAAATCGGGTACAACTTTGAGCAAGGGCTAGAGAAGATATGAAGGAAAAAATACGAGACCACTGGGAGAGAAGTTTGGAGAATAGGGGAAAACGATCCGATCAGTCATGATATACTTCTAAAGCACTAGAAATGCCAGCTAAAATGGACGAACGTGAAAGTCTAAGAGAAGATCATTATGTCGCGGGCGCGACGACACCGAGCAAACCTAGACCGTCAGAACCCCGCTGAATGCAGGAATCTGCCGCTCGATCAAAAAAACGATTTAGCCCTTGTCCAAGCTCGCTTCGGCCAAGGGCTGAGGGGCAATTGATAGTGCCTAAAAAATCAGCGCATAAGCCCAAGACGCAGGCCCATGGAACGAACCATCAGTAGAGCTTAAAGTGGGTTGGCATCCTCCGTGGGGCTAGTAGAAGAGCCTCACGTGGGGACTCAGCCTAGCGATGAAGTTCTCATTACTCTATGATGCAAGCCCAGGCTAAACTAATCCTAGCGGTCGACAAGTGACTCGAATAACTCGTCCACTAGTTGTGACGTAAGAAATGAAAGCACTCCATCTCCATGATCCGATAGCGATAAGGAAGAGGAGATTCCTTATCTAATTGGGAAGATGTCGTATCGTCGTCTAACAAGGAAAGTCATCGTGATCACCCATGATAAATACCGAGCAATTCCACCGAAGAAAGGTACGCAATCACAAAACCATCAACCATTGATCTCTTTCCCTTTCGTAAGAAAGAAACTGACTTAGGAATCGGAGAGGCGGCCTGCGATTCCCACCGGATCACCCTTTCGCAGTAGTCGATATTGATCCTACTTCCCAATGAACCTGCACCCAATGACCCAAAGTGAAGTTCCAACCCAAGATCGATAGAAGCAAATAATGCATCAATGTCTTTGTCTGATAAAAAATGTTTTGTCCTTTTCAATTGCCTGCATACAAATAAAACGTCGCAATAAGACCATAAAAATCATACTCCGCAACAAGACGATAACACAAATCCAAACATCACAACAAAATGATGAAATCACGAAAAACAAAATAAAACCCATATATACGTGGAATAACCATTTTTATTACGAAATAGATTATAAAAAGAGATATAGATTGATAATTTCATGTTAAGAATGGCTAAAAATCACCTCTCATTAATAATTGTACAACTACCATTTGTAAAACTTATTATAAAAGTTGAAAAGGCTTGATATGGGGATGGAGTGAGGTTATTAATATTGTCGGGTTCTTATCATTAATGTTTGACTTTGACTACAATAATGTCACACCTAACCTTCTCTTCGTGAGTCCTAAACCACATTTGGAAGATTTTATTTGGGTGGGGGTGGGGTGGGGTAAAAGCTATTATCAGAGAGGGTTCTTATCATTAATGTTCGGGCTCTGACTACAATAATGTCACACCTAAATTTTCCCTTCGTGAGTCCTAAATAAACACTTCTTGGAAGATTTTCTTTGGTTAGGGCGGGCGGGGTGTGGTTATTATTGTAGGGTTCTTTAACATTGATGCTTGACTCTAACTTAATGATGTCATGGCCTATCCTCCTAGTTCTAATGAATCATGTCCCACAGTAATCTATCCCAACAGAAACGACCCTTCAATCGACCGCAAGAATATCTCACATCAAATAAACGCGTTTTAATTTGTAAAGGCTCACATGTTTTAAAGTTAAGAGGATCACTTGGCCCAAAGAAGATAATATCAGCCGAGTTGGATGCGAGTTATTACAAATGATATCTTAGTCAATTCTCAACCCTGATGTAAGGATTTATTTGGCCCCTTAGAGATATTTGTATGTTCGATTTGTTTTATTGTATTACAATGATACATATCAGTTTTCAAAAAATATGAATATAATATGAATAAAATATAAATATAAGCAGCTAATGTGGCAATTTTTTGCCCTAATTACATTTAAAACTCGAAGAGCTTCTAATTAGTGGAAATCAAAAACCTAATTTCATCTCTACCAATTTCTTCCAAAATACAATCTTCAGGCCAAAAACATCCCTAGGTTTTGCTTTGATTCTTTAACTCTCTCTGGTTTTGCTTTGACAGGCCTTCCTTTCTGACCAAATATCGTTGGATAATTACAAACAAACCTCAACAACCATCGAGAAATTTGGAAGTCGAAGAAGGGTAATTTCTTCGTATTCAGAATTTGTTTTGTGTCAGGTTGGAACCCCGCCTAATCGGTTTGAGTTGTGTTCATTTTCTTCCATTATTAAGTATCCATCGGGTTTGTGTTTATTATCAACAACAATTTAATCGGCCTGATGGATGTTAAACTAATCAGTTTAGTTTTTCATGATCCTCGCTTTCGTGTTAATTTAACTGCAAAGTGTTTTTTGTAAACGACCGTACCAAATAATACGAGTTTTGACCAAGCTCACTCAAGTTTGACCAAGTTGACTAAGCTTTGACTTTTTTCGAGGAGGAATAGCTTTAGTTAACTAAGGCACCATTTCAGAGGGCCCCGTCAATACGAGTTCATAGATCTGAAGTCACAATCCGACTTCATTTCTGATAAAAAGTTACGCTATTAGAAGTTCAACAAGAAATACTTACTGTGTTGTCCAAGTTCCTGGTCTGATTTTTACCCGAAAGCGACCCTAGACCCTATATAAACATAGTTTGGGATGCCAAATGAAACCCTAGCCCCCAAAACACCATTTTGAACTCCAAAACCCTAGAGAAGCTCTCCAAAACTCTGCACCCGTCAGGGTCGTTGGCCCATTTGGCGAGCCATGGGAGATTGGACCAAACGAGGCACCACCGGCCACTATCACTGTACACGCACCGACAAATGGAAGGGAAGATCCAGATAGCCTGGCCGGTGAAATTCACGGCCAACTCGTCGCCGACGCCTGCATCGGGCCCAAGAAAGCGGCGCGCGCCACCGTGGGTCACCTGCACTCCAACAGATTTTCCGGCCATTTCCCAGCTAGTTCAGGCCACCCCATAGCTCCTTTCCACCATTTTGGACCCTCTGAATCTTACTTCCGTGGTCCTTTTCTCCGCATTCATCACCGTTTGGAAAGATACGACAAAACAAATTCGCCCACCGCTGTGGATCAAGTTTTCCGGCCACCACAGCAACCTTTGACCAAGGTGAGGCTACGCTGCTCCCTGCCTCGCCTATCGATATGTGGTTTGTAAATTTCGACGCCGCTTGGTTAGTTTTCCATTTTTAGGTTGTTCTCGTAATTAATGAAGTCAGACTGAAATAGAGTACCAATCGGGTCAAATCCTGACAAAATCGTTTCTGGATTAGTGAAATCGATGTTTTTAGGAATTACTGACGGTTCAATTTTTGAGAAATTAGCTCCCGGTGAAAAGCCCCACTTCGGGGTATCGAGCCTCCATAGGCACACCGTGTAATCGACCTCGCCGGGTCCACCGACTTCGTTTCATAGCTCTAAAATTATTCTATACCTTCTGGGTATCCTGTTTCCAATGTTGTTGGTTCGCTTATCGAGTCTAAATGGTGTTTTATTTATATTACAGCACTCACGCCGGTCACGGACGAGATCCTCATAGGGAACAGATCAAACAGCGCCCGTAGTCCGTGAGTGGTTTATATGCTTTTAAATGATTTGGGATATTATGTCAAATATATCTATTATGATTTAATACTTACATATATATAGTTTGATCGATGGTTGGTTGCATTCAAACATGATTTTCGGTTTCATATAAAATAAGTTATCATTTCATGTGAATTTTGTCAACATTTTATCTATTTGAAAGTTTTATCGTGTTCACGGATGAGTCGGTGGTGTTTGGATATTTTGGGTACATAGATTGTGAAGTTGTAACCATCTCTTTAAAAACTATTGCTTTAAAAAGGTGGATCGTGAGATTTTGGTGACCGACTCTAGTACAATATCAGCTGGGAAAAGTACATGTGAGAAAGTGGAACTAAGTATATTTGGTTACCACGTTGATGGCCTGTTTACCCGGGAGGTTTAGATGGCCTGCTTACTCCTGAGTTTATTAGGAGGACACATGATGGACAAAATTCACTGGTTTGTTAAGGCCACGTGATGCAAGTTTAATTCCGAGGTTTGTTAGTGCCACGTGATGGCCAAGTTTACCTGCAGTGCTTATTAGCGCCACTTGGATTCGCCTGCGCTTAATTCTGGCGCTTATTAAAGGCCACATGATGGCCTGCCTCGCCAGAGGTTTGTTAGCTGGCCACGGACGGTCTGCCCACCGAGGCTCGTTAGTCATCACGTTGATGACTCTGGGTCTACTCGAGAGGTCATTGTTAGTCACACGTGATGGCCTGGCCCACCGAGGTTTGTTAGTCGCCACGTGATGGCCCTGTAACCACAAGTTCATTAGTCAGTCACTTCGCAGGTCGGAGGCTCCGCTTTACCGACTCGCTTGTGATGGGTACGTGGTATGGACGTTGTTGTTTTTCTTCTAAATATGGTATAACCATTTTAATACTCATGATTTTCGTGCATTTCAAAGTTATTTTATTACTGATGGCTATACATGTTTTGTGCTGGCTTTATGCTGTGTATACAGACATGGTTTTCTGTAATATCAGGTTTGCCTATTTCAGGAGCACAGATTTATATGTATTCGGGTTTAGTTAAATCGATCATAAACGCTTCGCTAAACTTAAAACATTAAGCAAAGAGCCGAAGTGAGGTCTCGAGAGAAGAAATTTTCGAAAATAAAAGCATTATTCCTGTATAAATTATGCCACCACTCTGAGATTTATTATCTCACGTTTATTACTTTAAATCTGCTCCTAGGTCCGCATAAATTGTAGGCCTACTTCTCGGTGGCCTGATTCGAAGCACCACTCTCTCTCGCCGCAGTCGCCGTACCCACGTGATCTGTCTGGGTTGTTGCTTATCGAACGTATCTATCTCTATTTGCAATTCTAAATTCACAAATACTTAACGCTCCGATATTCGTATTGAACTTTTAAGTAGACCTCATTTATAATTGTTAAGTGGTTTATATATATATATATATATATGTATGTATATATATATATATGTATGTATGTATAATCGGGTATTAAATTAATACATGGTGTTACTCCCTCCTAAGGCAACCCACCGTATTCTCTCCTAGGATTATACGTTGACTTCACTAAGCTGACCACCCTGGAAACCTGTGGAGGGTATCCTGCCTGCCCTATTTCAATTTTGTGTTAATTTAATTTGATAAAGTGTTTTGAGTTAATTTAATCTAGTAAAGCTACTATTTATTGAGTGTTCTATTTTGAATGGCAACATGGAAGGGCATGTAAATGTTTATTTGCATCATGGTGGTAGATGGATTATGTGTCCTCTATTAAGTTATGTTGGAGGAGATTTACACATTATTGAGGACTTTGATGTAGATTTTCTATCAATTATCAGTGTTAAAGATATCTACAAATCACAATTGGGTTATAAGAATGTAGAGCACATTTATGTCTTGGGAATGGAAATTAATAAAGGCCTTTTCTTAATTTAGGATGATAATGGGACAAGAAAGGTGCTAAGTAAGATAAATTTATACACAAATGTGGTAGAATTTTTTTGCAAACCATGAGATTGATGCTAAGGCCTTTTATGTATTATTGCTCATTATATAGATAGTGAATAAATATTAAATAAAAGAATAATTTCATTTAAAACAATAAATACTCCACATAATGGTAAAAATATAACAACTTTAATAAATTATGAAATTATAGATTTAGGTATTCGTGATAAAATTTTTACAATAATATTAGATAATGCTTCTAATAATGATGTAGCAATACAAAGACAAAAGATTTTGGCAAATAAAAGAGTGTGATTATGAAAAATTATTTCACGTATTGTTGTGCAATATATTTTAAATTTGATTGTAAAAGATGGATTAAAACGAGTTGATAGTACATACATTAAAAAATTAGAGACATTGCACATAGTATTACAGCTCCTACAAAATACGAATTATTTTTTAGTTAATGCAAAATTGAAAATATGAAAATAAAAATATGTTTGTATATAATTCAATTAGATGGAATTCTACTTCTATAAGTTTTCACAAAATATTACAAACTATAAAAAAGTAGTACAATTATACGAAATGCAATTATCTAATTATAATAGTGATGTAGATGTTGATGTATTAAACAATTATGATTGACACTTTGCAGACCTTCTACGAGATCTTTTTGAAATGTTTGATGTTTCAACAAATATTTTTTGTACTGTGTATTATCCAACTCACACGCCATTGGCGCAAATAACTAAGATTTATACAGATCAAGAATTATTTAAGTTTGCATGAAATTTTTAATGATATAATTTTTGTAATGATAGAAAAAATTTAAAATATTTGTATAAATACTCGATTTATTTATATTTACTTAATCATACCTTAGCTTAAAATTTGATGCTTCTCGTATGAATGGTTGCAAGTTATTTACAAATGGCATCAAAAATTAAAGAAATTAAAATGAAGTAAATTGCTATTATATATTTTATATAATATTTATAAAGAAAAATATGGTAATGATATTAGTGCGATAAAATTATCATCCACGTCAAACTCCTCGTCTTTTATAAAAGCCCCTTATTAACGCTTGTTAGAAAAATCTAATAACTAGCTTCCTCCAAATAATACAATGTGACATGGGACGATATCTTAAGATGTAAACAATCCCATTCAAGACAATGACTATTTCTGATATTTTAGAATGGTGGAAAACAACAAATTAAATACCAGTTGCTATCTATTATTTTTACGCTGACAGATGAATCAGGCCTCGAGGACACAGACGTAAGCTCGCTTTAGCCAAGTAGCGGCAGTTGGTTAGCAAAAAGCCGGCGACTTGTCACCAAGAATCAAACAATAGTATGCTTAAAAGATTAGAATTTGATTTGACAAGAGATCGCATGATCATTTTCTGCAAAGTCGACTAGTAACCGATACGTAAAACTTAAATTATCAAGACATGAATGGATCCATGATAATTCTCATCAAATTTAAAATACCGATTAAAATATTTCATTAAATGCATATTGTATTTGTATTTCGTATGGTCAAAAGTACAACTTATCAAAAGAAGTGTGTGTCAACCTAGTCGGATGTACTTATTTTCAGAATGATTTAAAATTTTTCATACATTTCCAAATGTAATTATATTCCATGAATAAATTTTTTAAATGAGGTATTTTTTATTTTGAATTGTTTTTAAGGTTACTTTTTATTTTTATTTAACTTTTGAATACAATTTAAATAAAAACCTAGTTTTAGGTTTTTACTAGTGAGTGGTTTTTTTGAAGCAGCCTCAGCGAGCCTCTCCGGGTGGGCCTCGACTCGGCCTCCGGGGGCTTCACCGGCCACCCACAGCCTAAAAAGCCCATGAAGGCCGCCTCGTCTGCCGAGCATAAATGAAGCTCGGTGTCGAGGCCTAATCTCTAAAACGAGCCGACCAGCCTCGCTAGCTCGAGCCTAGGTAAGGTTTAGCTCATCTGCCGCCAGCCTGTGCCGGCCTCGGTGCCCCGCCTTAGAGATCCCTAAACTAGTATGGCAATGTGACCTTAATTTGTGCCTTTTATAGATTTTTTTTTAATTGAAAAGTCAAACATCATTATGATTTATGGGGAAACGTGTTAATGAGTTGATGTTTCAAAAAAAATCTTCTATGAAAAACGTGATCCACTAGAAACGTTGAAAGAGCTTGCAAATTTGTAATGATGCCCAAATATGATCATAATTGAAATATGCTCATAGACTAAATCTAAAGACAACCAAAAAAAAATGCATAAATGTAAGAACTATAGATAGAGGGGGAAAAATATGAACAAAACCCAAAAAACGAATTTGATAGCTTCAATATCAATTAAAGTTGTTTTTATATCAATTGCTAAATTATTTGTAAAATCAAATATATTTATTGAGCCCAAAAACAATTTATTAACAATCAAAAGAATGCTTAAAATCTGACCGGCTACTGAACCGAAAATGTTAATGATTCACTCGCTCACTCCACAACCGTCTACAACCGCAATGTAATTCTCAATGACGCATAAATATATAATTTATATTTTTTAAAATGAAAATTAAATTTTACAATTGAAAAACATATAATTTAATACTTATAATATTATTTATTCATAATTTAATTTCTATGAAACATATTACATATAATATTATTTATTCATAATTTAATTTCTATGAAACATATTAACATAATATGTATAATATTAAACATAATAATTTAGGGAAAATAGCATAAAATTCCTTGAAATTTGAGGATTTTGTATATTAAGCTCGAATTAACATCATAAAAACTCAACTTTGAGCTTTATCGCAAACGAGTCTCAAACAACCAATCTAGCCTCCACTTACAATTAAAAAAAAATTGAAGGCATTTTGTTTTTATGTTATTTTCTTACCAAAGCACATGCGAAATCCTTCAAAATTCAAGATTTATTATGATATTTTCCCATTTATTAAATTGAAAAGATAGAATAAGTATTTTTTTAAATAATAAAATTTGTTTTTGTTATAAAATTACACAAGTTGTGGGTTAGCCTAGTGGATTCAGCATGTTACCAACAATGGATCATGGGTTCAATCCTTTGTTGCTACCATTAAAAACTTTTTCTTTTTTTTATTGAAACATCCTATCTTGTCCCACATCGAACAAGAATAAAGATGTACAAGCCTTTATAAGACTTGCTCAATTTTCTGTTAGTCACGGGCGCATGGGCTAGACCACGTGTGGGGTAAAGATAATAAGATGCATTGAATGCTTGACGGTTTGTTGTCCCCTTCATTTAATATAGTAGATTTTTGAACCGTTCGGTTCAACCAAAACCGCCCGATTCTCATTTGTCTTCCAAACTGCATGAACGAATCAAAATAAACGTTATTGGCCGAAGATACTTTTTCCTTCTCCTCAAAGTTACTCTACCAAACCCTTATAAAATTCTGCAAGCACTCTATTTACTTATATATAACACAAGCGAAACAATCGACTTCAGAAGATAGACTCTTTTAAATTATCTCATAAACGACTCCATAATAAGATGATAATTATACAATTAAAATCAGAATACGATTATATTTTGATCGATAATTAATAAATTAATCTAACATAAACTTCAGAAGTTATGGAGACTTAACGGCATTGGCTTTTAGTTCATTTCTCACTTCTTCTCAGTTCTTCAATTTGTTGTTCTTTGCCTTAATAGGTTGCCTGCACCTGAAAATTTTTGAACAGAATTTGCCCAATTTGCCCATGTACCTTCTCGAAAACATATACGATTCTCCATAAATAAATTATTTTGGGTATTACTTCTAAATGTAATTCTCATTTATTTTTAACAACATTTTTGTTTGTTTATTTTCCATGAGGATATTATGGGCATTATCGTGAAACATAAAAATTCTAAAAAAAATTTCTCCAGAAAGACATCAAATTTACTCTTAAAATAACCTAGCTATTTACAAAAAGATATCCAAAAATATTGTTCTTTGATTAAAAAAATAAAATCAAATGGTTGATAAGTTAATAAACTTGTTTTGTTGTAGGAAAATAACAAAAGCTCTTTTTTTTTTTTTTTTTTTTTAAGTTATTCACTTTGTATTCATCATAGTATTTAATATTCTGTTCCTCATAATTTGTCTCTATTGACTCGAACATGAATCCCTCCCCTTCTTATACCTCTTCTAAGCTCTTTAACCTCTTTGAGATAGGCCTTATTGGCACAAACATTCTTAAAATCAGTTTCAAAACAAGCACTTAATAATGCAAAGTAAATTCCCCTACACCTTTCATAAAAATTTGAAACATTTAACGTCATAACTAAAATTCTGTTTGAAATTATTTTAAGAAATATTTTTAATTTGAAAACTAGTTTTGAAATATCATTTATTGTAAAAACCATTTTTAGTGTTTCGGGAAAAATTAATACTTAGATATGATCATATTCTCTTGAAAACGCTTTCAGAAAGAAGGTAGTCACTTTAAGCACTTCAAGTTAAAAAACAATATTAAACACATTCTAAATACTCATCACAAGGGAAACACTAGAAGCAATTTAGTCGTATTATAGTACCATATATGATAGTAGTATCTTTTATTCACTTACCGCATCATTAGAAGTGTAGGTCAGCAAACGATCACCCCAAAAGTTTGGAGTAAAATCTGAGGTGTTGTTATCTCGATGGTCAATTCCTCTCAAGATCGCCAGCATTTAGACAAGAAACCCATAAAAAGCAGGGCGATCCGACGACTGGTGGTGGCCAACCTGCCTCTTCGACGACAGTTCAAGAAAATACGAGAGCGAGGCACATGCATGTACCGAAATCGCTTACCCTCCCCAACAGGGGATCTTCCTCGAATTTATGCGGGCCAAATCGACTTTCGAATCCTCTCATTTCTTCTTAGAGTAGGATTTTATCTCCTCCTAATTTAATGGTGAAAATCTCCTTTTCCTTATCTGGGACTATCCTTCCCTTATCCAAGATTATCTATTTGAGGAGTAAGGGATTAGGAAGCCGTAGTACCCATGATAATATCGATTTTACATTTTCTCGTCCTGGTGCGGTTTATTCAGAATAAACTTTACATGATAATCTACTGACCGTGACTTGAATCTCGTATTTAACAAATTTCAAGCAAGCCTTGGAAAAGTTTGACCTTGCTTTCCCAAGCGGTCTCTTTATACACTTCTATCTAGAAGGCCCACCCGGCTCGTGGAGGTGCGACCCACTGCGCATAACATACAGCTAAATGGGCCCCGCCCATTAAGTAAAGAGATCTTAAGACCATAGTATTCACAATGCCCCTCTTTCATCCGTCGATTTTAGCGCTGTTTCCAACGGAAAAGATTGGTTGTTTCAAACACGGATGTCGAGTCAAAGGTTCGGGGCGAAATGATTAGCCCATTTAATGTTTCCGAAGGCGATGCTCACATGTGTTTAAGGCGCATGGGAGACACACGCCTCCCAATATGCATCCTGCACATCTTGCTCTGATGGCGCATTTAATGCACCTGATGACGCCCTACCCTTATAAATAAGAGTAGTGGTTTCTTTTACATCTTCTCAAGAATTTTTTTATTCCTACATTTCACCTTCCTCCGCGCTTCTATGAACTTCCCTTTCAAAGGAGGCATCAAAAATTCTTGATGCTTCGACGACTTTTGATTTTCCGGTGAGTTTTTGCAACTCAAACATTTTTTGCATCGCTGGTTTTCTTAAGTGTCTTTGTCACGAGGTATGTCCTACTTAGCTTCTCCTAAGGTTTTTGGGTTTTTGGTTTACCTTCTTAGGTTTTCGTTATTCTTGGTGGGTTGTAAAATCTCCAAGGGAGATTTCTTTTTCCTTTCAAGGGTTTTTTTTTTCTTCCTATTTTTGCTTTATGGACCTGATATTAACCCCTTCTTCTTTTTTTTTTATTTGCTTGTAGAATGGCAAGAGGTCACGAAAAGGTTTCGACCAGTCATGCAAGGCATAGGAGGGATACTCCCCGGGAACCGCCATCGCAGTTGAAATACCCAGCTTGCCGCCATGTCCGCAGAGGATCCTCGAGATTATACAGCCAAATCTTAACAAATCGGGCTCCGAGACGCCGGGATACGCGCTTTCAACTAGCGGGGGAGTGCATAATGTCGCCTACTTTGCCACATGAGCAGCTTTGGCTGCCAGCCGCCTCCCCGCTCCATCGGGCAGAAGCGCTCCTTCATTTCACCCGGGCACCTCCTACACTCATACATCCGAACGTTTTTCAGATTTTGATGGGTTGCAGTGTGCTGAACTCTCTTTACCAACTGGATATCTCGGGCCAGAGATCCGTTTAATTCACTTCGTCAGATCGGGGCCGCCAGTCCGGCGTCGGCCCACTACAACAAATTGACAATTTACCTACGGAAAATTCTATAGGTAATATAAAAATTCGATCGATAATTAAATTTCACCTACTGACCGACAACCATATTTCGTCGATCGCCGCGCAGTAAATAAATTAATACTTAAAAATCAATCCAGAGGTAAATTACTCACTCGAAATTCCATCGATAAATCAGGAAAAGTCAAGGAAATCTACAAAGTGGGGGACGAAATACCGACAAAAATTCTGTAGGTAATCTATTGGTAATTTATCTACGGAAAGTCCGTTGGTATTTTGTTGGTGAGTTTGTAGGTAATCCATCGATAATTGGCAACCACTTTTATAAGCATTCTGTCGATATTCTGTCGGTAATTTGCTACAAATATACTTTGTAGGTATTTCTTTGGTGATTTTGTAGGTAATCCGTTAGTAATTGACAACCACTTTTATAGGCATTTCGTCAGTATTCTGTTGGTAATTGGCTACAAATTTTGTTGGTGATTTTGTAGGTAATTATTTTAAGAATTGATGACCACTTCAGAGGTATTCCGTCGATAAGTTGTCGGGTCATTTAGCTACTAAGTCCTTCGGGTATTCGCCGCTGATTTTGTAGGTAATTCGTCGATAATTGATAGTTATTATTCACTTCTGTAGGTATGCCATCGGTAAATTGTAGGTAAATATAAAAATATATTTATATTTTTACTACTATAATTTGGCTCTTAAAACCTAATTAAAACACATTTTATGATTCTCATAAAAGCAAATTTATATATAACAATCATGCCTAATAATATAACACTGACATACCCCAATAACAAAAAAAAAAAAAAAAAAAAAAAAGAACAATATTCCTCGACTGTGTCAAACGTATTAAAAAAAGTACCTAAATATTTCGAAAGTACCTAAATAGTCTTCAAAAGTATTAAAGTTATATAAAAAGTATACTTTAAAAGAATTACTCATCAGTGGAGATAAATTAGCATCATCACTAGATGTCTGATGCTCATTACCATGGTCATGCGAAGGTTGATTGTATGGTACTAGTACTTGTCCACCTTTAGACATTTCATCCAAACGCCTTAACAATAGCTGTGTCTTCTCTCGCAAATCTCTAATCATTAAATCTTGATCATTAATCCTGTGTTGTAGCTACTGAATTACCTCCGCATTTTGTTGAGAAACATCAAATGTTGATGTGGAAGAAGAGGTAGAGCCAAAATCATAATATTGTGTAGCCTGTGAGCCAAGCCCATAAACCCGACCTTTTTGTTGTCCACCCACAACATCTAGAAACATATTATTTTCATCTATTGTTTCATTGTTTTGTGTCAGTTGCTCTCGCTTAGCCTCAATAGCATCCTGCAAATACATAAACATATTCAATTGTAGCTATCAACTAAATGAATAATAAGACATAATATGTCAAGCGATAGAATAATTTTCATTAACATCTTTGGACTTTTCATTAATGAAAGTCTTGTCATCACACATTTTTTGTATGTGTGTGAATAAACAATTGAGCAGTATATGTAAAGAATATGCATGTGATATGATTCAATATTACAGAAAATGAATGGTGAGATTCAGCTAAAATAATTAAGGTGTGCATATACTTAGAGGGCAAAACTAACTTAAATCTACTGTCTTTCAAGTAATGAAGGTGATTGAAACCCCTGTGTTTGGGTAATTATTATTATCATCATTTTTTTAAAAAGTCATACTAAATTACTTACCAATTGCATTTTTTGTAGAATGTGTCTCTGCGGGGGAACTTAAAAAAAAAGAGGGGTTAAGTACGCTACCACGCCCTGTTCAAAACCCTATGTAGGATATCCACCCCTCACTCCCAATTTCTCCTCGCTGCGCAGTTGTAAACACCGAAAGACTTCCGTGAAAAAGACTTCAATAAATGAATTTAGCATCCTGACAACATTACGTTGGAGCTCTTTCCTACTTCTTGTCCTATATGGGGTCCAAGAAAAGGGGGTGAGAATTATTCAAATTTCTAGAAAATAATTCATTTATGAAAAGAAAGCATAAGTCTCTCAATATCCAATGTGTTTCACCAAAGAACCTTAATCTCAAACTACCTCACATATGATGCATTCACCATTTTTCTCTTCATTGGTTCCTTTATTCAGAATGTTCCTCACTGGTTTCTCTATTTTTCCATCCACATCGGTTGGCCTTTAACAATGGCAAGATGGTACAAATCATCCTTAAGGTAAGTTCCACTATGTCAATGCCCCTCTAGTGTAATTTAAGAAATGCTATATCTAGATTCAACATCTAAGATCGTCTGGCCAAATTCCACAACTGGCATACACACAAAAGGAATTAGTAGATATCACATCCAACTGGAGAGTGCAAAAGGTTGAAAGAAAACTGGTCAACATGGATGTGTGAGAATGAAGAAGAACTCATTTAACAAGAGGTAAGCTTCCGCATCCAGAGGCTCCCACCCATTATGTTCCCTCTTACACTCCCTTTTTAAGTTTGGTCAACTGGTTCTAGCATTCAAGAGACTATACCTTGGATTTTTCCGTAGCCGGGTCCGAAATGTGCCCCTGCTACCTCTCTCTATAAATTTTTTTCCTCTAAGATAAGCCGGCTGATAAAACCTAAATTTCGAACATGAAGAATCTCGAGAAAGAGCGATTGAACAATTATAATGAACAAGCTGACCCCCTTCACCAAACATCTAATTTTCGAGGAATCCATAATTTTCCTTCTATTACATTATTGTACGAAACGAGCCAATAAATCCCTCCATCTATACATCCAATATGATACAAAATAGATGATACAAACAAATGCTCACAAATGGATGTATACAAAGAGATCCAGTTTGCTTTCAAAAAAGGGGAGAGAGCCTAAATCCCTTGCCCCCCATTTGGTTACTGAGAATATGGAAGAAACGATATGGAAACAGAGCTCTTCAAAAAAACCCCTAAAGCTTGTCGCATGATAGGCCGAAAGCGTGGTGTGTATATATGTACGCCTATGTGCGCAAGTGCACGCGTCGCCCCATGTAATATAGTGTACCTATGGTACGGATATCGATCCACGGGATAAGTGTTGTTGAATACAGAGATTGACTTTTGAATATTATCTCGATATAAATGTTGTGTGAAAGAGTACTAGTGTCCAATTCTTTAACTAAACTAACCGATCTTAATGAATTGATCGTATACAGACTGTGGCTATGTCTCCCCCGCCACTTCGATGGATTATGTCCTAAATATGATATTATTCAGTTTATTTATAACTTATTAATGGCTAGGTGATCTTGCTTACGAAATACCCTCTCTCGAGGTGTATCCGCCATCTCGCTGGGCATTTGCTCGAAAGTGTATCTCTACCCTAACTCGATAATCTCGAAATGCTTAAATGTATTATCCTTAATCGCCACCCTGGATCTAATATCTCTATTTACCGAATCAACCGGCGCCGTTTACTGGGATCCTCGGGTATCCTCATCTCGACCCTGGATCTCCAAGATAGTTATGCTAATCGCCAAACATCACCATGTAAATGATTCATGACATAGCGCATGTTAACAAATTATAAACAACTGAATAATATAAAATACTAATCTTTAATCCATGCAATCGTGACAGGGTTCAACAACACCCTAGGTATAAATCTAGAACATACTGAATAAGAAAACACAAGTATTTAATCTATAAAACATCAGTGCTTCTATCCAAAAAGAAGAAAAAATACAAATGACGGGCTCCTCTCCAAGATCAAAGTCGCTGCTATTATGATTTCCGTGTTCTAGCTAAGACGCTCCTCGATTCGATTTGGTGTTCTCTGCATCATTGAAAGCTCTCAAGTGTAGAATCCATCCATGTATGGATTGATGCAATAGAAGCTCATATGATGTCTAAAAACATCAAAATACGCGAGCCTCTCCTGGGCCGAAGGTGCCGAATGTTTCACATTTTCTTCAAGTTTTGGAACTTGTATAACTTCTTTGTTCGAACTCCAATTTTTGTGTTCTTGTATCCTCGAAAGCTCAAGTTTAGAATTCATACATATAAATCTTGCTTCAATTGGAGCTCATGTATGAGAGTCTGAAAATGTCAAAATACAGTAGCTGTTCCTCGTAGTAGTTTTTCCACCAATTTTGCACAATTCCATCAAATGGATGACCCGATCATAAGTATGGAACTTTAGAGCATTAGGCACTTATTTAACATAAAAACACTAGAAAAACTAACTAAAGCATAGGATAAAATGAGTCTTTAAGATACTCATCACACTCTAAACTTAAATTCCTGGTTGGTCTCCCAAGCAAGAGACCGACTCTAAAAAACAAAACAAAATTGAAAATGACATGAACTAAAATAATGAGATGAGTGATGATAACATGATTCCAAATGGAAGAACTACTATGAACACAATTTAGCAATATTAGCCTTTTTCAACCAAAAATTTAGGATCCTTAAACTTTTAAACTTTCTAAGGAACATGGCAGCAAAAGCATGGTAAGGTGCTAAATCAACCCCCAAGTCCAGCCGACCTTCCCAAGGGAAACTAAGTGTAGTGATAGCATGATCTTCGCAGTATAGCAAAGGTCCTAGCACCCCCTAAACTTAAGCTCAACTCACCTATTTGGAAGCAGCTAACTACAAAAGGATAAGAACGCACCCTTTTATTCATATCAAAAATACCTAAAAATTTCCTAAATACCTAAAAGTGAAAGAGAATTAAAGGCCAAGAAGTTTAAGAAAGTTCTAGGGGCGAGGATCCATCGTGACTTCACCGCTGGTTAAGGGCACTGGGCATTAAATTCCCTTCAAACTTCACCTCGAACACTCAACCAAACTCAAAGGCCCTAGGTCGTGGGAAGGATCCATCTTCTCGTCCCATATACAGTGCGGAAGTCAATGACTTCCTGGCCACGGCTTTGAAAGACAAAGCTTCAAAGCCCTCGGATCGCGTCTGGATTCCGATCGATGATCCACTTATTCTAATTCACAAGCCTATTTTTTACTTTTTTTTTTTCTTCTTTTCACTTTTTCTATTGTTTTTGTATTTTTTTTTAAGTCAGCTCGATGGCAATCCTCTTGTTTAGGTGTCCTATCTACAGTATGGAAATCCCCCAAGGTTAGCGCTTGAATCAAGGCAAAGGGTCCGGGACCAAGGTTTACAAGGGAGACCAAAAGTGTGTGTGTGATAGATTCCTTGAAAAATAGCTTCTTATAGCACAATGGAGGTGACTAAGCTAAGTCACCCATACCAAGCAAGTACACAATTCTAGATCATTTAAAAACCTAAGGGTCCTATTCCTCTTTACACTTGGCATTTTTGAATAGTTGTGTTCAAAATGACCTTCTACTAGCCAACAAGGCATCAAACTCACTCATATGAGACACAAAATAAATAAAATAAAGAATGAAAAACACATGCAACTAACAACCAAACAACTAACTAAAACAAGCATGGTGATACAAAATCGATTTTGGAAATTTGTTTTTTTTTTTTTTTTCTACTGAATTCGAATTCAATTTCAAACTTGAAATGAACATTGTCCCTAAATGTGAAACAAAAGCAAGAATGGATAACCGAGTACTCCCCCGAGGTCGATCAAGTCTCCGGAAGTCGCCTCCAATGAATACGCTCGCTCGAGGCAAAGAGTGTTAAGAGGGGTTAGACTTAAGTCCAACGAAGGATGCTTGAATATGGTTTCCCTCTTTGGTTCTTTAAGCCTTAATTATTGAACTTCGCCTTTCAACCTTTTAAATTTTCCAAAAACTAGATTTGAAACCCTAAAACCTGAAATTAAAACCAAAACACAAAACAAAATCAAGCACGAAAATTTATTAAAAACTCAAAACTAACTACGAACAGAAAAAAACATTTTAAGCTCGGGCCGCCTCCCAAGGAGTCGGCTCCGCTTTTTCGAGTCCAAACTAGACTCTACTAACTACGGATGGGTTGGTGCTTTGCTCCATCCTTCTAAGAGGCGATAGTCAGGCTCAATCGCCAACTTCGAGCACATAGTCTTCCCACAATCTTATTATTTTTCGATTTTCTATTTTTTAATTTTTTTGTTTACAATGGCTCCTCTCAATTCATTGTCATGAATGATGCACCATCCACCTAGGACCTGGATCGCTCTCTCTCATTTTCAATTCTTCGCGCATCTCACCCTCCATAAAGTCATCTCTCCGAAAAGTCTCTACACAACCTCCTCTTTACCTTTCATATGATTCCCGAGAAGTCGACTTTTCCTCCTTTCAACTAAGTCTTCAAAGTTTCCAGATCATCCTCCACCTGCCTTCTCAAGTTCTTCATTACCTCAAGTGATTTCTTCATTATAGCTCCAGTTTTCTCTTCTCTCAGATTCACCCCAAGAGTAGATGGCGAACTCTCATGTCACCCTTCAAAGGACATCAGAGCTATTCCCTGCTCATTCATATATTTTGCCACTGGGCTCTTCTATACTCATACTTCCTCTCTTCTTTTTAGGGTTGTTCTTCTCAAACAAGTTTCAAAGTACCAGAAGTGGCCATTAGAGCCATCTCTTCTTTCAAGCTATCGAACGGTGTAAGGCCGACTCAACATAAATTTCTCACTGGACCATGAATTGAATCCTGAGATGTCACACATTCAAAGATGAACTCTTTTCATTTCAATTAATGCGCCTAACTTTTGCCTTCATTCTCTCATGTGGCTGCTTGACTTATCTCGCTTGGGATAAAAAACTGAGGCAACCCAACTTCTGAGAGTAGTCCATTTCATCCATCGACCTTGAAAATTCAGGCTGCGGCCATGGTAAACGTAGCTTCGAGTTCTTCTTAATTCATCCATAGCTTCTTCTAGGCTTGATCTTTGACTCGTGGAGATTGAAGAGTGTTATAGCTTGTATTCCATGAGGTGTTCGGGGTGGTGGCTCCATCCAAAATTATGATTGCTCAAGTACGGGTACTTCCATATCGGAAAGCATAATCCATTGATGCATATGGTTGCCACACTTGACTTCGCAATCAGTCAAGTTACTCTTCTTCGATGCTCATCACCCAATTGTCGAGATTCTTAGTTGTCGTCAAGGTGAGCCAATGCATTTGTCAACTCGCATGATCAGATCCATTGTGATTGAAACTTGTACTTTCTTGCTTTCTAAGTAGTATGTTTACTGCTTCTCTCTAGCTCTGGATCAAAAGGAACTAGTTCATTGACCCTATCTTCGTATGTACGCGTATTAACTCGAAACCACAACAAACAAGAGGAGAGACCAAGTAACAAGCAATTCCGATGTAAAATGGGTAAAATAAAAATAAATAAATAAATGTATTAATAAATAAAAAAAATTTTGATCCAAAGTAATATCTAGTGCGTTATCACAACATCAATACAAAACTTCACTCCCGCAAGAACGGCGCCCAAAAACTCGACAGCCGAAAGCGCGTGTGTATATATGTACGCCATGTGCGCAAGCGCACGCGTCGCCCTGGGCACATAAAATACCTATGGTACGAATATCGATCCACTGTGGGATAAGTGTTGTTGAATACAGATTGGCTTTGAATATTATCCGATGTAAGTGTTGGGGAAAGAGTACTGGTCTCAATTTTAACTAAACTAACCGATCTTAAATGAATTATCAGATATAACGAGACTGTGTGGCCATGTCTCCCCCTGCCACTTTCGATGGATTATGTCCTAAATATGATATTATTCAGTTTATTTATAACTTATTAATGGCTAGGTGATCTTGCTTACGAAATACCCTCTCTCGAGGTGTATCCGCTTATCTCGCTAGTAGTGTTGAGTGTATCTCTACCCCAACTCGATACTCCGAAATGCTTAAATGTTCTAACCTTAATTGCCACCCCTGGATCGGAATATCTCTATTTACCGAATCAACCGAAGGCTGCTCTACTCGGATCCCTGGGCATCCTCATCTCTCGAATCTCGGATCTCCAGTATAGTTATGCCATCGTCGGGCCGACATCACCATGTAAATGATTCACGCATATAAAGCGTATGTTAACAAATTATAAACAAATCGAATGATATAAAATTACTAATCTTTAATCCATGCACCGTGACGTGGTTCAACAACACCCTAGGTATAAATCTAGAACATACTGAATAAGAAAACACCAGTATTTAATCTATAAAACATCAGTGCTTCTATCCAAAAAGAAGAAAAAATACAAATGACGGGCTCCTCTCCAAGATCAAAGTCACTGCTATTATGATTTCCGTGCCCTAGTTCGTACGCTCCTCGATCTCCGATTTGGGTGTTCTCGGTACCGTTGGAAAGCTCTTGAAGTGTAGAATCTATCCATGTATGGCTTGATGCAATAGGAGCTCATATGATGTCTAAAAACATCAAAATACGCAGAGTCTTCTCCCGCTAAGGTGCCGCAATAAGTTTGCCGATTTTCTTCAAGTTTTGGAACTTGCATAACTTTTCGTTCGAACTCCAATTTTGCGGTTCTCGTATCCCTGGAAAGCTCTTGAAGTTTAGAATTCATACATTTAAAGCTTGCTTCAATTGGAGATCATATGATATCTGAAAACGTCAAAATATAGTAGCTGCTTCTATAGTAGTTTTTCCACCAATTTTGCACAATTCCATCAAATGGATGACCCGATCATAAGTATGAACTTTTAGAGCATTAGGGCACTTATTTAACATAAAAACACTAGAAAAACTAACTAAAGCATAGGGATAAAATGAGTCTTTAAGATACTCATCACCGCAAAACCACGCCATACTGCAGCATTAAGTACCAAATTTAGTTTTGTCATCTCGTGCCTTAATCTAAAATAACTTACAAAAACACCAAAGAAATAAAAAGATAATTAGAAAAAATCAAATTTTGGGTGATTTCAGAGGAGCAAACAAGAAAAGAAGAAAAACCCTAGAAAATGTACATATTCGCTGAGAAGTCAAGCCTCGCCTTCCAAGAGATGCTGCCGGCCTCTTTGACCTTGAAAATTCCCTGATCCAAATCCATTCCGAATAACAAAACCCTAAAATCATGCTGAGCAGATTTTCACATTTTCTTTAGATTTTTGGTAAAAAAAAAAAAAAAAGAAAGAAAGAAAAATAATCGATTTACCAATTTTTAAATACATCGTTTGGAATCAACATCTGATGCTAGTGTGGTTCCAACTTCGTTCTCAGGAAATTATTTGAATCCACTGCTTTCCCATCGTATCCCCATGTCTGGATTTGCTCATGCATGCTTTATTTGGTTAGGTGGGCCGTAGGGTTGGGTTAGCCCAAAAGATGGGGTTAGCCCAAACGATGAATTTAGTTTACTTTAAGTTTTGATTAGTTTTCAGCTTACGTCATCCTGAACCCCTCAATGGAATGATCATAATCGCTTCTTTTTCCTTTTATTTTATTTTTCAAAAGAGAAACCAAAAAAAATATTTAAATAAAATTTGAAATCATGAATTAGTTTTTTTTTCCATTTTTTTTTTTAATACTAGGGTTGATTATTGTCTCCAGAGGTGTGTCATGGTGGGGCTTGATAGTGATTTTAAGAATAAAAAGAAGTCGTAGTGTCATGGAAAAGGTATTGCCATTAGCCAGAGTCCACGCTGGCACTTCAGGTAAAAGGCCTACGAAAGTAATCCGTAGGTAATTTATAGATAAAATTTATGTACGGAACATTCCTATTAGTCAACTATGGAATTTTTATAGTGTAATTTACCTATGGAAGACTATCCGTCGGTAAATTCCGTCGGTAATCCGTAGGTAATTTATAGGTAAAATTTACCTACGGAACACTTTCGTCGATAAATTGTGAATTTTTATTCGTAATTTACCTACTTTAAAAACTATCTCATTTGAGAAATTCACGCTAACTGTGAGGTAATTTATAGTAAAATTTACCTACTTTAACATTCCGCTTCAGAACCGAATTTATAAGCAGTAATTTTGGCTCCACGAAAAACTATCCGTAGGTAATTTATAGGTAAAATTTACCTACGGAACACTTCCGTCAGTAATGTTCCTTAGGTATTCCATTGGTAAATGGTACTTAAAATTGTATGCCAAGAAAATTACCTTTCCTAATACTTTATGTTTGCAATTTTTCGTAGTATTCTATCTAAGAATGGTACGAGTTAGCGCCTACATATCGCATGAAAAGTTGGCGCCTAATAGGTATTTCGTCGGTAAATGGTAGCAAAAATGTGGAAAAAAGAATACACCTTGTTCCATTAATATTCTGTCTGTAATTACCAACAAAATTTAATCTGTCAGTAATTTTTATCGGTAAACAATGAATTTCTTGTAGTGGCCCACAATCCTCGACTTCAATTTGTAACTTGGCTCCCTAACTTCCCCAAGACGGGGGTGAAAGGGGTCGTCCTAGTTAAGGGCCCGTGGTGTGAGACCCCTGGCTCTCCAAGGCTTCCTTTTGATCTGAACCAATCCCTTTCGTTCCCATGTTTGTTTCCGTTTTGATGTATCCCGTTTTGGTATGTCTTATATTTCCCCAGGTTAGCGGGGGCGACGACATACCTATCTTCTCTGGGTGACTAGAGAGGTAGGCACATGCGAGGCCGGCTAGTCAACTAGGTTGAGAAGGCGAGGTTGGATCGCATCTATCGGTTGCTTGAGATCATAGAGAGGGAGCGCCACCATGAGCTCCTTCTGTCTGTGAAGATTTGCCTAACGAGGTCATCAAGGGCGATCACTTTGTTCTTACAGACCTTCTGAAGTCATCACAGAAGCCTTCCCAGTGGAGGTCGCTCTGCACCCTCGTCTGCTGGGGATTCATCTACCTGGGCTATGCAAGACCCTAAGCCTTCCCTTAGGCGCAAGAAAAAGAGTTAAGACCGGCAGCAAAGGCTATCGCGCTGGATCGGGAGGGGTTTCAGGACTCTGACGAATCCGGGAGTTAGCAAGTCAACTGGGGAGGAGGAGGCTGAGATGTCTAGCCTTGTTTCTAGTTTTTCCGTGAGTATGCGCAAGCGAGCGTGTGACGCCCCAAAACCCGGGGGTCCGTTGACTACCCGTCAACCCGCGGAATACAAGTGGAGGCCTGACACCCGACGCCACTTTTTTAAAATCGGGGCGTAGTCTCCTTTCAGACGGAGCTCCCACTCAAATACTGTGACTCGCATAATTGGTCCCAAACAATCCAATATGTGCAATATATATCCCAACATGAGTAAAATGCCTCTCAGCTCATAAACCAATACTATAAGATCAATTATCATAACTATTCTTCAATTAATTTAATAATTCAATAGTTGATCAGACTTTTATAAAACACAAACATATATTAAAATCTACAATTCTAATACTGTTATGTCCAAAACTATCAAGCCACAACCGCCTCTCTTCAATATCAACCCCAAAATAAGTTGTCTCCTCGAACGCCTCAGACTAAAATAGTGTCCCACAACTGGGTGAGCTTAAAGTCGCAGGAGAATCGCCCTAAGTGGGCTACTCACCACCTAAGTGCAAAGCAATGTCTAAAGTAAACACACACCAAGTAAATACATGATCCTACTCTTGAATGTCTGTACATGACTATCTCCATGTCACGAGTCCTCACGACTCACCACACTTGCCTGCCCACGATGAAAATAACATTTTCAAAACAAAACTTTTGTTCTTGAAAATATACTCACCGAAATATTCGTACGTGATATGGGACTACCCTCCGAGGTGAACTGGTTGTGAGCTTTCCGAAATGCTTCATGGTCCTCATCCGAAGTGATCCTCGCTGGCCCATCTCCCAACCCAATTCTCCCGAATATCATCCTTGAAATTCCTTTCGCAACCATATCCGCTTTATAAAATACCTCAGGCCATGCACTCACACCTAACTCTAGGTTACCCAGTGCATATGAAAATGCATTATGCCATTTTCAAAATCATTTACACAATATGTCAACATGCATATTTTCAATCAACTACAATTACACGCATGTAATTCAACACATCAAGCATCACCCAATTTAAATTTCCCACCGAGCACCATAATTTCATCTCCAATGGCCTATGCTCACAATTATATTCCATATAATTGAGCAAATCACAATTTTTATTCCCAATGACCTATACATACACAATTATATTCCATATAATTGTGACCTCATGTTAATCCTCATTAAGCATTAACCTATTGATTTCTACACCACACCAACTCAAGCCATTCATTTCATACCATTTCAAGTATACAACACACGATAAATTCCTTATCCATTTCATTACAAACCCGGATCAGCTACAACCCCCAAAATAGGTAAGTGGGCTTGTCCACGGCAGCCCACTTCCTACACCGTTCCTCTTGTGGAACTGGACACTCCCATTTCCGTTCCTAATCAGATCACTCAAAATAGAATTTATTGCACAAATTCTAACACACAACAGCCCACAACAGTTTCCGGGCATTCACTCATTGTCCAAAAAGTTCCAAAATTTCACAATTTCATCCCATGTTTCGACCAATCAAGCGGCCTATTCCCAGATTTTCACTTCCAACATGCATTTTATTGCACAATTTCAACACAGCAAACCCTAGCATTCCGGGATGTCACGCCTCTAACAAAATCTCAAATAAATTCAAATAATTCGTCTCAGTTTCGGGACCGATCAAACGGCCCTCACGGCCTGCCAAACCAACTAAACATGGAAACCTCGAAAATGGAATAAAAACGCAAGTAGGAGTAGAAAATCCTACTCTTATGTTGTCAAAAACTCGCGCAAACTCGGGTCCACGCGTAGCCTCGTCCGCTGCAGAACGCTTTTCCCTCTTGCTCCGCTCAAATCCAATACCCGATTGCCCGGGATCTTAGAGAGAAGGAGGACCTTCTCACTCTAAAACCCCCATTTCCGTTTGCTGCCAGCCACTGCATCAAATGGATTCCCACGTTTTGTCTTTGATTTAAGTGGAGAAGAAGCACTGACTCTTCCAAACTATAAGTCACTCTCATTTAATCCAATTAATTCCCTTCTTTACCAGATTTGATATTCGGCACTACCTCGGCCGTCCATTTTCATCATTTATCTACTCATACCACTTATGGTACATGAGTACTTGTTATATGTGGCTTTCGTCACGTCGAAAACCGATTTACGGCACCCGAAACGCGATGCCTCGAAAAACGTGTCGCATTCGACCGTCTTTAAAAATTATGAAATTTTTAAGTGCTAACTAGATTTTTGAGACGATCTCAACTGCAATCCCGCTTCTATCATCCGAGATCTAGAGAATAAATTACGGATTTTTAACCGTAATTACAATTTTGTAATCAAAATTACGTTTTTGCCCTTATTCCAGAAATTGGAATTTCTCGGGTCTTACAGAGCGGCTAGCACTTAGGGGGAGACTGCCCCTGGCGGAAAGCTTCCAAAGCTGTCCATCCCAGAGGAAGAGGCTCAAAAGAGTCCGACTAAGAATTAACGAGAATTCCTGCACTCCAGCCTCGATGCCTAGCAAGCTTTAGAGGGTGCTCCCGATGCCCAGAGCCTTTCAGCACCAATCAAGGATGGGATCCAAGCCAGGATTCCTGTTGAAGGAGTTACAGGAGGTCCGCGAGGGTAGTTGCTCCATCGTTCTCGCCCAGCTCGGGAAGCTGCCGACCGTAGCCAAGGATGTCACCAAACAGCACTGGCTCAGATGCTCCTCTCAGAGGAGTGAGTCCATCCTTCGGTGTACACAGTGGCTCCTAGCCTAGAGGGCGCCCGAGAAATCATTGACTATTGGAGCCCCTTCAATAAGAGGGAGTCTTTTGGTTACGCACATGCATGACCTTTACCCCACTCTTTCTCTCGGTGTCGTTACGGCCGTGTTAAGCAAGATTCTATCATGTTTCTGGCTACATGAATATGAGACCTTCCAACTCGTATCAAGGATCTGATGCTCATTCGCAATCACGACTCTCTGCCCCCTCGTGGGCGCCCCATTAAGCTAGTAAGTTTTGATTTTTAAGACTATCATAATTTTGTGTTGTGATTTTCTTTTCGACATTTTCTTTCCAAAGCATGACGGTCATTCTTAATAATGGGCTCACCAACATAAGGAATTCCAACCTTATTGAGATCACAGCGCCGAGAAGTTGCTTTATGCTCGGGCCACCATCCTGCTAATCAGCTTTGGACACTTCCCTAGCTAAGGCAAAGTCCAAGTCAAAGCACTTGGAGCGGGAGGCTAAAGGAGGTCAGTGGGGAGAAGATGGCACAGATGGAGAAGGAAAGGGATGAAGCCAAACATGAGGCTAAGGTGGCCCACTTAGTGGCCAGTGCAGCAGGCAACGCAAGGGCAAGGGTAGAGGAGGACTTGGTTAGGATCCAAGAAGCCCTGGTGGCTACGGAGGAGGGTAAGAGCAAGGCGGAGGCTGAGATTGCCTGGGCCGGAGGTCGAGCCGACATCTCTTCCCTCAAGCAGAGCGCCCGGGCGACCAAAGATGAGGTGTCCTCCCTCCATTCTCAAGCAGGTAGGGACAAGGAGGCCATGGAGGAAGAGTACCGGAAGGCTTTGGAGGTGATCTTTGCCTATGGTTACGAGTGTTGTGTGTTCAAACACAACATCAGTGGAGACCATCCAGAGGTCCCAAATGTTATGCCCAACCCATTGCCTCCTGAGTTCTTTGTGAACCCCGGGTACCTCCTTGTCCAACTGTCGAGGCCACAGGGATCGAAGCACCTCTGAGCAAAATGGCCAAGGAACCCATGGAAGCTGCTACCGTTGAGGACCAGAGTAGACTCTAACCCCTATTTTTCCATTCTCATTTTATAATTTTCTTTTTGTAAAGGGGCCTTGTTCGACTGCCATCACTTATGCACTCTCTAGACGCCATTGGCGCTTTAATGAAATACACCTTTTTTTGTTTACTACTACTATTGCTTATTTTTTATTTCTCATCCCGACGCCATTGGTGCTCTTATAGTTTCTAGTTTACTTATGCCATTGGATTCCTTTCATTGTGCAACCACTTTCATCAATTCTTGGTTAGGATAGTCGCGAAGACACCAACGTTGCTAGGAGTCGTGGTTCGCCCTTGTGCCAGTAGGAAGGGCACCATCTTTGGGCCTTGGTTGTTGCTAACAGGCCAAGGACCGCCATAGGTATTGGTTGCGTACTAGCAAGATGGAGGCCTTGTCTGGTTTCTCTTTTTGGGAGTGCCCATAGGCTAAGAGCCTTGTTTGGTCTTTTGAGAGTGTCAGCAGGTTAAGAGTCACATTTGGTCTTTTGAAAGTGCCAGCAGGCTAATAGCCACATTTGGTCTTTTGAAAGTGTCAGCAGGCTAAGAGCCACATCTGGTCTTTTGAAAGTGCCAATAGGTTAAGAGCCATAGCTGTTCTTTTGAGAATACCAACAGGCTAAGAGCCACATCTGGTCTTTTGAGAGTGCTAGCAGGCTAAGAGCTACATCTGGCCTTTTGAAAGTGCCAGCAGGCTAAATTATCATATAAAGATTAAAAAAATTTAAGAATATGTAAGTTTTTAAATAATATTATTTATATTTGATTCTCTTTGAGGTTTCCATTAAACAGCCAGAATTAAGATTTTAAATCGATGTGTAATTAATTTCCTATAATCTCTATATGAATTTATGAGAGAGATCATGAGTCGATCTCGCTGCTTAATTCTCTCGCTTCCGCCCAAAAAGAAACACAAATTTGATAAAATAAAATAATTTCTTTATTAAATAAAATAAATTTTCTTCCTAATCTATGATAAGGCTAGCTCCTTTTTATAACTAACAACCAGAATCTTAAAAAAAATCAAATTGGAAACAAAAACTCACAAGGAATTAGAAAGAAAATCTTAGAACAATACAATAAGAACATAACTACGTTATCCAGAAGCCTAGAAAATCTAATAAGAAACCTAATCCTAAAGGATTAATAAAAAAAGAAACCTAATAAAACTTAGAATAATTAAATCTTACAACAGTCAAGTCAAAAAGTGTTTGAAGTTGCCAAGAAAATAGAGGCCGGCAGCGGCTTAATTAGGGCATATGCATACCAAAGAACCTAACCCAATATTTACAAAATAGAAGCAAAAATATTCTCTCTTCACTTCAAACATGTTGACTTAGCCAACCCACTTCATCATCATCTCACATTTCTCTCTCTATATATATGAACCCTAGGAAGTGCCATACACAGCCAAACAACAATAGACCCATATCCCAAAAGCCTCTCAATACCTCAAAATCTTCTTTGTTTCTCTGACTACTACTCTCTCCCCCACCACCCCCACTTGGCTAAGTCATCAAGCCCTTTATTTCCTCTAACCTTCATTCATGTTCTGATGCTTTCTGTTTCTGCTTTAGATGCAAGGAAGTTGTTGAGCATGGAGAAGAAAGGAAGGGTTTCTTCTATGGAGCAGAGTCTAATTCTAGCTTCTCTTCCCAAGGTTTCCACACCACCTTCTTCTCCTAGTGATAAAGGCCATGCAGCGATCAATATCAATGGGAGGCTCTTCCATATTCATCTTCAGAATTATGATTAGAATGCTAGAGGAGTCTGTCCCAAGTCCAGGAGTTGGGCATTAGATATTCATCATTCCACGCAAAATTCCAACTCTTTATCAGGAAAATTTGCCTATCTACTTTTAGAAATTTGAGAGTTTATAGAGTTTGATAGTTTGATTAAGTGCATACGTAGGCAATGCATATTGTATACTTGTTGGTTTAAATTAAACAAAAAAAATGAGTTTCTATTTGTATTGATAATTATATTAGCAACTCGGCACAGCTCCACTCAAGGTGGGTGAGAGCTTGATAAAATAATTTGATAATTGAAAATATCTTAATAACTTAATTCAAATCATGAAATGTATTAAACAAATTTAGTAAAATAACTTAAACGATATAACTTTAAATAAAAAATTGCTTTAAATAATAAGTACCGGATTTTATCAAACACTTTGTGATGCCCCAACCTGGAGGTCCGGTTGACAACCCGTCAACCCGCGGAATATTCGTGGGCGTCGAATGATCCGATGTCCACACTGGTCAATCCCATTCACAGGGACTCTTTTTTTTTCTTTTTTTTTTTCTTGCAAACATACAACTTCCCATATTATTATACAAGAGTTTGATATACAACTCTTTTACAAACCAAAATATATCAAAACATATTGTCCCAATATATTTTACAAACATAGTGTTCAAGGCCACAACCCGGCCCTCTACACACTCACAGCCTCGAAGGAGCACTGTCCTCTTGTGTACCTGAAAGGGTGATCCCACGACGGGGTGAGCAAAACCCAGGAGATATATCTCATACAAGGGCTACTCCTCATCTAAGTGCACATGCAATGCAAGTTACACAATCACACACCTGAATGCCTACATCTCATGAATAAGATGCGACCAATCATGACCCAATCCCGAGTCCTCACTAATTCCCTCACACATGCATATGCAAAGTGTGAAAAACCGTCACGAGCGTTCTGTCAATGACCCCCTTTTCCAAAACAAAATATTTTGTTTTATTTTTTTTTATTAGACATTCTCCAAAATATAGTGTGGACAGTCTCCGATCAGGACTTTGGTTAGCCTCCGAGAAGTACTGTGGACAATCTCCGAAAACTACTTCTTTCTACGACGTAGGGACAAGCTCCGATATATATATATATATATATATATATAGTGGACAGTCTTCAAGAATCATTTGCATTCTTGATGTACCATCGAACCCCAAACACAGGGTCGATCATTTTCATGCACTCACACCCAAGTCATGCGATGCCCCATGCATAAATGCAATGCAAGTGTCATTGCATGTCATTTCATGCTACATGTACGCAATGTGTCACATGCAACATATAAATCACACATTACATGTCAAGTGGCACGGATAAATTATGTCTAATGCATATAATTATTTTCATTTTTATCCTACATATATCACAAAATTTCAAACATTAAATAGGTTATTATTCAATTTATGCAGAATATAATACATTAGCTATTTTCGCCTATAAATCCGCTTAGATGAAGTATCGGAAAATCTAGACTTAGTACAGAAATTCTAGATTTTGTAAATATTACAAAAAAATTCAACATGGAATTCCCTGCTTAGGCCATACACAACCTTGAGCATTTCATATACAACCCGGTTCCAAAAACAGAAGTTCCGGAAACTAGAACGGACTGTTCCTCAACTGTCCGTGACCTAGCCCACTGCTCAGCCCATGGTTTAGATGAGCACTTCATTTTATTAAATTCTAGACTCAACGAGCTTTTCGTAGAGTCCAAGAACGCGCAAATTGGAGTTTGGACGGGAAAGTTATGGCCGTCCGAAGTTGGCACTGCCAATTCGAAGAGGTGGTGAGGAAATTCAGGCATACCCTCCTTTTCCATTATGCCAGATTCGTTCAGTTTCGAGACGCCGTGCTCGGCCTCGATGGTCCCGGGAACTCATATACTCGGTCCATGACTGTCCCACAACCAAAAACAGGCTACACAATGAAATAATTCGCCCCGAAGTGGGGAGAAATTGTTAGGCCCCTACACGGCCCCTAGGAGTTAAATGAACCGGAGTAGGAGGAAACCTACCTCTTGTAACTCAGTTCCGGGTTCTTCGCATCCAGGTTTGCTCACTGCGCAACACCCTTCCTTTTCCTCTTTCCTTTCCGTCTCTTCCTTTTCTTTCTTCCTCATTTTTCTTCTCTTTTCCTCTTCCTTTCCGTTTTTCTTTTCTCCCTATTTCTGTTTTTTTTTTCTCTCTTATTCTGGTTTCCTCTCCTCTCTCCTCTCTCCCCACGCACACCTTCCCTTCCCCTTTTGCTTTTCTTTTTTCCCTTTCTATTCCCCCAATCGAACTCCTTTTTGCTTCCCACTTAAATTGATGTTACATTGTTTGGTAGTGTGACACATGGCTTCCATGTGTCACCCACACTCCATTCATGCCTAACATCTAGGTGATATGTCACCCATGCACTATGCCTAAGTGGCACATGCCACACCTGGTTCTTCATGATGCCATGTGGCATTCCACGGGTCGTCATGTCATTGGTCTATTTCACCTCGAAATACTTGAAATTCCGACCTTCTCGGAATCCAACGCAATTCGACTGGATAACTAGATTTCGCAAGACAAATTCAACGGTGAAGTGGGTTTCGTCATCCGAGGTCTAAAGAGATTTCCAGGTTTACAACCTATACCATAACGGTAATTGATCATTTTGCGAAAAATTTCAAATTTACCCGGGTTTTCACATTCTTCCCCCCTTAAAAGAATTTCGTCCCTGAAATTCACACACATATACACATAATCACATGCACATGTATCAGTCATTACTATCACATGATT
Source organism: Tetrastigma voinierianum (assembly GCA_016808115.1). Taxonomy (NCBI): domain Eukaryota; kingdom Viridiplantae; phylum Streptophyta; class Magnoliopsida; order Vitales; family Vitaceae; genus Tetrastigma; species Tetrastigma voinierianum. The sequence continues at coordinate 225,036 of JAEQBH010001557.1, forward strand.
AAACAACGTACCGTCATCCTCAAATAGGAAAGGATAATTGGCACGCATCGTGTCCTCACGTTCCCATGTCGCCTCCTCCACTCCTTTGTGCTGCCACAACACCTTCACTAGCCTCACTGGTCTCAGCGCCACAAAACCCGGCTCCCTGCTATCCATAATACGTACTAGTCCCTCCTCGAAGGTCCCATCTGTATCAACTATCAGCTCGCCCCAATCCACTACATGAGTCGGATCTGGAGTGTAATTCCGGAGCATGGAGACATGGAACACCTCATGGACACCTAACAAACTAGGTGGTAACACCAACCGATATGCAACTGTGCCTACCCTCTTGAGTATCTCGAAGGGTCCAATAAATCTCGGCGATAACTTACCCCACTTGCCAAATCTGACCACTCCCCTCTTAGGCATCACCTTCAGGAAGACATGGTCACCTGCCTCAAACTCTAGAGGTCGACGTCGCCTGTCCGCAGAATCGCTCTACCAGCTCGCGCCACGAGAAGATCGCTCCTCGTATCAAGTCCACCTTTGCCGAGAGGCCCCTCGATCAACCGGACTGCGGTGGGGCCTCTCTCCCACTCGCCCAATTGAGTGAGACCCACACCCGCCTCCCATATAGGATACCTCATCTCGTATAATTCGCCCGATAACTATTGTTGTAGGTGAACTCACCAAGGGAAAAATGCTCCTCCTAGCTACTCTTGAGATCCGTGACGATACCCAAAGATGTCCTCTAATGACTGTATGGTCATTCCGACATCATCATTTTGTGTATGAAATGCGCGACTTCATCATCAACTCCGCCAACGTACGGCTTTGGAAGCTCTTCCAAAAGTGAGCCGTAAACCTGGGATCTCTGTCACACCATATAGACTGGCACTCCATGTAGCCGGACTATCTCTCGTATATACAGCCTGCAGAATTCCTCTAGTGTGAAGGTCATCCGCACAACTAGAAAATGTGCCGACTTAGTGAGTCGATCCACTATCACCCATATTGCATCGTGCTTCCGTACCGTCCGTGGAAAGTGAGTCACAAAGTCCATCGTGACATGTTCCCACTTCCACTCAACTACCTACAATGGTTGGAGTAGCCTCATTGGCCTCTAGGGCTCATCCTTTACCTGCTGGCATACGAGACACCGTCGAATGAAATCCCATACGTGTCTCTTCATCCCGCTCCAATAATACTGGCAACGAAGATCATGGTACATATTCGTGCCACCTGGATGCACTGCAAACCGAGAGCAGTGGAACTCCCTGAGGATCTCCTCAAATCGGGCCAACTCGGGAACCGCGAACCCATCCCCTTTATACTAAGATCGCTCGTGTGAATGGCCCAACCCTCATCAATTGTGAATCAACTCGTACCCTATCCCTAATGGATACCAATCGCGATTCTCGTCTGACTCAATCACTTTACTCGCATGAAGGCGAGGCCACCAAACTCCCTAACGGTCCTCGAGCCCGTCATCAGATCGCAATCCAACCGTCCCACGCTTCCTCGAAAGATCCGCACTCAAGGAAGCTACACTAGCCAGCACTCGTGACCTTAACCGAGCGCATCAACCACTACATTTGCCTTTACTAAGGTGGTGTAATGCAAAGTGCTAATATCCTCCGTATACTCCATCTATCTCTGCACCGGGGCCTCATGTTGAGGTCCCGCTGGCGTAACATGTACTCGCACTTTGTGGTCCGAAACACCTTAAATCGCCTCCCTCGTAATAGTGGCGTTAAATTTAAGGCAAAGACTATGGCCACCGCTCCATGTCACGTGGGGTAGTTCGCTCGTGGTTCTTCAACCTGCCTAGAACCATAGTTGCCAACCCTTCCTTGACCGCATCAAACACATCTCGCTCCGTCTTCGAAGCATCGCAAGATACAATGTACATCGATCCCCTTCCGGACGCATCGTCAGAGCCGGGTCACCTCTTTTTTTCAATTCCTGGAATGCTTGCTCACACAAGTCATCCCACTCAAATTTGACCCCCTTTTGAGTCAACCTTGTCATAAGTGCAGCTAGTCAGGAGAAGTCCTTAATGAACCCCTCGTAATACCGTGCCAATCCCAAGAAACTCGGCAGATCTCGGCGATCGACCCGGCCTCTCCCAACTCATAATCGCCTCGACCTTCCTCCGGACCACAGAGACACCCGAAGGCACACTACATGCCCCAAAATCTCACCCCGCAAACCAAAACTCAGACCACCGAACTCGCAGATATAACTAATGCTCTCGAGGGCCCGAGAACAATCCTCAAATGATCCTCATGCTCCTCCTCCGACTAGGAGCATCAAGATGTCAACAAAAGCCACCACAAATCGATTCATAGGTTGAACACCCTATGCATGAGGTCCATGAATGTCGCTAGCGCATTCGTTAATCCGAAAGGCATCACTATGAACTCAAAATGCCCATATGGCATCCTGAACGCTGTCTTAGGGATGTCTACCTCCCTAACCCTCAACTGATGATAACCGTGCAAAAGGTTCATCTCTTGAGTGCACTGCAGGCCCTCCCAACCAATCAAAAGATCATCAATCCTCAGTAAGGGATACCAATTCTTGATCGTAACCCTGTTCAACTTTCGGTAGTCAATACACAGTCGAAGGGTTTTATCCTTATTCTTTACAAACAGAACCGGAGTGCCCCAAGGTGAAGTGTGGTCTATCGAACCCTCTTCGTCCAACACCTCGTAGTCGACCTTGAGTTCCTAACTCAACTAGTGTCATCCTGTGGAGCTTCATAGAAACAAAGGCCGTGCCAAGATGTAACTCGATGCGTGTCTGCATCCCTGACGGGGTAATCCCGATAACTCATGGAAAACATCCTCGTGACTTCTCAAACTACCTGCAGACTTATCGTCCCGTCTCTCACCTCATCCTCCGCGTAGGTAAGCCAAGTACTAACCTCCCTCAACCAGTCCGTACCACCCGGAGTCGTGACATGTACCGGGGGTAAAGCATCGTGCTTATCCCCCTTAAATACAACACATAATCTATCTCGTGTGTAGGCAGCAACTCTCCTACGATCACAATCAATGACGACCTGGTGTACCGACAACCTGTCCATCTCGAGGATGACATCAAACTCGGTCATGTCCATGACTCTGAAATCCACTGTGAGTAGAATCCCAGAGATCTCTAACTCACAATTGCGACATATCCACTGAACACTCAACCTAGTTTCGAGAGGAGAGCTCACATACAACGGCTTCTCCAAGGTCTCAACCTCTAAGCCTAACTCCTCCACACATGATGCAACAATAAATGAATGCGATGCACCAGAATCAAATAATATATTTGCCCATAGGCGAGATAACAAAAACATACCCTGTATGACTGACTACTCTACAGGCTCAGTCTATGGTACTATGGCATAAACACTCTTGGGTCTCTGAAGTGCCAGCCTGTGGCCCCTGATCTATGCCTCGACCCATACTCTGGCCTTTCTAACCCCGGTTCATGATCGAGAAGGCACTCTGGCAAGATCTCTACGCCGAAACTCCGGTCCCCCGCCCATCCCGGGTAAGAAGGAACAACCCAAGTGTCTCGTGGACGCACCCCACTGCCCGAAACCGTGGTGTCCCATAACTCCTCGTGATCCCCGACCTGGGCAATCATGTCTCACATGTCCAGGCTGCTGATAATGGTATCATATAATCGGCCTTGCCTAGCTAACACCTCTGCCCTTGCCTTGGCCTTGATAGCCGCGGCCCTGTACTAGACATCCTCGAGGAGTAGAAGTCCTCCGCTTCTTCCTCAAGCTTGAAGAAGGATGATCCTCCTTCCTCTTTTCACTAGCACCCGCATCTCAGATTCTCCGGGCATCATCAATCTCTCTCTCTATGGCCATAGTCATGCTGACTATAGAGTCTATATCCTACAGGAGAAGTCACGCAATCTTGCCCTAGATAGAAAATTTCCTAACCTTGGCCATATCTATGGCCACATGATCATCCTCGAAATGTGCTAACTTTGTGAACTTAGCCACGTATTCGAGTGCTGTCATGGATCCCTGTCTCAACCAGAGAAACTCCCGAGCCTTAGCATACCGGAACATTCCCTAGGAAAACTCGCTCATAAAGAGCTCGAAATTCGCCCATGTCATGGCCTGAATCTCCTAGAGGTTTTCACCCAATCCCACCATACCGTGATTCACCCTTTATCGAAATGTCGCTAAACTGGACTGGCTCTCACATAAGAGGTAACTTCCATAGCCTCCAAAACTCTCTCTACCTACCGGAACCAATGGTCAGCCACCACCAGGTCCCCTCCCCCTCTAAACATAGGAAGATGATGTGCTCTAAACCTCTAGAGGTCACTCGACCCTTCCTTAACATCCAGTTGCACTAGTCTGTGCAAAGGTGGTAAATACAGTGCCCATCACCTCCACAAATGCCTGCTAATCAAAGCCAGGCGGTGGTCGGCTACTGCCCCATGGACGACCTCTATGTCCGCGCCCTCGACTTGCCATCTACACAAGTTAAGATAGAAATTTGAGATTCTCTCTCATTTTTATCACATTAGTGGTGCATAATGCCAAACACTAATAAATAACCATTCCTATGTAATCATGCTTATTCATTTTCCAAACCCCTAAGGTTACATTTGCTAACCCTAGTGTTCTTCAATTTCTATACACATTCTATCATGCATATATTCACATAACCACAATACATCTCTCGTGGAACATATTAGAACACAAAAGCAATCAATGCACACAATGTCGTGTTCTACACCCATGCCCACTAATCCTAGGTATTTGTATACCTAACTCTCGAGCACTACCATGACAAGACAATATCCGAAAATACTGGTGGATACCCCCACTTGAGCTCCTAGGTAAGTGTTAACCTAAGCTCTGATACCAAGTTGTGACGCCCCAACCTGGGGGTCCGGTTGACAATTCGTCAACCTGCAGAATATTCGTGAGCGTCGGATGATCTAATGTCCACACTGGTCAATCCCATTCACAGGGACTAATTTCTTTATTTTTTCTTGCAAACATACAATTTCCCATATTATTATACAAGAGTTTGATATACAACTCTTTTACAAACCAAAATATATCAAAATAGATTGTCCCAATATATTTTACAAACATAGTGTTCAAGGCCACAACCCGACCCTCTTCACACTCACGACCTCGAAGGAGTGTCGTCCTCTCGTGTACCTGAAAGGGTGATCCCATGACGGGGTGAGCAAAGCCCAGTAGATATATCTAATATAAGAGCTACTTCTCACCTAAGTGCACATGCAATGCCAGTTACACAATTACACACCTGAATGCCTACATGTCATGAATAAGATTCGACCAATCATGACCCAATCCCGAGTCCTCACTGATTCCCTCACACATGCATATGCAAAGTGTGAAAACTGTCATGGGCGTTCCGTCCATGACCCCTTTTTCCAAAACAAAATCTTTTTGTTTTATTTTTATTGACACCCTCCAAATAAAGTGTGGGATAGCCTCGAACAAGATTTGTGACTACTGACACTCTCTTAACTTGTCACGCTCTGATACCACTCAACTTGTGGCGCTCTTTTACCACTTAACTTGTGACACCCCCAACTCTGCATCGAGTGTCAAGTGAGGGTGTCATATTTTTATTTTTCTTTTCCTTTATCCAATAAACTATAGCTTATTCATTCATATATTGTTAAACAGTTTACTTGAAATATATTTTGTAGAAGCGGATTACAAAATATATTCAAACTCCATAAATGGGAGTGTTTAACATATACAAACTTTACATTGCTTACAAAAACAAAAACGTATACAAAATAGACCAAAAAGGTCCTCAGTGGGCACTTAGTACGCTGGCCTTCGATTGTCGATGCGATTGTCCCTGTCAGCCTTCTATGTACCTATATGGATGAAACACTCGTGCTAAGCTTATAACTTAGTGGGAATAATACTCATGGACGACCACTAATAAGGATCATCACACTTTAGACACATGCATATACATCTAACATATCATATACTTATACAAATGCTTATATATATATTTCATACATATCATTTATCCTATTCAAGTCATTTGTATATTCTTGTCATTTGTTTTATGTTTCATGTCTGCACATACCTTAGAAGTGGATACAGGGAAACTATAAGGGCCCGATATGCGTTATCATTGTACGAGACAACAGACTCTTATAAGGGTCCAAAGGCGCCAGAATGACCTAAACGGCCAACCGATCAATATGTTGCAACTTTTTCTCCCCCGATAGTGGATGCCCATCTATCCCCTCTTAATCATGCGCTGAGTGAATCACAAATCATTTTTATTCTTACCTTTCTTAATACACATCTAATATAACCGAATAACTGTTGTTATCCAGTAGTCATATGCGATATTTACGATTATTTACGCATGCATATTTATCCATGCATCATTTAGACATTTGTATATGTTTACTAATGCATTATTTGGACATTTAAGTCAATCCAATATGTTTGGCGTACATATTGTCATTTAACATGTCATCCTTTAACCAAGGAATAACATTACATTTAAGCACATAATAGGCCTTCATAAGCCTCTTAATCAACCGCAACTAGGCTACGGCGAAATTGACCTGAAGTGTCACGTCCAGTGCCACCTGGGCCTTGAAATGGGCTTCTGAAAGACACTGTTTACTAAACCTATCAACCAACCGGTCAACCTTTTGTCCCAACCGGTCGATCGTTTAGTCCCAACCGGTCGAGTGTTTCCATTTTTTACAATAGCTGGTAGCTACTGCATCCATTTGGAAAATCATCCGGATGAACCGGTCGACCTACTGGTCGACCGTTTCCTCTTGGTACAATAGCTGACAGCTACTACATCCAACTGGCAGACTTACTGACCAACCAGTAGACCGGTTCTTCATTGTTTAAGGTTGGATGCTACTACATCCAACCGGATGACCTTCTGATCGACCAACAGGTCAACCGATTCATCCCAAAACCCAAAAAAAAGACATTTTTGGTGTTCGGGAAACACACCAAACAACCTTTAGGGGCTTCTACAAAGCTAAAGATGGCTTCCAAATGGAAAATAATTCCAAGGTAGGAAGAATCCCTTACATAACAAGGGTTCCAACTAGTATCCATACTAGTAATCCATACCAAAGGAAATATTCCAAAAGAAAAAGACCAACTCAAAATAACCCATACATGAATTCCATACACAGGTAGGTTCCATACTAGTATTCCATACCTTGCTTTTCTTCTCCTCTTCTTCCTTTCTTCCTTCTTCTTCTTCTCTTCTCTCTTTCTCCTTCTCCTCTTCTCTCTACCGGAAGCCCTAGCCTTAAAGCCAAAGAAATTAACTTTCTTAAGGCCTTGTTTGGTCTAATACCAATTTGGCTTAACTTTACCTCTTGCATTTAGGTCCTTCATTTTCATTTTATTCTTAAATCAACTTATTCAATTTCTAACTTAGCATATAATCTTATTATAATATGACCTTTGGGTCCTTAATTGATAAATTACTAATTTACCCTTGGCTTTGTATTAATCACAAGTTTTTATATTTTTTTACTTTTTGCACTTAATTTCGAAAAATATATTTACTTTTATTATACCCTAAACATGAAATAAAACTGTCATGGTATAATTTGAAGTGTTACAACTTTAGTCAGCCTCCGAGAAGTACTATGGACAATCTCCGATACTTACTTTGGTCAATCTCCAAGAAGTATCGTGGACAAATCAAAAACTACTTTCAATGGGCTATAGACAAAAACACATAAGAGAGATATATATATATATTATTATATATACAATATATATATATATATAAGATGACACCTATAATCATTTGTGATCTTGATGTGTTTCATGAACCCCAAAACATGGTAGAACAGACTATTCTATCACGATCCACAATCACAACAATATGGATGCCCCGTATAAATGCACAATAAGAGGTCAGGATGTCAGAGCTCTGATACGATATACTAATATGTGTCACATATAAATATGAGAGCAATTCACACGATTATACATGCCAAAGGGTACGATAATTATAAAACGATCGCATATAATTATTTCATCTATTCACATATATATCATATAATTTCACATAGTTTAAGATATTATCCAGACTGATAAGACAATATTATTTGATTCCGCTATAATCCGCCTAAATTGGTCTTCGAAAAATCTAGACTTAGTCTAGAAATTCCAGCTTTTGTAAATATCAAACAAAATTCAACACGCAATTCCCTACTCAAGCCATACGCATCCCTGAGCATTTTAGATACAACCCGGTTCCGAAACGTAGTTTCAAAACCGTAATTAATTCTCAATTGTCCAGACCCAGCCCACTTCTCAGCCCATTTTTTGGTTGAGCACTTCATCTTATTAAATTCTAGACTCAACGAGCTTTCCGTAGAGTCCAAGAACGTGCAAATTGAAGTTCGGACGGGAAAGTTATGGTCGTCCAAAGTTAGCGCTGCCGATTCGCAGATGTGGTGCTGAATTCTGGGCATACCGCTTTCCATTCGCCCATTTACCTTTCGCCCCGAGGACACCCGTGTTCAGCCCCGATGGTCCTACGAACTCATACTCGGTCCATGACCTGGGTCCCACAAACTGGGAAAAAACAAGCCACACAATGAAATAATTCCGCCCGGCGGGGCGAAATTGTTAGCCCTACACCGCCCTAAGCGTAAATGAACCTGAGCAGAGTAAACCTATCTCAGAGGTACCTGCTCTTCTCATGTCTCGAGTCCTGGCTTCAATCGCATCGACACCCTTCCTTTTCCTCTTTCCTTTCCCTCTCTTCCTTTTCTTTCGTCCTCATTTTTCTTCTATTTTCTTCTTCTTTTCTGTTTTTCTTTTCTCCCTGTTTCTATTTTTTTTCTCTCCTATTCTAGTTTCCTCTCCTCTCTCCCCATGCACACCTTCCCTTCCCCCTTTTGCTTTTCTTTTTCCCTCTTTCTCTATTTCCCCCCACCGAACTCCTTTTTGCTTCCCACTTAAATTGATGTTACATTGTTTGGTGGTGTGACACATGGCTATCATGTGTCACCCACACTCCATTCATGCCTAACATCTAGGTGATATATCACCCATGCACTATGCCCAAGTGGCACTTGCCACACATGGTTCTTCATGATGCCATGTGACATGCCACGATCGCTGTCATCGGGTCTATTTCATCTCGAATACGAAATTCGACATTCTCGAATCTAACGCAATTCGCAAGAACTAGATTTCCCCGCAAGACGACCCAAGGGTGAAATTATTTCACACTGGGAGGTCTAGTGAGATTTCTAGGTTTATAACCTATACCGCGAAAAATTTTAAATTTACCTGGGTTTTTACACACTTCATTTGTCCTTTCATTACCATGTTTAAGTTGGTGTAAATATTTATTTTTATAAAACGATAACCAAAAAACAAGAGTTACATTTTATTGGAATAGTATTTTTCGTGAAATTCATAGTTAATAAATGTTTTTAAAAACAAATTTTTTTCTTAAAAGAAACCATTTTTTTTATATATTGTAAAATAGTATTCTCTTTTCTAGATTTAAAATTTTGTTTGAGAGCTTTAAAAAACTTGTCGTGATAATAGGATGTTTTTTCATAATATATTTAAATTATTTTCATTTAATTTTTGGGGGATTTTTTTTGAAGAATATTATTTTTTATAAGTACAAAAACTAGTTGAAATACATGCAATAGAAGTTTCCAATATCTTTTTTTTTATTGAAAAAAAAAATATTTTATTGATTCAAACTAGTATTACAACAATAAAAACAGATACTCTAAAAACCATACCAGATGAAACAACCAGTTGGGTTAATAGCATAATATTTTTGGAACAATTGAAGTTTACATTATCTTACATGAAAGAAATATTTTTGGAAATAGTTATCAACAACCCTTGTTTTCAGAAAACAGTTGTTTCCAAAAATGATTCCTAGACATGGGCAGGTTCCCAGTTATTTTCAGAACCCCAACGTATGCTTGTACAATGAGTTTTCATGCAATGAATGTCAACATTAAGTTAAAGCACAGGTCCTACTATTAATAGTGATTTGATATAGCTAATTGTTTAAAAGATTTGATTGATATGATGAGTTTCAAGCTATGGTTTGATCAGGAGGGGCCTCAAAAGAAGTCCACCTTCTTCAAAGTGTAATATCGTGAATAAATGAATTCACATTTTTACTAAGCCTATATTAATTTGTTTTGGTTGGTCCAAGTAAAGAAATATCTATGACACATACACATGGGTTTGTGGCACACATGTACACGATAGAATTTATTATGTAATTTTGGGATTCTTCCACGTGGACAAGACTGATTCCATTTATGAACAGAATAGGAAGACTGGTATGTATATATATATATATATATATATATATATATATATATATATATATATATATATATATATTCACCAATTTATTTTCATTCTTCATAGTATAATTATTTTAAAACAAAAGCTGTAATAATTCAAATGTGTTTTTTGAAAAATATCTTGATTTGATAATGTGTTTTCAAAAAGACACCTTTTATAAAATATAAAAAAATAAAAAAAAAAAAAGATCAAAGTATTTTGCAAGTCTAGAAAATAATATTTCATTTATAAGAAAAAAATGTTTTTCAAATTAGTTTTTAAACAAACATAGAATTTTGAAAAACATGAAAGAGTATTAAAAGAATTCTATTAACAAGAAAGGTCTAAAGAATTCTATTAACAAGAATTCTATTAAGTTGTGCCCTGTCAATTTTTGAGCTTAGAACATATCAATGAAAAATGAACTGATATATTAAAACTTTATGCAAATAAGATAATAAAATGGTTTTTGAAGTTTTTAAGAGATAAATATATTCTAATCAATAGTTAATCTAGAGATTCCTTAATCTCATAGGATGTGTGAATTTTTTTATTTTTTTTTACATCTTTCTATGGTGACATTCTAGCTTGGTTTCGGATTGGGTTATGATGCATGGGATTGGAAATTTAGTTCTTAATTAGCCCAAGCTTGATTCTATGGCCATAGATGGATCAAGTTTGATTATTTATTTTCAAATATTTAATAAGGTTTTGTGTGGCACTGCCTTATTAGATATTATTTTACTATTAAATATGTTTTCAAATTTAGTATATTATTATCAAATATCATAAATATAAAATTAGTTATTTTAATTAAAAAAAAATTGAAAATTCTTAAATACTTTTATGAGTTTTGATCTTTTTTTTTTTAATTTTATCCATATTATTTATTTGGATTTACCCATGACATTTCTACAAATTCCAAGACCTCCTTTAGGTAGTTGGACTCAGGCTGGGCCTAGGCGAAGCCCAAAAGTTTGTATGGATTGGCCAAGTCTTGGGGCAACAAACCAAATTTGCATCCTAAGTTCCACCTAGTTCTATGACCAAATTGTTGAAGTAAGACTTTCAAATGATTGTATGAATGAATGGTAATTCGTGTTCACAAGGGCCATGCTTTGATCGTGTAAATATTATGTTGTGTATTTATTATATCATTGAATCAATATGATATAAAGCACAGAATAATAAAATAACACTAACATTTACATGTAATTAAGATCAGAATACTTATTACTAATAACCCATTTATTAATTTGATAGTTTTAAATAATACAAATTATAATTAATTCATCAATATTTAACACAAATAACATATTAAATAGATTAATCTAGGTTAAATATTAATTAGTATAATAATTAAACATGTCAAATTTGTGTTATGTACATTGACACGAATATAACTTGTTTATGAAACAAATTGGACAAGTTAACATGAATTTGACCCATATACGATTATACTCAATCCAAACCTGTAAAAAAACTTGCCAAGTTCATACCGTATTCACAGATCGTGTCAAATTTTACCAATCCTAATTCTATGTAAAGTTGGAAATATGGGTTTAGTTTGGGGTCACCCTAATTCTATGTAAACAGATGACTTTCCAATGCCAGTAAGTAGTGGTGGTGAGAAAAGGGAGAAAAAAAATGAGATGAAGAGAAATGGAAAATGTGAGTTTTTTTTGTTGAAGTATACCTTGGATTTACTTGAGTTTGGAAGAAAATTGAAAGAAAATTAGTTATTTGTATCCCAATGAAGTTCAAAGAAGAAGGGAGAAGAAGCAGAGAGGGAGAAGCGGAGAAGGAGAAAAGAAAAAGAGCAAGAAGGATAAGAGAAGAGAAGAGAAGAGAAGATATGGGTGTAAGGGAATAAGGGAGTAGAAAAAGAAAATAATAATAATAATAATAAATAAATAAAATCAAAAAGTAAAATTTAATAATAATAATGTGTGAAAAATTTTGGAGTCTACAATAATGAAATTAGGCTTTGTTTGTTAAATTATAACCCAACCCATTGTTCCATTATTCAAAAATCTAATTTGATTTTTGAAAATCTTCATGATTTTATTGACATTGAAAAATCTAATTTGATTTTCGAAAATCTTCATGATTTTATTGATTTTTATTGTAAAAGCAATGATGTTCTAAGATGTGTGTATAAAGTTGTATATGAGTTACAAATAAGAATAATTACGAGTTAATAAGTATAGATAATATCTAAATTATAATTATAATTTTTAGATATTATCCAAAAACAAAATCATAAAGACTTTAACAGTGATATCGTATCAATGTAGAGAAGTGAGCTCATAAGTCTTTAACAGTAACATCCCTGAATGGTTGAAATTTTGGTTCGTCCATATTATTGGAATAATTAAATTAAATTTTGATGGCTCAAAAATAAAAATTAATAAATAAATAAATCAAGCCTTTAAGGCTTAACTCAATTGTTAAATGAGTGAATGGGTGTATGGAGATCATGGTTTTGAGTATTTGTAATAACATAATATTATACTTTTATGATGCAAAGTAAATAATTATAAAAAATAAATAAAAATATTCACGATGGGATTATTGGGAAATTCATGATATTAGGAAATTATAAGTTTTGAATGAGGCTTTGACATTGAGGCATGACTTGAGTGATAAAATTGTGGAATGAGTTTACGGGATATTTGAAGTTCTAATCTAAAAATAGATTATTATGAAGAACAGATTACTAAGATTATGCAAAGTGAATAAAAGTAAAAACAAAAAATGAATGTGGATTCAATGTAGTTATAATTGTTATAATAAAAAAGAAAAACAATAGTTTATTTACGATTTAAGTATTTATAAATAAACAAATAGCATATTATTTAATTGAAAATCGTATATCTAATACAAATGGTGCATTTAGGAGAGTTTATCTATAATTTATTTGAGTTTATCTTATGACATAAGTATTTTTAATAAAAATTGTAGACGTTTAGAAGAGCTTATAAAAATAGCTTTTGACTCCTCTATAAGCCATTTTTAACTTATTTCTATAATCTTATAAAAAAAAACTCAAAACAGCTTATATGAAAGACTAAAATTGGTCATCTTAATGACAAAAATGTATTTTTGAAAAATAATGAAAAAAATAGAAAATAACTTTCTGAAAATTTATATAAAAAGTTAGGTAAATTTTTGAAAAATTATATAAAAAATTAGGAAAATTTTCTAAAAAATATAAAACAACTTCTGAAAATTTATGTAAAAATAGGTAAAAAAATTTTAAAAATTATGAAAAAAAATTCTAACATATAATTAAAAAATAGGAAAAAAAAAATATATTGATGATGAGAATAATGATATTGATGATAATTTTCTTTATTTAGAATTTGATGCAGATCCATGAGTGTTTATTTTGTTTTGGAACTTATAATTTTTGTGATGATGGAAAACACTAATGGTGTTTGTTATTTTTTCTTCTTATTTTGTTTTGAAAATGTTTGTGATGATGGGAATCAGTAGCGCTGTTTGATTTTTATGATTGATGTATTTTCCTTATTGTATTTTATTATTGGGACATAAAAAACTTATAAACAATATTTAGCGTAGATATATAATTTTGGCTTATATTACTTAACGTATGCATCACTAAAAGTATGAAGCCCCAAAAGCGCTTAAGATCCTCGTACGCCTTTGCGTTCTTAAATAATTATGAGTACATGGCACATCATGTTCTAATTTATAGAAAACATTCAAATTAAAGATTTTAATGAAGAAAAAAAACATAAATATTTTTAGCTTTTATAATCTTTGTGGCGGCCCACGTCGTACCCGACCCAACCTGAAGGTCGAACCCGGACCCGGGGATGTGGTCCTCACTCTTCTTTATTTTTTTATTATATATATATATATAAATACCACTTTAACATAAAGGGGGTCCATCATTTGATCACAAAACTTTTTTTTCATTCGATATGGCATTTCATGCTCATTTGGTCCATTTCCCACCTTTATACAATGCGGCATTATTAGCCGTTTTCAATATCCAAATATTTACAAAATATAATCATAGTTCAATTTTCATAATAGTGTTTGTACAAAATGAGTCGAAGAATTCCATGTATGCATGTGACGGAGTTTTAGTTATCCTCTGTGTGACTTTGACGATGACTCTGATTCATTGCGGTCTTCGTCCTCGTACACATTCTCTCGATACCTGCACAATGATAAAAACAATGCGCTAAGCATTTTCATACTTAGTGGTTCTATATAATTCTTTCTTCCATTTCAATTTAATACAAATCATGCAATTTTTTCTAAACAATGTTTTTTAACCTTGTTGAATGATCAATGCAATATAATACATATATTAATTTCATATACATTCATTTACAGTTTATTGATCATTCCAAATATGCACTTTCATATGCAATAAATAATTCAAAAAACAAATCATGCATTTCACAATTTTCTTATCATTTCAATTTGTCCTTAAACGAATTTAACATATGCTTTCGGTGCACAAGATAACAAAATCACCAGCACAGTCCACTGGGCTGCAGGCCGGTATAAAAACATTTTGTTTTATAACACAGTATGGTTCCGCTAGACTACTGACTGGTTATTAAAAATCAATTCGTGAACACTACCGATACTTTCCCACTGGGCTACGGAGGAGTGACACATCATTATGTTCGTTTACAGTATTGCTAATTTGACCATTATTGGTATACCAATCTATCCTCAACTCGAATTTAACAGTTAACATTCTATTAAGGGTGTTCAAACCATTCATAGCAAAATACAGTATAGTACTTATATTTATATAAACAATTTATTTTCAATACTCATGTAATTTTTCATATGCAAATCATTTCACAATCAATTACTTCAAATCAATTAAAACAAATTAATATGCTTTCTCTTCTAAGTCATTTCAACAATTCAAATCATTTTATAATCATTCAAACACTTTGGAATTAAAGAAAGAGAAGTGGAGAACAAACCAAAAAGATTGTTGTTTTTCGATTCTTGTCCTCGGAATTTCGACCTCAACTCGGGCTTTTCTCCTCGTTAGCCCATAATCCATCACAAATGACAATCATATATTAGTTAGGTATTCTAAGGTTTCTATTTAGGTCTTATTTATACCCGACTCCCTTCCGGTACACTGTTTCTTTCATTTTTCCTCATTTCCTCATCCTTAGACATTCTTATCCTTTTTTTTAGGCATAGATATGCCTCATTTTGATGAATTTTCTGGTTCAATGGGATCTAAATTTGGATACACTTATTTCAGACAGATTTAATCTTCTAGAAGTCTAGTTTACTTAGAAATTTGAATTACTTAATTCAAATAAGCGATGGCCAAGTTATAACCTAAATACTTAAACTGCTCCAAACACCAAAACTATATCATAACTGAACAGAATTGACCCGAAAACAGAGCCTCACTTTGACGAATTTTATGGGTTCAATGGGGTCTAAATTTGAATACACTTATTTCAAGAAGTTTTGTTCTCCTAGAAGTCTAGTTTACCCAAAAATTTGAATCACTCAATTCGGGTGAGTGATGGCTAAGTTATGGTCTAAATATCTAAACTGCTTTAAACACCAAAACTATATCAGAACTGAACAAAATTGACCCAAAAACAGAGCCTCACTTTGACGAATTTATTGGTTCAATGGGTCCAAATTTGGATATACTTATTTCAGGGAGATTTGTTCTTCTGTAAATCTAGTTTATCCAAAAATTTGAATCACTCAATTCGGATGAGTGATGACTAAGTTATGGTCAAAACAAAAACATGAGCTTTGGAAAAATTTTGACAGCGCATCTCCCCTAAAAATCCAACATTTCCTTTATACAAAAATTCCTCATTTGAGGACCACAACCAATCAAACAACCAAAAACAACTTCGAGCAACGAATAAAAACACTTTTATTCAAATTTGGGGTTTTCCCCAACCCAAACACAAGAAAAAGGGGGTTAGAGTTTGGTTTACTTATCTCAAATCTCTTTCAATCTTCTTATTTCTCTTTTTAATCACCTAAATCCTTGATCTTATGAAGGAAAATCACCAAGTTCCTCTCTTTTTCTTCAACCGTAAAGGTGCCTTAGCTCTCTCCTCATTTAAAATGTGGATTATGGCATCTGGCAAGACCAAAATTGGTCTTTTGTCTATTACATGACTAAGGCCACGTTTGACTACTCACTAATTCATCATTTCTCATTTTTTTTTTTCATTTTAAAGCTCCATTTCACTTTCATTTCATCTCATTTATACTTTGGCACTTACATTACTCATTTATGGCCCTTAGGTCCTCATTTGACATTTTTATCAAATTTATTTGGCTCCTATAAAATTTTCGGGTTTTTATCATTTTTTCGTTTTTAGCCATTTAAACTCCGAAAAAATATAATTTATTTTATTTTTACACTCGAACACGTGGCAAAAACCTGCTAAGTGTATTTTTTAGGGCGCACAGCCTCTTTTTTGATGTATATGAACAAAATCAAGCAGGCAGTATTGCTAATTAGTTATTTTTTATAATAGAGACTATGCTGAATGAGCAAATGCGCTTTTATAAAATAATCTTTTTACTTTATTTTAATTTTTTATCATTATTTACGATATATATATATATATATATATATACTTCTTTAGTTCTTCAGTTTTTCTAAATTTTTAAACATTATGAAAAATGTTTATTTATCCAAATACTTCAATTTTATAAGTGCTTATAATGCTCTTTTTAGTAATTTCAGATATTATAAGTGTTTATGTAATAATGCATCTAAACACCTTAAAATAATACATAAATTAAAATACGATCAAAGCACAAATAAATTTTTATCAATAAAAGTGATTTCTGGCGACATGTTCTTTATCTAATAAACTCCTATAAAATAAGTGTTTAATTATTGTTTACCCAAACAGTATTAAAACCCAATATTTACTATCCATTCTTATCTTTATCTATAACTTATTCGAATCCTATCTTATCATATGTTATTTTGATAAAAATTATAAACGTTTCTGAAGAAATTCTTTTATAAAAATAAATTTATTTAATTCTCTTATAGTTAATTTTTACTATTTCAATAGTTCTCTCACATGTGACGCTTATAAAAAAAAAAAAAAAAAACTCAAAACAGCTTATACGGAAGACTAAAATTGATCATCTTAATAATAAAAATATTATTTTGAAAAATAATGAAAAAATAGAAAACTAAATTCTGAAAATTTATGTAAAAAAATAGGTAAATTTTTTGAAAAATATATATATATAAAATTAGGAAAAAATTCTGAAATATAATGAAATAAATTCCGAAAATATATGTAAAAAAGGGTAAAAAATTTTCAAAAAAATATTTAAAAATTATGGAAAATATAAAACAATGTCCAAAAATTTATGTAAAAATAGATAAAATTTGCGAAAAAAATTATGACATCTAATTAAAAACTAGAAAAAAATATATATTAATGATGAGAATAATGGTATTGATGATGATTTTCTTTATTTAGAATTTAATGCAGATCTATGAGTGTTTATTTTGTTTTGGAGCTTAGAATTTTTGTGATGATGGAAAACACTAATGGTGATTGTTATTTTTGCTTATTATTTTGTTTTGAAAATTTTCGTGATCAAGGATAAACACTAAAGGATGTTTGATTTTTATGTTTGCATGTTTTCCTTAAGATATTTTATTATTATAAAAACTATGACAATATTTAGCGAGATATATCATTTTTATTTATATTGCGTAGCATGCAAGATCACTTAAAAGTTTATGCCTCATGTGCATTCACTTCAAGGCTTCAAGAGGCCATGGTCACAGACGTCTGCGCCTTAAATAATCCATGAAGCTCACTCAGACATCACGTTTCAATTTATAGAAATCATCCAAATTAAAGATTTTAATGTAAGAAAAAACATAAAATATTTTAAGCTTTTATAATCTCTTCATTTATACGAAATAAAATTGAATTTTTACTTGTTTTAATTTTTATCATGGTTTTCATGATATATATATATATATATATATATATATATATATATATATATATATATATATATATATATATATATATATATAGTTCTTTAGTTTTTTAAAAATTCTAAGTATCTCAAATTTATTATAAAGGTTGAATAAGAATGCATCCAAACACATTAAATGACATAAACGCTTAAAATATATAATGCAACACAAATATCTTATTTAATAAAGTATTTATGACATAAGCTTTATATAAAATAAGTGTTTAATTAAATTGTTTACCCAAACAGAACCTTAGTAATCAAATTTTCGTATAAGTGTCATAAAAGTTAGTGCCGAATGTTATTATAGTTCACTATCGAATTTGTAAGTTTTATTTTTATAAAGATACAAATTATCTATGTATTTTCAATAAAAAATAATATAATTTATTTTTAAAACATCTTTATCATGAATAACAATAACAAAAAAATTCACTAATTTTAACAATTTTCGATCAATACAAAAAATATTTAAACCTTTTTGACATTAAGTTGTTGAGTGTGGTATAAGTTTTTGACATATTTTCATTTTGCATATTCTATTATAGTATTATACTTTTACAATAATTCGAGATTGGAATATCCTGATTTGTATCTCACTTTTTTATCACTTAGCTAGTCTTCTAAGACTTATTTATATTAAAATGATAAAAAATTTATTTGAAAGGTAGCCTTTCTATATGATGCAACATAATTATTAATAGGAATATGTATTGTTTTTTAATGTAATAAACTATTTTATTAGGAAGGTAATAGAAGTTTTACGGCGGAAAGGAAAAAAAAAAGGAAAAATGAAAAAAAAAAAAAAAAAAGAGGAGAAAAAGAAGAAAAATGACAGAAAGAAAGAAGAGTCCCCTTTAGCAAAAGTGCTTTTAACAACAGTGAAAAGCACTTATCCGCTGATTTTCCCCCTCTCATAGAAAACGCACTTTCTAATTTCTATATGGTGAAAAGAAGCTACAGTAACGCTCGTGCTGATGGCTGTGACAAATAAAAACCATTGAACGCATTGAGTTGACTATTTTCTTCTAAAACAACGGTTTAAAAATGATCTCTGTTGTCTGTTACGGATAAAGCTGTCGTTTTAGCATACAGGCAACAGCGGAAAAAACCTGAATGGGCAAAAGGCAGAGAAGAGGTGAGAGTAAAGAGCACAGTGCCAAAACTTGAAAACCCCAATCCAGGATGGTTTTGCAGGGATGAAATCATCTTGAAAGTCCAGTCCTAGACTCTGCTGCAGTAGCTTTCTGAGAGCCATGAAAAAATCTCTTATTTTTCTCACGTTTTCAACGCTTGTTTTTGCTTTTTCCCTTCAATTTCGGGTTCAGGCTGCCCCTCCTGTAGGTCAGTACTACACAATCTGGATAATATTTCGTGTTATTTTGATCTGCTTGATAATGGGTATTCCTTCTTTTTGGGGTTTTTGTTTACCCACTTTGTCGGGAGTAAGTTTTCTTAGTCACTCTGCTAAGTTTATGTGTAAAATTTTGGGTTCTTTTGATCTGTTTGGCTAATGGCCATGCTCATTTTCTTGCATTTATCCACTGATTTTGTTGGGAACAAGGCTGCTTAGTTATTCTGCTAAATTAGGATGATGTTTGATCTGTTTGGTTGGGTTTGAATGGCTCTGAATGTTTGTGTGTTATTTTGATCTGTTTGATTAATGAGTCTAATTGTTGTCATTTATTGTTCTGAATAATGATAACTCAGGACCCTTTGTAAAGCACTTGTCTTCTCTTCTTAAATGGACTAGGTCTTCCTCCAAAGCACCCCACTCAGGTAGCTTGGAAATTATTTCTGTTTTTGTTTGAATAATAAATGAGGAATTGAAGACTATAATTAGTGGTTTTTTGTTTCTTTTTTTTTGTAATTTTTACAGATGGGAATGTTCTTCAATTTGAAAATGGGTACTTGGTTGAAACTGTTGTGGAAGGAAATGAGCTTGGGGTTGTTCCTTACTCGATCCGTGTCGCTGAGGATGGTGAACTCTTTGCTGTCGATGCAGTTAATAGTAACATTGTTCGCATTACCCCTCCATTATCACAATGTATGGCAGTTCTCTATTTTTATCATGCTAAAGTTGCTTAATTTTTGTTTCTTCAACATTAGGAAGTTGAAAATCTATAATTCTTGTTTTTCCCTAACTTACCTGAGCAATTGGGTTTGTGTGCTGAACTTGAAATCTTGGTATAATGCTTTCTTTATCCCCGTATGCTCCTCCATTTGAACACTGAGGAAAGCCAAGAAATGAACTGAAACTAGAGTTTTGAAACAACAACCTTAACCAAGTTTCATTCAATTATTCGGCTTAGTTTATGTGACTTTTCAATTTCTTGGAAGCCAAAGATGTAAACATGAGAGTTAAAGTTCTGTTTTATTAGTTTTACTCGGTTTTTATCTTTTTTTGGGGGCAAAAACATTGGTCTTTGATGGGTGAATTTAAATATTTTTCTTTGTAGATAGATGGTAATAGTTTGGTTCTTACATGCAAGTTCAGCAATTTCTCTATTTGTTTTGTGGTATATTTATCTTGTTACAGATAGTAGAGCGAGATTGGTTGCTGGTTCATTTCAGGGTCACTTGGGACATGTTGATGGAAAACCTAGTGATGCCCGTTTTAATGGTCCTAAAGGCGTAACCATGGATGATAAGGGCAATGTGTATGTTGCTGACACCTCAAATCTGGCCATCAGAAAGATAGGAGATTCAGGTCTGTCAATCATTCTTCTTTTGCAGTAATATTTCTTTTTGATGGGTAAAAAACAGCGTGTATTAATCACAAAAAAATACGGCAAAGCAGCCCAAAAGTACACTAGGGGTATACTAAAGGGACATCGCCCAAGGAAAGAGCCACTAAACACGTTGGACAGTAATATTTAGATTCTCTTTCAGTTGTCAAACCTTTCTCTGCAGGTTCCGGAAATAGTCCAAAGTAAAAATTTTCCAACTAATATAAACTACTTAAACTCTGAACAAAATCTGTTTTGAAATGGATTGCAGGTGTGACAACAATTGCGGGTGGGAAATCAACTGTTGCAGGGTACAGAGATGGGCCCAGTGAGGATGCGCAGTTCTCAAGTGACTTTGATGTGGTTTATGTTCGGCCTACCTGTTCTTTATTAGTTGTTGACAGAGGAAATGCTGCTCTTCGGCAGATCTCTCTCAACCAGGAGGATTGTGATTACCAATACAACTCTATTTCTGCCACAGGTTTGGATTTGATGTCTTTATGCTTTTTTAATTTCAAGCGTATGATTTTCTGTGAATGGAAGTAGCCAGTGGTAGAGCTAGAAATTTATTCTCGAAGGCATAAATTCAAAAAAGAATTTGAATAAATATAGATAAACTTAGATTGATATTCTATAGATTTATCATAATAATTGAAGAGTTATTTAATTGGATAACCTTATTATTAATGTTTTGACAATCAACCTATCATTCATTTTTTTTCATTTGATTGTATTGAGTCTAAATGCTCTGATGATTTCATTAGAAAGGAAAGAGCGGTAAGAAATTTTAGATTATAAAAGCCCTTGAGGCTTGTCTCAAGTGGTAAAGGGTTGGGGAGGGGATATGGGAGTTCCTAGGTTAAAGTCCAAATGTGGACAAAAATAAGAAAAAAAAAATTACCTATAAAAAAAATATTATAACAATGGCAAGAAGATGGTAAATGAGGGTTTGTTCGTGGAAGTTTTTGCTCTGGTTTTTTTGATAGGCATGCAAGAAACTTATTGAAGTGGCTAAGAAAAGGATCTACCAAAGTGCATGAGAATTTTTTACTGTGCTGTGCAGCTGTTTTTTGCTCCTTTTTGTCCTTAGGTCTTTTTTTTCCAGGAAGTGGAATGTAGATCTTGAACAATTCATTTATTTTGAGAGGAACATTTACATAATGATATCAATGATTTATACACCAAAAGTAGAATGAAATGTATAATGTAAGAGGATAGAATGAAATGGATAATTATATAACCAGGAGAAATGGGTAATTCATGCACTGAGCGTAAGAAAGAGAACAATTTTGAAAGGAGGAAACTTGAATGCACGAAGTTTTAACAGACAAATGAAGTAGTTATGAAACAAAATCAATGACGTAGATAGCTCTTGGAAGGGCATAAGAGGATTCACATATCCTAATAGTCCTCTGCATCAACCAGATTTATGATACAATCAGAGTGAAACAAGGGATCTAAAGAAGAACAAAGTCTAGACTATATTAGTAACAAGTAAATTCTTCGTACATAAAAAAACTTGAGATATTTTGGGATAAACGCCAATTGCAAGGTCTGAGACAACCCAGAAAGCACTTGATCTTGATCGGCTTTGTTGGCCTACTTGGGTATTGAGCATTTACCTGAAAGAACTTCAGTTATCATTGATTCTCTTTGACTTTTTGTACATGCTGTTTGTACTCCTAATAATGTTTACCTTTGCATGATAAAAACATCTTATTTCATGTCCCATCCATGTTTTTTACTCTGGTTGTGAAAAATTAGGCATTGAATTCTGATGAAAAGGGTTGAATAAAACCCTTCGGGTTATCACAATGGCTGGTATAGCAATGGAATTCGCTTAGTCATGTAAAATGTATGTGGCTCCATACATTTTATTACTGCCCCTTAACCATCCAAAGAAGGTTGGATTGCCCTTCTATACAAGACCTTGTCAAGCCTTACAGTATATTTTTTACGTCATTGTTTTCTTTTGTACTAATATTGGTTTGAAAGTATGTTGGAAAAGCTGTAAGGAACTTTCTATAGAGATAGTAAGGTAAAGAAAAATGCAAAATTTTCAGTTGGAGGACAGTAGGGAGGGAGAGTGGAGGATAGGTTCTTGGTCTGAGGAGCTTAATTATGCTCAATAAGGGGTCTTCCCCATAACGGTTAAGGAGGTCCTTATCAGTTGGAGGGGTTCTTTTGTGGGGAAGAAAAGAAAAAAGATATGGAAGTCAATTCCTATATGCATTTTTTTGGACAAACTGGAAGGAGAGGAATCGCATAGCTTTTAGGGAAGGGTCTTTAGTTGTATAGAGATTGAAGCTCTATTTTGTGCATAATTTATGGAGTTAGAATAAGTTGTATTTAGGTGAAGTGATTTCTTCATTCATGGGCTTTTTGGAGTGGTTGGCCTTAAGCTGAGGGGTGGTGAGGTTCTGTTGGTCCCCTTGCTTTTTTGGCTGGCTGTATACTTCCCATCTATTAAAAAAGAAGAAAAAAAATTATGCTCAATAAGGCTAGCTAGATAAGAGGCTATTGAGATTTTTGGAGAAGAGGAAGAGTCTGGAAAAAGGTCATGGCAAGCAGGTCCAAGAAGGTGGTTGCTCGATGTCACAAGGTTAGAGATCCTGATGGGAGAGGGTTATGGAAGAGTATTAGTACGGGTGAGCAGATCAACCTACTGACTTTATAGGGGATGATGTTGCAGGAGAGTTATATTTTTTGATAGTATGAATGGGTCAGCCCCTCAAAGGATCATCTCCCAAATTTACTCAGCATAGCAGGCTCGAAATACACCTTGATGGGAGATTATATTACGAGAAATGTGGCTCATTAGTTTGTTGTTTCTGTTCATAATTTTCAGGATTGGGACTAATTGGAAGCAGTCCTGCTTTGTGAGATGATGGTGGTCAGGCAAGAGAAGACGAGATAGGAGCTTAAATTTGCCATTCAATGTGCTGTAAGTGCTTCCCGATTCCACTAGGACATTCCTGGTTGTAGGCGTCAGAAGCTTGAGGAAAAGAATAAGTGAGGGGTACACAGAGCAGTTATTTGAACATGAATGAGCATTTATTCCTCTTTCAACAAGGGATGAGTACATGTCATAACTCAGAATCTTGAATGTGGAGCTAAGTTATGATAACTACCAAGTTTTGGTCAAATGAATAAAGTCAGCCATAGGAAATCCAGTTTTGAAGAATGTGTTCACTTCATACAAGAATTTTCCTTGTTCGATCCATCACCGGACCACCTTTCCCTGAACAAGACCTGCAGTGGATCTCCGGTCTGTGTTTCACATTTCCTCCCATTACATGGTATTAAGAGAAGTTCACCATGGTATATATATATATATATATATATATATATATATATATATATATATATATTTATTGATGGATAAAATAACATGTATTAATCACAAAAAACAGCACAGCTGCCCAAAAATACATTGGGAGTATATAAAAGGGACATAGCCCAGAGAAGGACCAAAAACAACAAAAAAGTAGAACCCACTAAGTCCAAAAACAATTATCTATACCCCATCCAAGTTAGAAATTCCAATAAACTCCTGTCTCTGTCCCCACTAGACACATTGGACCAGGACCAGAAGTTACAAATGAAATAATTCTTTAATCTATACGCAGAGAAGGTCTCATTATCGAAGGCCACTCTATTTTTCTCACACCACACTGTCCAAAAGAGGCAAGAGGAGCAACCCTCCAAACTTTCTTGCGCTTCTTGCCCACTTTGGTTCCTTGCCAAGTAAGAAGGACTTGCCGCATTGAGAAAGGAAAGATCCATCCAAACCCCACTATAGCCAAAATAAGCTCCCAAAGCATTCTGGCCTTCGGGCAGTGTACAAGAAGATGGTTTAGGGTTTCCTCCTTCTCTTCACATAGGTAGCATCTATTGGCTAAGGATCTTCCTCTCTTTTTGAGTTGGTCCAGAGTCATCACCTTACCCCAAGACGCCTCCCAAGCAAAGAAGCCCACCTTTAAGGGGACCATAGGGTTCCAGACTGATAAGGCAGGAAAAGGTCTTGTCTCGGCTTCGGTGCTAATCAAAACCTCGTACAAAAGCTTCACTGAATAAAGGTTGGGCTTACCCCCTTTTAAGACTAGCTTGTCTTCCCTATTTGAGACCACTCTCCAAGGATGGGTCATACTTAGAAAAATCTCCACCTCTGTCAATTCCCAGTCATTAAAGGTCCTGCTAAACCGAGGGGTCCATCCACCTTCATTCGATGTGTCCCAAACCTCCCTAATCAAAGCATCTTTTCGAACCGCCAAGCTAAACAAAATCGGGAACGTTATGCACAAAGCCTCCTCTCCACCCCAAACATCTTTCCAAAACCTAACTCTGCTACCATCACCAACCACAAATTTGGCATTTAAACGGACCATATCCCAGCCTTTCCTAATTTCTTTCCATAAGCTTGTCCCAAAACTATTCCTATATATATATAGTATAACAAACTTCTCTTTCTGGCCAGTGTATTGTGGCATGAGGTTGCAGGCCAAGATGGAAGATACCGCCAGCTGATGTGGGTTGACATGTGGTTGCACTGTGCCAGGGCTCTTGCTGCTTTAAACACATCTGTGCTGTTAAGAGGAGCCCACTACATATGAAGTATTACACACTGTACATGATACAGGATTTCATGCTTTTGATTAATGCCATGCACCTGTGGCTATTCATGAGTAGTCATTATCGTGTGCCGCTGTCCATTGTGGCAATCTATTTCATATGATTTTCAGAAACTTGAACAATCCTAAGGTTCCTAAGGGACATTTAGGAAACCAAACTTTGGACAACCTGAAGGTGACCTTGTCCAGATGTAATGTAGTGTTTTAGCAGAAATTCTGAATTCCCAAATGGGTTTCTAGAGCTTTTCCTGGAATACTTAATAGTTAATAATTTACTCTAGTTGTAACTGAGGTTCTTGAATGAAATTGTATCCCCATTTTAAGTTTTTTTGACTAATGTTATATCGTGACTTGTACAATGATTCTTGCTGTCTGTTACTTTGCAACTCTGGAAAAAAACATATTGATCAGAGGAATAAACCCAGTCTGACTTGGTTTTTTGGTTCTTTCGGCAGATATTTTTATGGTTATTGGCGCTGTGGCGGTAGGATATGCTTCATGCTTGCTTCAGAAAGGATTTGGGCCTTCCTTTTCCTCAAAGACGGTAATACTATCGCTATATTCACTTATATGATGATTCATTTGATGAAAGAATGATAAGAAAATCTGTAAATTCTTAGAACAATGGTAACCAGAAATAGTCACAAGATTGCATTTGATGTAAGATTCTTTGATTTCCCACTTCCTTGCATTGTTGTCTAAATCCGTTTGCGGCATTTCCAGCAGCACTCAGAGAGTGAATTCGAAGATCAACTGGTCAAGGAGAAACCGACGCCCATTGTTGAAAGCTTAAAAGAGGAACCAGTTGCAGGATGGCCTTCCTTCGGCCAGCTCATACTTGATCTGTTGAAGCTCGCGCTAGAAGCCCTGACTGGCATATTCATTCACCTCATCCCTTCTCGCTTCATTCCCACCCGAACCAGGAAAGGCCTCACTCCTTTAAAAGATCGTCTCATCATGCCAGAAGACGAAGCTGAACCCCTAGTAGCTCATAAGCACAGAGCTCCCCCTCCTCTTTCCGAAACCAGACAAGTTCATACTCCAGAAATGAAGCCTCCAAAGATCAAATCACACAGCTTTAAGGACCCTTCATTGTCAAGCAAGCATCGATCCTCAAAACGACAAGAATATGCAGAATTCTATCAGTCAGGGGAAGTTCCTCCTCCCTACACCCAAACCAGGTCTAAGAGCCAGAAAGAAAGAACCAGGCACCGGCAACGGGATAAAACCGGAGAAATGGTGTTTGGAGCAGTTGGGGCAGAGCCAAAACCGGTTGAAATCAAGGCAGTGGACTATGATGATCCAAAGTTCGACCATTACAATATCAGAAGCAAGTATGGAGTGAACAATTCGTTTCGGTTTTGATAAGAATGCAATTGTTAAATTCAATCTTGGTTTTTTTTTCTACTCTTTTAGATTTGTACTATTTGGTTAACCGGATTGGTTGTTTTGAGCATATGTGTTCTTAGCAAAAGCCCCCTCTTGAGTAGGATTGATCATCTTTTGACCATTTTAAGAAGGATAGTAATGAAAGAAAGGTATATATGAGCATGTTGTGAAAGGTAGATCAACCACTTCTTGTAGTGGTGGAGATGACAGTTTTCCAAAACATAAGGCTTGTTTGTTTATGGTTTTTTGAAAACTATTTTTTGTTCCCAAAAATAAGAAGAACAAGGAAAATACAAAAAAATCTTTAATGATCTAATTCTTCATCCAATATTGTTTGATTTGGAGCTGAGGTTTTTAACGAATCCTTGATTTTGCTTCTCTATTTGTCTCTCTTAAAAAAAAATATCTTAATAGTGTTGAGTTCAAGCTCTCAATATATGGATTTTCTTCTTTTTGTCTCTTGATGATGTGGGGCATTACAATACACAGTTGGTTTTTAGTTTTTGTTTTTTTTTTTGAAAAACAAAAAATATAGAAGACAAAAAAATATGGAAGACACTAAATTTAAATAACAATAATAGTTTGCAGAGAATACCAGAATGGTATCCTCGATGCTTTTGATTGTTATTCTCAATAATTGTTTTCCAAATCAAGAACAAAACAGGTTCATATTTTATTTGAAGACTTGAATATAGAAAAGGGGGATGAGTGTATAAACAAAGTACTATTGAGTTCGTATATGAACAGAGTACCACAATGATGTATTGTAATGTTAGTGAATACATAAAAAAAAAATGGAAAATTGGCAAAGTGAATTACTTTCTTTTTTTTTTCTATAAAAAATCTAATGGTTAATGAGCAGAAGAATAAGTAATAGGCTGTGAGTGCTGTGGCTGAACCTTTTTTTTTTTGTTTAAATTTCTGACATGGTGGGAGGTGACGTTTTAATATACTGTTAAATAATTAATTAAAAAAATGGAAATTAAAAAAAACCTATTTATTATGGAAATTATTTTTAGGGAATAAATGATAAATCTAATGGATAACGAGAAGAATAGGTAATAGGTTGTGAAAAAACTTTTAAATTTCTGACGTGGCGAAAGAGGATTGGTTGAAAATGACACACTAGGACCTACATCCCACACCGAATTAAGAAGGCTCAAACGCAGAACAGACGGCCAACATCCACTGCTGACTTTACTGCTTTTGACCTCCGGGAACGCGCCGGAACCCTCGCCGGAGTCTACTGAAAACCTTCACCGAGCGCTTCAATGTCCATTTCTCCGATTGCCTAGAACCAGAATGGGTTGTGTTGGATCGTCACAGACCAAAGGAGGCGGTAAGGTTTATCATTGTCTTGGGGCACTCTGTCGATTTTTTTTTTTTTCAATTTGGTTTCTGAGGAAAAAAATGGAAAAAGAAAAGAAAAGGATCAGGAAAAATTGAAAAATGATTTGTCCTTTTCGGTTTTCGAGGAAACACAGTGACCTATTTTTTGTTGTTATCAGCAAGCAGACTGGAGACTAGGTCTTGATTTTCTTGATTCGATTTTCATTTTTTCTGTAACGAATTTGCTTAGCAGCTTTTCAATTTCTAGATTCTGATTTTTAGAACATTGAAAATGTTGATTGGATTGATGAACTTTAGCCTCGAGCGAATGGCACAATTGCTTGATTTGTTAGCCTTTAGATATCTATTATTATCAGAAGTTGATTTAATCTGGAATTGTTATTATGAAAAAGTTCTTGCTTTCTTGACTGAATTGTTGTCGTAGATTTAGTTCTGTAATTGCAAAGGTGTTGGTATTTAAAGCATCAGGCAACATCAAGATCATTAGTTACCGATTTTGATGATAGTTATACTTAGTAATTAAAAAACTGTTTAATCACGGGAGTCCAATTTTGGTTCTAAATTTTGTGGCTAAAGATCTAAGCTGGAAAGATTAAGGCTATGAATTCGCATTTCTAAGACAATCAAATGAGCGAATCAATAATGCTCATGGAACTGTGGTTGTTTCATTCAGTCTGCTGTGGTTTAGGTGTGTTATTTTGGGTTGATCAATGTCAAAATTCTGTATCTGAGACCAGTTTACTTTGGCAAACAAATTTCAAATTTAGTACTTGGTTCTTTATGTTTCTTTTTGGTAGGCTAAAATCTTGACATGTTAGGTTGGAAAATGCTGGTACGTCATAGAATGTATCTCCATTGTTTAACCAAAGAAACCATACTTGCATCAGTCATGCTCAGAACTCAAACATGCAACCCTTCATTCATGGGCATGAGAACACTTTAAGATGGAGTTTGACCCTGTTAATTTTTGCGCTCAATTTTTTTTTTTAATAAATTTTAGGTAGCTCTTTTTTTTGGTTGTTAAATATTGTTATATGAAATCAAATAAATGAAGTCTCCCCATTCTGGCCGTAAACTCTTGCCACCTGAGCAAAGGACTCATGAACACCATTTTTGTAAATTGTGAATCCTTTCTTACTGTTTACAAATATCAAACAAAATAAATTATTCTTGTAAATTAAATTTCAACAAACAACATTCAAATTCCCTTCTTCTGTGGCAAAATTGGCAGTTCTTTTTTTATGTTATGCAGCCTGTTTATTTCCTTTCATGAAATAATGATCAATGAAGATCCAGGATTGCAAAGTTGTTAAGGAATGAAAGGAGCAGTTTAATACAAGATTCCTTTCCATTATATTCTATTCATGGTCCAGTCCCCAGCATGTAGTTTAAGTGGGAGGTTAAGTGGGATGGGATTATGTGAGGCTTCAGTTTGATCCAAGGTTAATATAGATGTGTACCTATCAAAAAACAATTCTTTTCATCATTTGTTCATTACCTGACATTTTGGATCCCATGAAACCTATTCCAAATACCTAGTGATCTTGTTTTACCTGAAATTTTATAGATAACTGGATGAGCAGTACCATCAGATTGACAATCCTAACTAATATACCGATATTTTTAAGTTATATAATCCTGATGGTTTGCTTATATAACAGTTGCAATTTGTTGAATGTCACAGGGACTGTAAAGAAGATACGGAAGCCAAAGCCTTGGAAGAATGCTCAACCAATTACAAAAACTCAGCTCATGCAGATGCGTGATGAGTTTTGGGACACAGCTCCTCACTATGGTGGCCAGAAAGGTAGTGTTACTATGAATGTGTAATGACTAATGGTTGCAACTTGGTACCAAAATGTTTCTAGTGGTTGTTGATTTTAGGCATTTCTAGTTTAAATTTAAGCTTGAAGATATTTCTATTATAATTATGTATGTGAAAACAAAGATAAATAATCCTTTTGTTGAAAAAAAAATGAAGCACCTTTCTCATTTTTAGGCAAAAGTGAGAGGGGATGAAGCAACATCTCAATCCAATCAAACAAATTGGTGCTGATTATTGTATACCACTTTGGGGTCAATAGTGTTGAACAAATCCCATAAATCGTCATGTACTGATTCGTGCATGAATGGCTCCTTAACATTACAGATTCAAGATTTGGAAACCAATTTCATGGAGCATAATTAGTAGTAAAGGAGAAACCCCTTTAAAATATATGGAATGAGCTCAATAATCCAGGCTCAAATCTTTTGTGATTTGATTGTTTATCACCTTGACGGGCCAACTGGAGGAGGGTTCACTGGAGTTTTTGTGATTGACTTCACATGTTAAAGTGAAGTAATTTTCTTTCGAACATGGAAATCTTACTTTTAAACAAGAGCCATTTTCTGATGTTACTGTTGGACAATCAATTGATAGAAACACTATCCTATTTTTTTTTATGAGCGATAAAAACGCTATCCTATTATTTTGACATTGTGGAGATCTCTTAAATTTATCCTGTAATTATCCCTTGACATTGATTGCTTTCTAATTTAAATTGTAGGTCAACTTTCATTATTTCTTTGTTGCTTACTTTGATTACCTTTTGATGTTTTTTCCTTTTGTGATTGCTCAATATAATTTAACTTGCATGAGAGCAAGGATTTTTTCTTTTCCTTGAATTTATCCTGTAATTTTCTTCCTTTTGTTTCTTTTTCTTGGTGTTGAACTTTTTATGGATCATGACAAGGTTTTTTTGGCTTGATGCATACCCTTAAGAGTGAAATGAGCCTTATGATGAAATATAGTAAAAACTATTATCTTTGTTATTTGTTCTGTTACAGGGTTTTCCTTTATACGCACAATACAGACACAAATATTTCCATTTTTTTATGTTTACAACATATTTATGACTTCTCTAGTCAATGTCCATAATTTTAAATGGTAACCGAATAGGTGGATTTTTTTTTACTTTTAATCAACAATGGACAATAGCAGAACCGAGCTCGAAGCTGGTTCACTTCAAGAATGAAAATTCATTCTACCATTGTGAAGTAAGTAAGATGCTGAACATTTTTATATCGTTCAGTCCCTTGGTTTAAGTTTTTTTGTTTCCTAAAATTTTGCAATTGTTCTTTCAATCTCAGGATTTTGCTTCCAGTGTTATTTCTTGTTTTATTATTGGGAAGCTTGGTTTCTAATCTTCTGGAATTGAGCTGATAATAGAAATTCTAGAAGTGTAGAGGTCTTCCCTAGGACCTGACTCTTTGTTGTTAACACTTTTTGCTTCTCTCTTCATTGTTGTCACATATTTTCAGAGTCCTTGTCTGCGATGTATTTCAGAAAGAGTTGGAATCATCTCCATTCCTTTTATAAATAGAGATGATGTCATTCACTTATGTTTATTCTGGACTTTTGGAGGGTTAGAAATGGGGTTGTGTTTGACGATAAGGAGCTGTCCATCCAAAGACTGAAGAGCTCTTTTTGTACATTTTCTTTTGGTTGACAACCAAAGTGTGCATAAAAGAAGGCCCTTCCATGTTGGCTGGCTTCGTTGACTGGCTGAGCATCCAATGAGACTGGGATTGTTACTTAGTTTTTTGTCAGCTAGAGCTGCTAGGGGATTTTGGTCCTTGTGGTGTTTTTTCAGTCACTGTTCTGGTTGGATGTTGTATTTCTTTGTGTTTTCCAGCTTTCTGTGTGGTTGCTTTGGGTTTTTTTGGGTCTAGGTTTAGCCATTGTAACCGCTTGTTTCCTTTTGAGTGACCACTTTGGCAACTCATGTTTGATTTTTTTTTTTTTTGTTAATCGTGGATGTCTGGGCCAGCTTCCACGCACCTCGACTAATCCCACTGGGCACAACCGGGTAAAACCTTTAGTGGTTGTAAGGGGATTCGAACCAATAACCCTAAGGGAACTTGAACTATTGACCATTGGGTAACTCCACCCCAATGCCTTACACAAACTGAGCTACCTTGTGTTAACTGTTTTTTGAATAAGACACAAACTGAACATGGACAAAGACAAAGCTAAGCGCAAGGACTGAAACAGAGCAAATAAAAGTACATATGCCTTACATGGAAGAAAATCCACTTCAAGGATAATCCTACTTGACTCCCTTCCAGTTTGAAGGCTCCTAATGCTCACAAACAAATGTTAGGACCAGCCCTCCGGAAAGTGCTAAGAGCTCTGCTTCAATAGCCATCCTGCAGTGTGATCATCTTCTCTCACATAATTTTTTTGTGTGTGAGAATCTTTCTATGCTTCATTTTTAGATCGAATGAGATTAATTTTCATTAAAATTAGATTACTTTCCTGGAAATATGCTTGACATGCCCTTTCATGGGGGTTTTAAAATATTTATGTTGTTTTAGCTGAATTACACTTAAATTACCATGTCACTACTTATTTAACTAGGCAGGCAACATGATTTTATCTTCTTATCCTCTCTTGTTAGTATTACAAGATGTAAAATATTAATATCATTTCCCTCAACTCCAGAGATCTGGGATGCACTTCGAGCTGCTTCTGAAGCTGATCTAACCCTTGCTCAAGCAATTGTGGACAGTGCAGGGGTCATTATTCAGAGTGCTGATTTGACAATTTGCTATGATGAAAGGGGTAACCTATCAATATTCATTCCTTCCTGTTTGTGTGTAGTTTTTCAATATTAAAAGTGAGCTTTGTCCCAAAATAATCTTTTTCAAAAAAAAAAAAAAAAATCCGAAAATAATTCATATTTCAAAATAATGTCCAAGCTAATCTTTTATTGACATGTCATGTTTAAAACCTAAAACCTTAGTCACCAACTAGGGTTTTAACTTTTTGAAAATTTTTATAAATCGTAGTCATCAACTAAGATTTTGATGATATGGCAATAATAGACTATTTGAGCATTATCTTGGCAAATTTTTTTTCTTAAAAGATTATTTTGGGACATCACCCATTAAAAGTACTCTCTCTCTCTCTCTCTCTCTTATCATTTCTCTGGCCTTATAGTTCCATTCAGTAATGCCCTAAAAAAAACCTTTCTGCAGGTGCAAAATATGAACTGCCCAATTATGTTTTGAGCGAGCCAATCAACTTGATTCGAGACAGTTGAAAACCAAGAGGATAAACCGCACCTTCTCTCGCGTGCAAGATTGATTGTAAATCCATGTACATCAATTCTCTCATTCCCTTCAGAACCCATTAAAAAGGTAATAAGGGTTCCCCTTTGATCCATTATTCCATCTGGATCTCCTCTGACTTGTCTTATGAAACACTATTTGGTGGCTCTTCTGAAACATCTTAGATTTTTTTTTTTTGGTCAAAAGTTATTTGTTTTCTGATTTGTTCCTTGGTGCTCTCTAGTAATAGGTGGTGTTTTTATTTGCTTAACTCAGTCCTGTAATAATCAAGTTTCAGTTTTAAGCAATCATTTGTGCTCCCATAAAAAAAAAGGGCAATTGAGAAGAGCTTCTACGTCTGTTAGGCTTTAGTGGAAATGTAAATGAAGTACTGGCATTCCCACTAGCCCTAAAATGATTGGGAAGAAAGCCTGAATAGAATTGGAAGTGAGGCCAGCGTTTTACTTGCGTCAAATTCTTCTTTTTTGGTTTAAACTTGGATGAATTATTATCCTCATAATTGCTATTTTTTATGGGAAAAGTAGGTTTCAAATTATCAATTTTGAAAACATAGGTAATGAAGAATAGAATTTAGGTGATTCAAGTTATAGAAAAAAAAAAGATCAATGACTTTGTAATACTATAACTAGTCAATGAACTATCATATTAGTACATTTACTAGTTATGGTTTCTTTAATTATGATAATACGTTTACTAATTTATTTATTTATAATAACTTGAATCACCTAAATCCAATTCTTCACCTATGTACAATAGTTTTCAAATTGAGAAGTCTGAAGCCTACTTTTCCCTTTATTTCTTGAAAAGAACTATGAATATCGTTAAGCTATTGGCCTTCGGGTTTGAAAATGGACTTGTTTGGTCGGCAAGGCTTACTTTCGAAAGCCCAAAAAAAAATTTTCTTGTCAGAGGCTAAATATTTATCTCAGTTTATACTAAATACAGAAAAGGACGAACAATCCTTTCAAGATCTACAAATACAATCCGTTGATTTTGAGACATGATTATTTGTTGTTACCCTGAAATAAAATTTGAAGCTTTTTTGTCATGTTGGTACTTTATAATGGTTCTAAAGCCCTATGACTGGACTAGATCCTTAATTGAACAAGAACGTGACGTAGTATCATGTTTGGAACGTTATATATATATAGGTTGGAAGGAAGGGAGAGAGAAATAGGTTTTGGTAGATAATTAAAATGTAAGAACTTTTTTCGACTTAATTCCTTGAAAAGCACCACAAATTCATACAATATCCTATAAAGAAAACCCAAAACCAAAACAGCAAAAGTTCATAGTAAATAGCAATCCATTTTCCAAATGAATTCTTACAGGTTGCCAACTTTGGTTTTCGAGTTCAAAAGGCTATTGTCAGATTACCGCGCAAAGCATTAGTACCCATTAATCAATGTTTTTAGCATAGTTCTGTAAAATCAACATTCTTCAAAATATCAATTTCAATTTTCTTACTCCCATCTAAGAAATTCTATATTTTCATTAAATATCAACTTTAACAAATATATTTTTCAAGTAGGAAAACCATTTCTTCTAACTTTTGAAAACTTGATTCATTTTTAAGAAGAGTTGTTGAGAAACCCTTATATATATATATATATGTATGTGTTCCTTTTCTCGATCACAGAAAGCTCCCCAATAGCAGTGCAGCATTACAGATGTAGTCAGTTCCATTAAAATCAAGGGCAAGAGATCAATGAAAAGCAAGGGCAGATAGAATTGCTAAGAGTCTAAGACCATCAACAAGCATTGAATACCAATTAGGATGGAGACCAACTATGAAGAATATAACAAATATAAAAGAAAACAAAAAGGGAGGGGGGGAGGAAAAACTGGAAGAAACTAAGTAGAACCTTAAAATAAAACTCAGTGGGTACTTGACAGAGAGTTCAAAAGATTTTTACCCTCAAACCTTCTTGAAGAATGACATAATATTTCCCTGCTTAGGATCTTTTGGGTTCCCTCCTTTCTTGCTTCCTGCTTTAGAAGGGGCGGCATTTCCCACTGCCGGTGATTTCTTTGTTATAAGAGGGGGCCTGGATTCATAAACCAGTGGTTAACTGCCTGCCTGCCTGCCATTATGTAGGTACTAGCTAAAGCTTTTACCCATTTAGATATGGGTATTTTGTAGGGGTGTAATTGAGTCGAATTTGACTCAATTAAAAACTTGAAGCTCGAACTTGAGTCAAACTTGATCAAGCTTTGTTTTCAAATGTTCGAAACTCGACTCGAAAAATAATCAAGCTACTTGAACTTAACTCTACAAAGCTCGAATCAATTAAAAAATTAATATATAATTACACTCAAAACCGACTCGACTTGAGACCGACTCGAGTTCAACTTGATTAAGCTCATGAGCTGCTTGAGTCGGGTATTGTGATACTCGAACTCGACTCGACAAGCTACTTGAGTTACTCGATCTCAAGCTCGACTCGATTAACTACGAGTCGAATTCGAGTACTCTATGAGTCGAGCTCGAGTAGCTCACGAATAACTTGACTCGTTTACACCCTAAGCGATTGTGTTTCTGATTAGAATAAGAACATACAAACATTTACACTGGAAGGAAATCATTACTAAATTTGGGAAAATGAGTCTAACCTGTTTGCGGCATTGGTGGTTGTACTAATTTCAGATTTCTTTGTCTCATTGCTGTCAGCTTTCTTTGTCTCTGCCTCCTCACCCTCCCAAACTACCTCAGTTACTAGAGCAAAATAATAAAGACATTAAACACAAAAATGAAGGGAAAAAAAACAGAAGAATGACATAAATTTAGAAAGTATGATAAGAATGGTTGTTTTTAATAATGCAGCAGCTAACATATGCCCTGGAAGCACCTAGAGGAGTATACATTTTTATAAAATTCTTTTAATTTGTGTAATCATGAAGAAGCTAAAATACAAGTGTACCACAATGTTAGGGAATCTTCTAGAAAGAAACTTTTTCTGAAATATGGGTGTCTATTAGTAGTTAGTAGTGTACTAGGATGAGTAACCAAAACATTTTAAGAAGATTTATCAAACAGTATCATTAAAAGAAACAACCATGAACGTAACAAGCCTCAGGAGAATAGAGGGATATTTGCCTGAGT
Source organism: Tetrastigma voinierianum (assembly GCA_016808115.1). NCBI lineage: Eukaryota > Viridiplantae > Streptophyta > Magnoliopsida > Vitales > Vitaceae > Tetrastigma > Tetrastigma voinierianum. The sequence goes on from JAEQBH010001557.1 coordinate 261,717, forward strand.
ATGATTTTACCTTCTCTCCCGCGCTCATCTATCCGTGTCTTCATCACTTTCCTCCTTTTAGGAGAACTTGGAGGAGGATCTGTCACTTTATCCTTCTTATCTACATCAATTTCAGGAACTCCACCGGGGATCTTGTCTTTAGAGGAAATCGCATTGTTCTTGTCTTTGCTGAGAACTGAAGAATCTTCCCTTGTCGATTGGTTAGATTCTCTATTAGACAATATCTCTTCCTTGACCTTCGGCTTATCTTGTTTTTCCTGGTCAAAACTCAAATTGATTTTGTCTGAAACCAAAGGTTTAGTATTTTGTTTTGAAACAGTACATGATTTCCCTTTTGGAGGTTCTGGCGAAGACAAATTGACTGCATCTTCAAACTCTTCTTCATCGAGAAATCAAAAACAACTCTCCTCTTTCTACTGCCGTCGCCACTGGAGGCTCTCTTAAAATTAGCATCTTGACCATCTTCATCACTGCTTGCGCCTTCTACAGCTTCACGAGCACAAATCTGTCCTTCTGCGCTAACTAACAACAGCAAAAGGTACAAAATTCAGCAGGGAACAAAAGATAGAAGAATAGAATTTTTTTTTTAGTAAAATGCTTGACAGAAAGAATTTGAAATCCAAGTTTTTCATGATGGTTAAAGAAAAGAATGTTTCAGTTTAATCACAAATGACAAGAAAAAAGAAACCAAGGAATGGAATTTGCAATGAATTTACCAACATCTGCTGGATCGCAACTGGGTTTTGATTTGGCAGATGCACGCCCCCACATATTTGCTAATGAGCCTTCAGTTCCAGAACTTTTATCATTCCGGCCTTTCTTTTTATTAGCAGGCAGTGAAGGAGTTTTCTCTTTATCTGTAGGGGGCTTGCTAGCTTGATCATGAGCTCTGGTGCCATTACTTTCATTTTTGACATCTGTTTCTACACTGGGAGAATGCAAACTAACTTTTGGGCTTGATTGTTGTACTTTTCTTTCCTGGGGTTGTTGAACAGCTACAGTTTGATGTGAAGACGTGCTTTTGGATGGACCCGGAAATCCTGTAGTTTTGGGCTGTGCAGCCACATTGCTGACAGGCGCTCCATCAACATTGCGCTTGACAAAAGAATTGGAAATTCCACTGAACCTGAACAAACAAAGCTTTGCACATCAATAAAGGAGTCATAATTTGATCCATGAATACTTCATAAAACGTTTATCAATTTTAATACTGACTCGGATGAATTCATTCTCCAGGCCATGTCACAATATTAATATTATTTTTGTCTTTTTATGCACAGGAATAAGTTATCTTCATGAACATGTAGGAACTATTAATGTGCAAGTATACTAACTTAGACATCATAAATTCCCTGATAGGACGATGACCCTTCACTCCCACGTAAAGGTAAAATAACAATTTGTTATGCCACATAAAAGTACCTCTTTGCTCAAAGAAAATGAAGGAAAAAAATGGGCTGCCTGTTAGTTTGATAACCATTTAAACCAAGTTTAAAAACTACATAACTACCTAAGATCCAAAAAGCAACAGGATTTTTACAGGATAACAACTGGCTCCTTGTGATAAGACAAAATATCTTTATCAGATCACCTTCACTAGTAACAAGTTTACCCCTCATAATGACAGGACAGTGCCAAGCAGCAAGATTAAAAGGACATCAACATTTTGGCAATGACTACTCAGTCAATATTTAATGGAAAAGAAGGCAATAGAGATATCTATCTAACTTTGAACTAACAAGTAGAAAGTTCTTCAAAACAAGACAATTAATTGTGAATTTTCTTGACCAATTTATAAAGAAAAAAGAAAAAAATCTGCTCCAGAAATAGAATTACTGGAAATTCAGCAGTCTACAAAAAATTAAAATTTTAAAATTTTCTTCCATGGAAGAGTTAGGGGCAGATTAACCTTTCAATTTTCTTAATTATAACTTAAAAGGAACCAAAATACAGAAACTATCTTACCTGTTATCTCTCAGGCAATTATCAACTGCAAAAGGCTGCTTAAAAAGCTCTTCTGCTTGCACAAATTCAGCATTCCAAAGTGCAGCTGGATCCTTTGGAATGCAGGCTTGCACGCTATATACCTGAACTGAGCAATGGCCATCAAATTCCTGTTTTGCTTCTGCATTAAAGTAATCATAAGATAGTCCCATATTAATCCCTCTTCCTTAGGGTGGCAACAAAACACACACATGTTGAGTGACTGTACAGAAATAAACAAGAATGAGCACTCCAATAATATAGACAAATAATCTCAATCTAGCTAATAGTTTATTTTTTAGAAAAGGCAGAAACATCTCAGTTTTAGAGGAAGGTGCAAGGATTTGAGATCCATCAACTAATTAACATTTTGCACTTTTGATAAGAACTTATGCTCATACTAAATAATACATAAATTTCAAATATAGATAGGTCAAAAAACATAAGAAATACAAACATAAGTGGGGAAAAAAAAGATGCAGGGTGGCCCATAAAACCCCAAATTTGATTCCTAACCTAATGCGAATCATTCAACATGTTACCATCAACAAAACAATGAAGATAAGCATAGAATAATGGAAAGGATTTCAGGAATGAACAGCTTGTACCCTATGTATTTTCATGTACTCTAGAATGCAACCTTTTATTAAGAAATTTATCATCATTTTCCTGCATTGTGCTTGGAAGATTATGACTTTCATGAAAGAGTACAACATGATGGATATAAGAATGCTCATGCATGATGGGCATAAGAAAATTCCTCATTCAATAAAGGAAATTCCACAATCTAACCAATGAATAGCTTGTACCCTATGAAATTTCATATACTCTAGAATGCAACAGCTAGTACCCTATGCATTTTCACATACTATAGAATGCAACCTTTTATTAAGAAATTTATCATCATTTTCCTGCCTTGTGCTTGGAAGATCATGACTTGCATGCAATAGTACAACATGATGACTATAAGAATGCTCATGCATGATGGGCATAAGAAAATTCCCCATTCAATGAAGGAAATTCCACGATCTAACTAATAGATGGAGAACTTAATAGTCTTTAAACCAAAAGAATTATTAAATATTCCCATCAAGAAACAATTTCAAGTTACAAGTAAGGAGAGAGAAGTGTTTGAAAATAATACAACATGCAAGATGTGATGGAAATGATACCACAACAATTTGAAGGATAACCATAAAGTTGTTGTCTACAATGAAAAAAGTCGGGCTAGGGTTTTGATATTTTAGGGTTTAAGGAAAGGAATGAGGAACAGCAATTTATGGGAAGGGAAAATGTAAAATAAAATAGGGTTTCAATATTTTAGGGTATAAGTAAAGGAATGAGGAACATGAATTTATGGAAAGGAAAAAAGTAAAATAATATATAAGGATAAAAAAACAAAGAAGATGTAAAATCTTAGTCTCATTAGGGTCTTTTAGGAATATCACTTAGACAAAAAATCAGTGAAATCTTACCTTTACCAATTGCAATGTATGTCACTAAAAAAATTATAAACAAAAAGATGATCATCACTACATAATCTTTTACATTAATTGGTCCCTATCAGGCTTTATAAAACACTAGAATTTGAATAAAACCATGAAACAATAAACTTAATTAATTAAAACTCTTACTCATTTCCTAAAACTATTAGTTCTTCTAAGAAAAACTAGAAAACTCCTTTTAAAATTGAAAACATAGATTCTGACTCAAAATACAATATGCAAAATCTTTGAATTTTTGTAGTTCTTAGAGCTTGTTTTAGAACCAATCCCATGAAGATGCTAGGAACTTGTACTATTGTTAGTTAGGGAAAGGCGGAGGAATAGTGGAGTCACAAATCTTGTATTGTGAGGTTTTTGTTGGCTTTTTTATTTAGAAAAAGATGTATTGGAGTGTTGAGATTATTGGGGGCCATTGAGGTGGCCAGGCATAGGTTTCACCTGTTAGGTTCTTAAGGAAGGTCTGTTCCTTGTATCTCTCTTTATTTTTTGATAAGTTTTTTTTCTTTCTTTCTTTGTCAACTTTAGCACTTGAACCTAGAACCTCCCATAACCCCACCTTGACCCTTTACCACTTGTGTCAGGCCTCAAGGGCTCCTTGTTTCTCTCCTTTTCTTTTGTAGGCCTTTAGACCTTCTCGTATACTTCATATGTACTTTGGTGTGCCCTTTGCGCTTTTAAGTATTCTCTTCTTAAACCATTGTAGAAAAAAAAAACTCATACTAAGGCTCTAACCTGTCACAAACAGGCAGTTGAATGACCACAAAGTTCCCTCCATACTGAATCCCAAAATAAGTGGAAAAGAAGCCTAAATTTATATCAAATAAATGCAAACACAATAGACATAAAGAAGTCCTGCAGGATAATAACAATGGAATCGAACTTAAAGAAACTGTTTTTATAAGAAAAAGTGGCATGATTTGGGATATTAAGAAGAGCTATAAAATCCAACAGTTCAAATAAAGATATGGCTCTAAATAGAGTGAGAAAAGGATTTCCATACTCAAAACACCTAATCTTCAAGTTTAAGAAAAAAAAATTAGCATTCTGGAAATATATGACATTTCAACAGAAAATCTAACCTGCAAGTTTAGGTTCAGAAACAAGACTTATATGGTAAACTGGAGGATCATTCTTCAACCAGCCTGACAAAGAATATATTACTTCCAACCCACTTCCATGTTTTTCAGCAAACTCATGAAGCAACCTAAGTGCGACAAGAGCAACTATTATTGTAAAGGAAAAAAAATTAACACTGATAACTACAGGTCAATTCTTGATATGCCCATTCTTACCTTTTTGCCACATTTGAGGTCACCAAAAAATTACGACTCAGCCACTTGTAGGAAACCTGAGAAGCAAACATGAAAAGTGATGAACACGTTTCAAATCAGAATAACTGTTCACATTGGTTGAAAGGGCAAATAATGTAAATAGGCATGCAACATTTGGTATCACCAACCTTATGAAAAGCATCCACCTATAACTAAAATGGATAATGAAATCTGACAAAAAATTTCATGGAAGGATCCAAAATGGGATAGTATGAAGAGCAACAAAATGGCACACAAGGTAGCACTTGTAAATGATATCCCAAAAGTTACATAAAAGGTTCAAAAAAGTGATAGTACAAATGCCCTTGCTCCTGATCATAATCATTAAAAATATTATATTATATGTTCCTCACAAAAGGAAAGTACATTAAGCTTCCGCAGAGTTTACTTTAAAAAGACATTTACTTGTTACATAAACATAATCACATCGCAAATTGCATGATAGACAGTATGTGTGGTTTAGAATTGGCCAGATTAACTAAGACCTCAACTTAGGCCCATCTTTAAGTCGAAAAACTTCAATCCAAGCTTCTCAATTGGTTGGTTGGCTCAAGTTTACGTTCTAGTTGCAGCCCTAATTTCACAATGGTATAAACCCATATGCAACTAAAATGATGGGCAACAGCAAGATTAAAGAAAAAAAATGGTCCTACACATTTTTACATAGATAGGAGATGATAAATGAAAACTAAGTTTTTTAAGTCCACATTGACACAAATTTGATGTCCTGATGGTGGGGAAAAACAGTTTCCAACTTCTTTTTCTTGGCAAACAAACAGAACAAATTAAGGGGTGCCTAACAAAAGAGCACAACCAAGTCCACATAAAAAATATTGTTTTCCAATTGCCATCTTACAAAATCCACTTAAACATCCTTACATAAGTCTACTTAGTAAAGAAAAACACTAATTGGAGTCCCATAAAGCAAGTGTAGAGCACAAAAAGAAAATCACCTTGACACGAGGGAAAAGACAAAAAGCATTACCAAACCAATTACAATGCTATAGACAATTACAAGAGAAGCAAAACAACACCGCAGCGGCAGCAGCAGCCAAATAAAATAACTCCATTGAAGTTATATCTCCATATTAACTGACTGAAGCACACAATTTCATCACGGTTTACTACTATTTTTTTTCTAAATCTAAAGCTATACCACTGGAAATCATCAGAAAACAGAATATCAGTTTCTAATTTAAATAAAGCAACAACCTAAGATCCAAAGGGATGTAAAGTCTAGTGTTAATTTAATCATATAACTGTTCTACAAATAGGGATTTGATAAACAGTTTCTAAAATTCTAAACACTGCTTATCAAAAGACATGTGATAAATGAACCCAAATTCCATTACAGACCTCAAATTAAGGTATGCTGCTGATATGGGCTAACAAGCATGAAATGGATACAACTCTCAGCACGATTAGATGATACAATATCTATCTGCATAGATCTTACAAATGCTATGTAGGACATTAGTTTCTGACAATTAAATAGGTGGATAGGGTTTCAATCTTATAGGATTTAAGAAGATGAACAAGGGATATAATTTCAAGGCAACTGGAAAGCGCAAAACAAAATAAAGATTATCAAAAAAATGATAAGAAAGATAAGAACTTTAGAATCTCGCCTGAAGCTTTCTAAAAATTTCACCTAGAAAAAAAAACAATGAAGTCTCAACATTAGAGAATGCAAAACATGTAAACTGAATTAATATTACTTAATGACTCCCTATCAAAAAAAAAAAAAAAAATTACTTAAAGACCTCTTAATTTACATCAATTTACCTTATTCATGAGTTTCTAAGAAATTCAAATTCTACTAGCATTCTAATAACCTATTAGACCTCTTTAATTTTCCATTATGATTCTAATAATTAGCTACTCTGAATTTAATCCAACTAATAATAAGTCACTTCAAGTTTATTTATTCTTTTCCTTCCAGTGCTTCTCTTTAGTATAATTAAGAGGCTTTCCCCATCAATAGGTCAAAGGATGGTCTCTTTTCCAAATAAATTCTCAGAACTTCCCTTTCCTTTTCCTTCTGATATCGAAGCACAGCCCCAAAGAATTTTGATAATCAGCTCCCACTTTTTCTCATAATCACACTTCCACCAGACAGTGAAACTCCTCTTAATAAAAGAGCTCCTACCTTATCTTCACAATTTGTATCGACTACCATTTTTTTTCAACACAAATTCACGAAGAACCCAAAGGCATGACTCTAAAATTTTTTAAAGATTCATATATGTACAAGCCTAAATACCAATATCAATATCCATGTCAACCGGAACCTGCATAAAGCCAATAAAATGGTATCTCTCAAAAACTTCTCTCCTTTGTTTTCCCAATACCTGTACACATTCATTTACGAACTCAAGAATTGATTGCAGAAACCAAACCTTCAGAACTGATAGCATGGACTTGATAGAAATATGTAAATGAATAACGAAAACAGAACCAGAAATTGGAAGATAAAAAGAAATACGATACAAATTCTAAAGGGAAAAGCGATTGCTGTTACCAATTGAAGCTTGTCGGAGACTAGGGCTTCGATCTCTTCGAGAATACCAACGGTTTCGATATCGGCCATCTATTCTCCGATTCTCCGGAGACAAGCATAGAAACTCCAGTGATATGCGTCAGATCTCCACGGCGAGATGCGTCGGCGAATGAAGAAGTTGAAGAGATATTCCCTCCGGAATGGAATTCCCTTTCCCGCCATTACTTGCGTTTTGAGGGTTTTATATGGGGTCTGTTCGCACGTGTGCGATTTGGTGGCACGTGTTTGTGAATTGTGGCACCCAAATTAAAATTCATTTTTCAATTAATGTAAAAAATATGTGGAGAGATGTGATCGGGAGCCTTTGGATTTATGATACTAAAATTAATACTAATATGGGTTTTATGATAAAAATTTATTTTAATTTTAAAAATCAAATTAATTCTAGGCTGCCATGATTATAAGCACACGCATATTTCAAGTGCATTAATTCTTTTAATTATTTTTGATGTGGCTTGAATTGGCCGTCTCAATCCTCTCAAGTTAGTTCATGATCTTCTAAAGCTTGCTCACACTCGCATTATTATGTTTGGAGAAAGTTTATGCGGATTTATTGATTTTATTGTAATACCTAGAAGTATGATAATACTATTGAACATTTAGATAAGACGATTGAGATATTTCGTAAACATGGAGTAGGCTGAGTTTGAATTAGAGAATCTGTGGCTTGTGTTATATGATGGGGTTTATCGTCGTTATGGTAAAATCTCGACTTGTATGAAGATTAATTTAGATATAATATAGCTTAAAGGCGCATTTCATATAGACCGACTCATAACACCTTATAGTTTGAACAAGAAAAAAAGTCTAAAATATAAATAATCAAGATAACTAAAACTTTTTTTGATAGCTAAACATTTAATTACAATGCAATAAATTATTCTCATTAAAACTTGGACTCAAGACCCTCTTCCCCGTGACTTTGACTTTTTAAAACGTTAAGCTTCTACCATATGTACTATAAAATTGATCTTATTTATTTAAACTTGTAATTTTTCTATGTTTTTCTACCTTCTTTTTCTTTTATGGTGCTTCCTTTTCCTTTTTAATGATTGAGGCGCTAGCACGCAAAACACAAAATAAGTTTTTTAATTAACAAACAAAAAGCTATTTCATGGACCTCAATGGTTCCTTGTAATATTTGAGAGCATTAAGAAGAATTAATAATAATAATAATAAAAGGAAATGAAAATAAGAAAAAAGAGAAACCAAAAAATTATAAGTATAATTAATTTTTTATACACACATTTAACAAATAAAAGGAAATAATTTATAAATTCGACTAAAAAAAATATTATAATATAACAAATAGAGTAAAACCAAATACAATTATAACCAATTACAAAAATACACATTTTAAAAATTATTTTATCATAATTTATTAACTTTGGATTTTTATTTTTTTTTTTTATTTTACGTTTAGGTTAACATGCATGCAGCAAACATTACTTCAACTTACTAAGAAGCCAAACATAGAGACCAAAGTAAAATGTTGCAACAATTGACTTTCAGTTCAGTACCAATGAGTTCAGTCAATACATATACAGTAGTTTTTTTTTTTTTAACACCATAAGTAACATTTTACAAATAGAAATGCCTCAGGAGAAGATGTAAACTTCGTCATATCCCTTCCTGCAGTTGAAAATCAGGCAGTATTCACAGTTAAAACCCAAGAAGAATGCAGTAAGAAAACAATGCTATGAAAAAACAAAATTTTCACTATAGAAAAAATTAAGTTATTTATTTTTTATTTTACTAATTTTAAATCTATTTTTTATTTTCTTTATATTTATATTTTCCTTGTAGTTTTTTTTCTTTTGTATCATAAAAATGAAACATGGTCATCAAAGAATTTCAAGCTTACCCAGCCTTTCCACAGTAGGTGGGACTGTAATTGTAAATGAGATTATCAAGCACTTGGCGAGCAGGTGGCCTGTTCATAGATTTCCTAGCTTCACTGCATCCAAAAAGGAGGAAAAAAATCCAAAATAATTCGGATTCGGTACAAGGAGCAAAAAACATGATTAATGTTTTGCCCATTTGATTTTCAGACAAATCTAAAGCAAGAAGAAGGGTCAAACTAAAATGATCTCCTAGAAAACGGAAAAATGTGCATAAATCTTGGCTAACTTATAAGCGAAGTAAGTCAGATTGCGATTTCGAGTTTGTTTTCGATCGCCGATTACTCTCGGCGTTTAGTAGTTAAATGTCTATGCAATCCACGAACTTGCGGATAAACGGGCGTTTAGCGCCCGTTGACATAAGGCCTGCGTGGACAGCTCGTTTGTCCATCATCCCATCTAAGATCGTGGCCCGATAAGGGATATGGATGAGCTACGATACTAAAGTCAAAGGCACCCGTGGACCAAAAAAACACTCGAGCTATATTGGACATACAGGCTATAAGTCAGGGGCATTTATGCACCTTATCCCCTAGAGAACGGGAATCATATGTATGATTTTGTCTGAAAACACAACAAATAAGTGGTCATAAGAAACCAGTCTCAACCTGATAAAATAGTTTGCAACATGCTGTGTTACTTGAATTGCATCTTCAGAGTGTGGAATCCTCGACAAACCCCATTCAAATGCATTTTTCTGCATTATTGGATTTTTTTGATAAGTTAACGATGAGATAGATAGGTCTGATATCAAACTGGGACAAATGATAGAATAACAGTAACAAATAGGCAAATAAATGAACACTAATATTATGCTCCTCTTCATCTTCTAACAAGCTATAAGAGAAAAAAACTAAGGTGGCCTTTGTTTTTTGGCTTTTCGTTGAATGCAAAATAGCTTTCAGCAATCGGGCTGTTTGTATTTTTTAACTTTTTAATGATTTATTGTTGAATTTTTTAAATTTTGGACTGAATAGAAAAAACCAAAATATTTGGCTTTTTGACTTTTTCTTAATGTTTTTTTTTTTAATTTTGTTCTATTAAGAAAAAACTAAATATTAGAATATGGGAAAATCATATACTTTATGATCCGATTTCTTGCTAATCAAATAAAATCAAATGTATTTTTTAATTAATATTTTATTGTCTCAAAATTTAGATAAAAATGAAAAAAAAAATGATTTTTTTTTAGAAAAAACAAACAACTAAATACTTAAGTAAGAAAACAAACGCCACCTAAAACCAAAAAACAATACTTCACAAAAAATTGAAGCTAATAATACCAAAAAAATAATTACAGCCACATTCTCAGCATCACAATAAATTTGAAAAATAATTCATGGCTAATATGCACATTCAAAATAATCCAGATCATTCATCTTACAAATCAGCAACAGGTAGAAAATCTGTAAAAGGTAAAAGCAAAAACAATCCTACCTCTGGATGCCACTGGAATGCAGTCACAGGATAGCTGCGGGCTTGTACGGTGGAGACATATACCTGACATGGATGGATGAGAAAAATAAGAATCAGAAATAACATATGGTGCTTCAAATATTTAACTTTCACTCTTGAATGAATCAAATGTAGAAATTTGTTTGGTTCTGTACCTTATCATCTTCATCTGTGCAGGTAGTTAAGATCTTAAAGAAACTACAGAGATCGGTATTCTCATGGAACCTTTCTGGTGATATACCATACTGTTGCATTAGAAAATCAACTTAGATTCTTCTCTTGGGTATACAAGCACCAGTAAACACATTAAGATTAAGATGTCATTAGAAAAATTAGTGTCCTTCCAAAAGTAGAAACCATAGACACTATATGGTCTAAACAGTTGCAATGTATCGAGTTTATATTATTGACATCTTCATAAAGAATACTTTCAAATTAAAAAGAATCCAGAATACATCATCGCCTTCATCCAAAACCGATTGTTTGTTTAAGAATTTAGGCCACCGTTTTAAGGGAGAACAATAGGATAAATTCCCTAGTGGTCTAGCATAGATATTTACTGAGAGATTCTCTAAACTGACGCATAAAAATAAACATGCACTGGCATAATCTGTTCCTTATTGTTTATTTTATTTTTGATAACCGTGGATGTCCGGGTCAGCTTGCGTACACCTCAACTAATCCCATGGGACCTTGAAGTTAACAGCCAGGTAAAACCTCCAGTGACCCTGAGGGAACTTGAACCAGTGACCATTGGGTAGCCCCACGCCAATGCCTTACACCAACCAAGCTATCCCTCAGGGTTAATCTGTTCCTTATTGCTTTGACGACAATGACATGTTTTCCTTTTTCTATTCCTCTTTTGATAGGTAAACACCGTACAGAAATGTGGTAACGAAGGCGGCTAACCTCAGTGCAAGGGAAGTATACAAGTCCTGCAACTATAATTATGTTACTGTAATAGAACAAGCAAAAAAGTCATAATAACTCACATGATGGTTTTGCATGACAAGACAATCAGTACTCAATTTTCTCAGTAAATCTGGAGGAAACCTGCACAAGTAAACAAACATTAGCTTACTAGTTTCCAACTTCTCTGGTGGGAAGAAATTCTAAAGGGACACCCAAGAACATATCTAGAAAAGTATTAACTGGATTTTGAAGCAAAAAAATAAAAAGTAAAGATAAAGAAGATGCAAGGGCAGCAAGGCTCCTCAGGAACAATCTTTATATGAAAATATAAAAACACAATATTCTGATATAAAAATAATAATAATAATAGAAGTGCGACTTTATTATAGCATAAAGTACCATCCAAGACTTTGATAGGTGGTCCCAGTCAAAACTAAATATTTGTGAATAAGAGAAAGGCATTTTTGTGCAGGAAAATAATTCTATTCATCTACATTGAAGATATGTGCTTAAATACATAATTGTGCTAACAAATAACTCTACCCATAACTCCACGAACTTGACCACTTACCCCTGCAAAAACTCCACTAACATTCTACTCACAACTAATTGAATAAATCAAATAAAATTAAAACATGGGCAGATGACCATTCCTTCACGTGCCCACAATATGATGCCTTCAAACCTCATCTTTTTTACTACTTCAGCAGTCTCCTTGCCTCATAACACGTGTACTAATGTCTCCCATGTTTGCCTCATTCTCTTGCACGTCCATTTTTTGGCCGAGAGCCGCATATTTTCTATATGGCTTCGATATTCTTAAAGACCTCCTGATTATTATTCTATCATTGCTTTCCCCTTTTGAAGCAACCTTGTCCCCAATGTTGAAGCTAGGAAAACGACGTCTGAAGTCAGCTGCGTCTTCCCAAGTTGTGTCCTTAGCTGAAAGCTCTTTCCATTGTATAAGAAATTCCAAAACAAGTGTAGACCCATTTTTTTACCAACGGGAATCGAGAACAGTCAATGGTTGGGGAAGAATGGCGCTAGTGTTAGTTATGGATGGAAGAGAGAAGGGAGTTTGTAGTATGATCTCCAACCTTCTTGCGGAGCAAGGAGATATGAAATACTGGGTGAATCTTTGAATATGCCAGGAGTTGTAATTTGTATGCAACCTAGCCAATTCGTTTGATCACCAGAAAAGGACCATAATATTTTGCGGCAAGCTTTTGGGAGGCTCGACGAAATGTGGATTGTTGTCAATATAGTTGGAGCCTGACATATACCCAGTCGCCGATCTCAAACTCAGTGACTCCGTTTACAATCCGCCTATTGCTTCATCCTTGGTTCATAACACAGGATTGTTGAAGTGTGACGACCATAAACTGTAAGAAATGGTGTTCTGCTTGCGTATCTCATAAATTCAGGTTTGTTGAATCGGATCATGAAGTTGGCCCTCTCAATTTTAGTCTCAGCCCTGGGATGGATTTGTAGAGCTTGATTGGAGTTGCCCTGAGGCACCTCCTGCCTTGAATGGATGGTTTCCATCATGCGATGCATAGTTTTGACCATCATGTGCACCTCCTCCTGGATGTTGCTAACTAAAGCTTCAAGATTTTCAACCCTTTCTTTAATGAAAGTCATAATGCTAGCTCTGATACCACTTATAGGAGGTCCTAGTCAGAACTAAATATTTGTGAATAAGAGAAAGACAATTTTGTGTTGGAAAATAATTCTATTCATCTGCATTGAAGATACGTGCTTAAATACATAATTGTGCTGACAACTAACTCTACCCATAACTCCACGAACTTGACCACTTACCCCTGCAAACACTCCACTAGCTTACATTCTATAAACTAATTGAATAAATCAAATAAAATTCACAAAACATGTGCGGATGACCCTTATTCACATGCCACGTCCGATGCCTTGAGCCTCATCTTTTTGACTACTTAGTCTCGCCTCCGCAAACGATGTGTACTCATGTCTCCCATGTTTGCCTCATTCTTTTGCATGCCCATTTTATGGCAGAGAGCTGCATATTTTCTATTTGGCTTCGATATTCTTGAAGACCTCCTAATTATTATTCTCTCAAACTTCCACGTGATCACAATCTTAGGAATCTAGTTTCATGCAAAGTTCACAAGTGGTATCACAGTTCATAATTGAAAACCTCTCGGTCAAAATACCAAAAAGTTGACTCCTTGACTACACATAAGCCTTGCAAATCTGGGAAACATTCAATTTCTCCTTAGCAAGTTTTAAACGTTTCAGATCCTACCATGGTGTTTTGGGTTATGTGTGATGGTGATCTCAGTTATACTGTCACAATGAAGCCTCATGCGATCGGGCTCTTCCTTCTGCCTACTTGGGTCTTCCCTTGGGAGCACGTCATAATTTGCTGGCTGTTGGGATGACATAGAGGAGAGATTCCGCAAAAGGTTGACTTTATGGAAAAGACAACATACTTCTAAAGGGGGGAGGGTCAACCTTATTCGGAGGACTCTCTCTAGTTTAACCATTTACTTCATGTCCCTTTTCCGCTTGCCAAGGCGGTCAGATAGAGGTTGGAACAAATTCAAAGAGATTTTATTTGGGGTGGGGGAGCCCTTGATAAAAAAACCACATCTTGTTAAATGGTCTATTGTTTGCTTAGATAGAAAGGAAGGGGGCTTGGGGTCAGGTGCCTTACTAAGTTGAATAGGGCCCCCTTATGTAAATGGTGTTGGCATTTTGCTCATGAGAGAGAAGCACTGTGAAGAAACGTTATTAGATGGAAGTTTGGTAAGGAGAGAGGGGGATGGCTTCTGAAGTCGTTAGGGGAGTTTATGGGACATAAGTTTGGAAGGAAATTAGAAAGGAGTGGGATGCATTGTTCTCTAATGTTGTTTTCTCCTTAGGGAATGGCAAAAGAGTGTGTTTTTGGAAGGACATTTGGTGTGGGGAGGAGGCTTTTTGCGACGCTTTTCCTTCCCTGTTTGCATTGACTTCCAACAAAGAGGCCTTCGTGGCGGATCTTTGGGAGTACGCAAGAGAGGAGGGGGGTTGGTTGCCTTGCTTTTCCAAACCCTATAATGACTGGGAGTTGGATGAGGTCCACAATTTTTTACAAGCTATTCAAAGGAAGAGGGTCCTCTCTAGATAGGATGATATGCTATTTCTTAGAGAAACTAAGGATGGTCATTACTCAATGAAGCTACTCTATAGGGCTTTGGATCGTCTGACAACTGTTTTGTTTTTTGCTTGGGAAGCTTCATGGAGCAGGGTGTTAACCCAAGACCAACTCAAAAAGCGAGGAAGATCTTTAGCCAACAAATGTTTCCTCTATTGTGAAGAGGAGGAGACAATTGATCATCTTTTGGTTCGCTGTGAAAAAGCTAGATTGTTGTGGCAGCTTTTGCTAGCTATTGGTAGGGTTAATTGGGTTTTTCCCAAGTTAGTGTGTGGTTCCCTTTTGTCTTGGCAAAGCTCCTTTGTGGGAAAGAAACGTAAAAAGGCGTGGATGGCAGCCTCGCTGTGCATTTCTTGGACTATTTGGCACGAGAGAAACATGATGGCTTTTGAGAATGAGGAGTTCTCTTTTCATAGGATGAATTCTAATTTTATATGTAATTTATGGAGTTGGTCAAATGCGCATAGTGTTGAAAGGCATAGTTCTTTGCTTTATTTTTTGACTTGGCTTGGTTGTAAAGGGTATAGTTGAGGGAAAACTTTAATGCATACATTCATAAAAACTTATAAAAACACGCACATCGACTCCCATACATTCATAAAAACTTGAATGCATCCATAATCTGATTGCCTCGAAATCAAATGACAATATACATAAACAAATTTATACCTTTGAAACACTGTTCCTCTAATATCTGCGTTTTTCATGAACTTGAGGGTGGATGCTTGATCTGCTGCACTAAATTGTTCAAGAATTTCTTGGTCCTATCATCAGAAAATAGAATGTAACTTCCTAAAAACCAAAATAAAACCAGGCTTTATAGATAGCTTCAATATGTACAAGATCCCAAAGGTGAAAAAAAAAATTACCTCAAGACTAAGTCAAATTACAGTAATTTAATCATAAATAGATTAATTTAACATCACCACAGAAAAATGAAATAAATTCAAATAAAAATTGAGGATAAGGAAGCGCAGTTCAATCACATATAATCTTTATGGTTGAAGTTTTGAGTACACTATGATCTCTAAAAGGTTGGCTTTCAGTAGTTTAACTCCTTAGTTCCAAGTTCAATATCATCACTGGAAGATTCTTTAAGAGCAGATTAGGTCATTCCCAGGCAAGGGATAGCAGATGATCAAGAGTTTGGCCATTTATGACAGAAGAACACGTAACTGTGCATACAGGAGTTCGTTGGATCAGTCCAGCAGCAAACATCCAATGATTTCCCTCTTTTCAGTACTTAAATAAAATTAAGTGCCAACTAACAAAGCCAGATTGGCTGTCCTGTGTGATTTGTTTGTGTGTTTGTGTCTACACATTATACTTGATCAATAAAAGGTAGCTATAGTGGCGTGTTTAATATAGAATAACCGTTCTCAAGGAGGAAAAGGGGCAGAGGAAAGGGCAGATATCATCTGAATGAATAAATAAAGACTCTGAACTAGTGGAACCCCCAAACCCCACCCATAAATGGATTTAAGAAAAGGATAGATTACCTTACTGACGATCATTGTTAAAAGTTCAAAACCCAAGCAGATGGCAAGTACAGGAAAGTGGTCCCCAGCATCATTCCTTTCTAAACTTTTCTGCAAAAGGACAGATAAAAGACCAGCTTGTAAAGGGGAGCCAATGTCAATCAAAAGAACACATGCACCATGATGTACGATGATAAGCCTCTTCATAAAGGGAATTTATTTTGTTTTCTTGATTTATTCCAACTGTACAAATTTATGTATTACCAAAAGTGAGAGAGGGGCAGGGGGGAAGATGCCTCCAGAAAATATCATTCATGCTAAAGTAAATCTGAAATCAGCTCAGTCAAAATTATTTCTTTAATCTCATATTTATTTTACCATCAAACTGTTGTTCCCTCCCTCTGATTGCATGTTTCTTAACAAAACTATGCCTGTTTGATCTTTTCCTTTTTCTTTCTTTATCTTAGGAAAGAGAAAGAAGATATATTTAGAATTGTATCGGTAATTCCTTATGAAGTCGATCATTAAACACCATCTGAGTGCTCTCCAATAAAAAGATGGAGCAGGAACAAATTGATGATGTTCACCTCTAAATGCTTCAAGACATTACCACAGAACTTCACTTGAACACTAAGCAGCAACTTCCCAAGTGGCTGCTTGGATGTTCAAGTGAAATTCTGCGGTGATGTCTTTAACAGAGCATTTGCTAATCCATTGCCCTGTGAGCTGGGGTATTTGGACCTCTCTATTGGCGGCTTTGGGAATTGATTGGGTGCCTCCTTTGCTAGTTAAAGATCTGATTATTAGTTAGAATAGGATTCCTGTTAGAAAGGATGAGAGGAAGGTTTGGAGGGCTGCCCCGCTTTACTTCTTTTGGGCATTTTGGAAGGAGAGGAATAGATTAGTGTTTGAAAATGAAGAGCTCTCCCTTAACAGACTGAAAAGAGCTTTTGTGTTTTCTCTTTGCTCTTGGTCAAGCTTGTTTGTAAATTCTGATTCCTATGTTGTTAGAAGCCAGTCAATATGGCTAGATTGTAGCTTTGGGGGCTGGTGAGATTTCTTTTGCTATTTTTTTTTTGTTTTTTTGTAAAGGCCAGGTGGCTTCTTTTGTATACTCCCTGTATACATTCCTTGGGGTTGAGTTTTCAGCCCTTTCTTTTTTCTGGCATCTTCCTTTCTGCATATCAAAAAAAAAACATCCAAGCAGTAACTTTCATGGATAAACCACACATAATTCAATGCAAGCATAAAATCTTAAATCACTATAAGCCCACTTATCAAATTTCAAATATCTTTTTTTTTTTTTATTTGATGGATAAAGTAACATGTATTAATCACAAAACAGCAAGTTGTCCCAAGAGTACACTCGAGTATACAAAGGACAGTCTAGAGAAGGACCAAAACATGAAAAAAACCCCAACCAAAAAAACAATTACCTATACCCCATCCAAGTTGTAATTCCAATAAACTCCTCGTCTCTATCCCCACTAGACACGTTGGCCCAGACCGTGGCTACAAATGAAAGAACTCTCTTTTAATCTATACATAGAGAAGTTATCTCATTATCAAGGTCACTCTATTTCTCTCATACCACACCGTCTGTAGAGGCAAAAGAGGGGCGCAGCCTCCAAACTTTCTCAAGGCTCTACCCACTTTTGTTCCTTGCCAAGCTGAAGGACCTCGCCGTACCGAGAAAGGAAAGACCATCCAAACCCCACTATAGGCCAAAATAAGCTCCCAAAGCATTCCGGGCCTCTCGAACAAAGGTGGCCAAGAAGATGGTTTGTGGTTCTCCCTCCTTCTTCACAAAGGTAGCATCCGGCTGCTAAGGATCTTCCTCTCTTTTGAGTCGGTCCGAGTCATCACCTTACCCCCAAGACGCTCCCAAGCAAAGAAACCACCTTGCGGGGACCATAGTGTTCCACACTGAGCAAGGCAGAAATGGTCTTGTCTCACTCGTGCGATTCAAACCTCATACAAGAGCTTCACTCAATAAAGACTGAAGCTTACCCTTTAAGACCCGCCTTGTCTTCCCGTTTGAGACCACTCCAAGGAGTGGGTCATTTTATGTCTACCACCTCTATCAATTCCTAGCCATTGAATGGCCTGCTAAACCGAGGGGTCCAACCACCTTCATCTCGACTCACTATCCCAATCTCCCTTAATCAACGCATCTTTGAACTCCGCTGCTAAACAAAGTCGAACGTTATGCACAAAGCCTCCTCACCCCCTACATCTTTCCAAAAACCTCGACATGCTACCATCACCAACCACAAATTTGCATTTGCGACCATATCTCATCCTTTCCTAATTTCTTTCCATAAGCCTCGTCCCAAACTCGTTCCCGACCCGAGCACCCCGCGAGCCTCAAATTTTCTTCTGATAGTCTTCCTCCACAAGGAATTCCTCTCGTTTGCGAAACGCCAAATCCACTTACCTAACAAGGCTTTGTTGAGCTGTGTCTCTAACCCCAAGTCGCTCCTTATCTCAGGCACACCGTGGTCCAATCCCACCAAATGAGGCTTCTTTCCAGTTCCCTCCCACAAAAGTCCCTTCCGGTTTTTTCTAGCCTTGCACAAGACTGGATCCCGAACGACATGAAATAGATAAGAGGCCCACGAGTGCTTCTGATAAGTGTAACTCTTCCCCCTTTGGAGATATATTGACGCTTCCAAGTGGCTAGTCTCCTTTTGAACCTTTCCTCGATGGTATCCCAAATCCTGACTGACTTGTGCGGAGCCCCCAGGGGGAGGCCCAAATACGTAGTAGGAAACGAACCCGCTTTGCAACCTAACTCCGCTGTCAGCACCTCAATATTCTCCCTCCCTCCAATAAGGAAAATCTCGCTTTTGCTCAAATTGATTTTCAGCCCCAAGAGGGCCCCAAACCACATCAAAATCCAACTCAAACAAGCCAATTGGTCAGGATTATCTTTACAGAACAACAGGGTATCATCTGCATAGAGAAGGTGTGACACCTCCAGTTCCTCCTCCTCTCTAACACCTCCAATTTTGCACCCAGACAAGAAATTCCCTTCCACAGCCTTGTTTACCAAACGGCTTAAGATATCCATTCCCAAGACAAAGAGGTACGGGGAAAGGGGGTCCCCCTGCCGAAGCCCCCTCGTACTTCGGAAAAAGCCCGCGGAAACCCCATTGATAAGGATTGAGAAGGAAGCTGTAGACATACACCAAGAGATCCAAGATAACCATCTTTGACCAAAACCCATTCTTCTCATGACCTCGAGCACGTACTCCCAGTTTACATGATCATAAGCCTTCTCAATGTCTAAATGTCTAGCTTACAGACCACTCCTCCATCATTCCTCCTCAACATGGAATCCACAGCCTCATTCGCAATTAAGGCAGCATCAAGGATTTGCCTCCCTTCGACGAAGGCGTTTTGGGAAGGAGAGATCACTTTGTCCAACACCCTCACCCTATTTGGCCAAAGACCTCAAGAGGATCTTATATAAGCTTCCTAGCAGACTAATGGGCCTGTAATCCTTTATATCCTCTACATTTCCTTTTTTGGGAATCAACACCAAGAAGGTAGCATTTAAGCTTCTCACAAATTTCTTCTTCTCATAGAATTCCTTGAAGAACTCCATTACTTCGTCTTTAACGAACTCCCGCCCAAAGCGGCCGTAGCGATCTAAACCATCCTACTCGGGGCCTTTTCACCATTGAGAGATCCCAAGAATCACGTAGAAATTTCCCCTCCTCGTAAAACCCGACTTAAACCGGCCAAAGATCCTCTGCTCCTAACTCCTCCAAGGATAGAGCAGATCGCCATCCCCTAGCTGACACCGGCCTTAAACTCGGCTTCACGATCCCCCAATGGCGCATTCTGGTGAGCCACCTCCCATTAATTTTAACTTTGTTTATTGTGTTTCGCCTTCTATGCGAGCTTGCCATTTTATGGAAGAAGCCGCAGCTGTTCTCTTTGTTGTGCTTTGATTTTATTCCAGAGGCCTCCCAACAAAGATCATCTTGTAGTCATCCCTGGGCTTTTGCCTTCCTCGCATTCTATGTTACGCCTCCCTAACTTTCTCCACGTTATCCCAAAGATCCCACTCTATATGTGGCTTCAAACTTTCCGTGTACCCACACGCTAAAAACCTCCTCGTTCCACACCTTTTAGCTTGCCTTTAAACCTTTCGGCCTTTTCACCAAGATGAAACTTGCCGAACCTGAAAGCTAAGCCTCGCCACCACCCTTTAAGGAGATCTTGCTTCCCGCCTCGTACCCACATATTTTCAAACCGGAAAGGGGAGGGTCCTGATCTGATACCTCCTCCATCTAAGCTCAGCTTTCAGCCACATATTTTCAAACCGGAAAGGGGAGGGTCCTGATCTGATACCTCCTCATATTTTCAAATATCTATAGTCTACTTCTTCTATGCTCAAAATGAATGATTGATACCTCCATAGGACTTGAAGTTGCTCAGATTCTAATCCCAAGTTTGTCTTGTTCTTATAAGCTTAAGAAATTCCAACAACCCTAAATACTTTTCTCACGTCCAAATAATGAAGTTTCTAAATTAACTTCCTATTATTTTGCCATTAAACCCATGCACACATATTAAAAGAAAAGAGAATGATACTTAAAAAAACTGAGTATATCTGTTCATTTAAGTAACTCCCTGTCCAGCACATTTATATTTTCCAAATTTACATTTGCTTTGCACAAGGACTTCTTTCAGCTAACTGCCATTTGACTTCCAGAATTTTTCTCGTTACTTCTGCCACAATCAGCCATCTTATTCCAAAGAGCATTGATTTTTTTGTTCAAATTCCATTTCAATTTTTAATTAGGTAAACAAAAAGCATCAGTTTTTCTCCAAGCCCAAGTTTTATGACTCATAATCTTCTTTTTTCCCATCTCTACACAATTATTCGATATTGCTAAATTATTGGGTCTGGTCAAGTGCTATTATGACTTATGAGATAGCCAGCAAGTCTTACATTTAACCATTATACTCCACCAGTTCGGCAGAAAAAAATCCAACCAGGATCGAATTCATTGCACACTTATTCATGTTCATCTCTTTTTTCAAAACATAAAAATGATAATGCAATATCTAAAGCTCTCTCTCTGAATAGTCCCTTCATCAAATCCATATCATTCATGTGCCATCTCAAAGTTCAGTTTTTAGTAGCACTTAGTTTTTGTCCTGCAAAAAGATTCTCTTCCTAGAGGACGCTTGCATTAATTCAACAAGACTTGGCAAAACTGTTGCCTAATATGGTAGCGAAGGCCATCTTAGAGGGTACATGCATGAACAATATCAGTATTCTCCATTTCTAAAACAAGTTTTGTTATGATTAACCTAAAATCTTTTCTAGTGGCTTCAACTCTGAAAATTGTGATAAACTCATAAAGAGTTAACCTGCATGTCTAAACCTACATGTCTAAGTAGGATGTACAGGTTGCATTTAGGTTGAAGACTGAACAAATAGCAAGGAACAAAATCATAAGATAATAAATTTTTGCAAAACTTCTGTGATGTGCCGCGATAGATCCAAAAGAAAATTATAAATAAATAAATAAATAAATAACACATAACAAAAGCATGGGAAGATATTCAATTTTTGCGCCATCTTTTAAATGCAAAGAAGTTCTGATGTAAGAGCAGTCTATATATTTCACAAGTTGGAGAAATTGGTAATACAATCTTTCCCAAATCTGATCCAGTTTAAAAGGTTAATCTTTCCCATATTTGCTCCAATATAAAAGGCCAGGGGATATTTCAGAGATTAACAGTGTAAAACCACATCTAACTATATGGCTATTTTAGCTTTCAGATTTAGACTGCAAATGAAAAGATGCTAAAAAAATTTAAAGCACAACTTGCACCACGTACAAAAGGAAAATTATAATGGAGGCAGACTGAAAATGGAGCATACAAACCACTTCCACAGGTGAAAATGTTTATATATAGCCCAAAAGATTCCCATGTAATCATAAAACCACAGAATAGTGAATTACCTTAAAAATCTCCCCAACAATATCAAAGTACAAACCATTTTTAGCCCATCCTCCAGTAAAAAGAACTCCATTGACCAGGTTGAGCTTCTGCAAAGCAACTATTACTATTGAGCATAACAATGGATTGTAGGTAAACAAAGTGTAACTTAGTATTAGAAAAGGTAACTGAATCATATTATAAACAATCACAGAAAGTGAAGAAATATAGTGGGATGGTTCTTCTAAAAGAGCTTGAAGGAACTAACAACCGTTCCAAGTATAGTTCATAACAGTGGTCCATGATGGCCTTTTCGTGGAGAGGTTCCAAATATTGCCTACTTCCTATTGCACAAGCTGTACCATTCAATTAAAGGCAATTGTAATTGAGCAGCAAAATAGACGACAAGTTTCAGGCCCCTCTGTTTGGAAACAAGTTTTATAGAGTATTGTCCCTTTCCAAGTGACAGTATTTGTTCCACCCGATATATCATGAGATAGGATCAAAGAAATTGTCCCTTTCCTTATGACAGTGTTTGTTTGACTGGATATATGCTGAGATACAAGAAACTATAGTATATATCTTATCTCATGTTTGGCTGTGTACTAAATATTCCATCACTTATGATATCTCGTCTTCCATCAAAAAACCCAAAAAGGAATAAAACAATGCATTATTGTGTTAAAAGATCAGTATCCTGCCCTTGAGCCCTGGCTAAAGTGGTGTAAGGGTGGGATAGGGGGAGAACCAGGATCAAATAGAGTACTCCAAGCGTAATATACAAAAGGGAATAGAAGTCAACAAAAAAAAAAATCCATTATCCTCAAATTCAGTGCTTAAGAAATGAAACCTAAATTGGGTTCCTTTTTCATATTTGGGAAAAAATATTTTCAATTTCCCTGTTCTCATTATCTTTACCTCTGATCCCTTAGCAACCAGACAGTTATTCGGATAATACAAATCAACAATCAAAATTCATAAACCAACCAAATGATGCATCTCTTCATAAAACAAACGCTTAGAAATTGTTTAACAGAAACATGGCAGTCCTGGTTGCCAGAGTTTTTGGCTTCTTTCACTGTGGACATCACATATCGGTAAGACCATTAAGGCCGTCGTGTAAGCAACAAGAGAGCTCCGGAAATAACAATCCACCAAAAAAAAGGGAAAATCAAACTCTAAAAAGCTTTTTCTTAGTCGTTTGGGAACCAAATAGAATCTATACAATCCACAGAATCTAGACAGAAACAAATACCAACCTCGTGGATAATCTCAAGAGGCTCGTTAAAGATTATAGGAATAACGCGAGCACCAGCCGATTCGACGAATTTCACGTACGACGCTGCAATGTACGAAGCGTCGGTATCATTGTTAAGCCTACCGGAAGCGCCATCGCCGGGATGAGTCAAAATCCCGATCACCGGCCGGAAATTCAACTTAGAATCGGGCCGGGCAACTCGGAGACGATCGCGCCGACCCAATCCGGATCTCACTCGGGAGCAGAAGCGTGGGTTCGGCTTTAGCGGAAGTCAACTCTTTAGAGACGGAGAGCAAAAGAGGAACCCAGAGATAGTTCCAGATATCGGAGAAGCGAGTGGGTGAGGAAGACGTAACGACGTCGCCAGGCATATCGGAGGAATCGGCTTGCGATGCGGTAGATGAGGTGGAGGCTGAGGGAGAGCTAGAGAAGAAATTAGCCGGCATAGTGGTCCCAAGAGAGGTGACAGTTTGTTCTGATGACAATCGAGTCCGTGACGGTGGTGATCGAGGGCATTGACATGGACGTGGAAGTGGCGGAGACGCCGTGTAGGGAGAGGCAAACTTGAAGGGAGAGACTAGAGAGGCAGACAACGGAGCGATGAAGTAGGGAGGACACTGATGTGGGGTCCACTCACACTTCCCAGAAGTTTTATGATACGTGAGCCTGCCCAAACGAAAAGCAACCTTTTAAGTCGCATCACATTAATCCTATAAGAATCCTGAGGAATCGTAACACCTATAAAACTCTATTATAAAATATAATTATATTTTTAATATTTGAATTTAAGATAAATGATTAAGTTAAGATATATCATAATCAACTCATTTATATGTTTGAAAATATTAAGTTATTATTACGTTTAAAACAAATAATTTTTCTACCACGTGTTTTGGTCTTTTGGATAAATGGTGGGGGTGCGCACTGCGCATAGTTCCATCATTTTTCGGCGTTAAAATCAAGTTTACAAGAGTTAATCGGATTTTATAAGTTTGATAAGAAATCAATGATTCAATGGGTTTCATTTTAATTGAATTAAATGACCCTTGTTTGCTTCCACTTTTGAAAACAAATTAAAATATATATATTTTTTATAGCATATTGGACAGATATATTATAATTTATGATAAAGGTTATTTAAAAAAAATGTTTTTTATCTACTGACGTGGATCTTCTTAATTATATCTCAAGTTCGAACATGTAATGTTACCGCTGCTTATAATGCAGCCTTTATCATTCTTGCATGACTTATTTCGACCAAACGAGAATTACGGCAGATGATACGACTTAAAGCAAAACGTATTTCATAGCGTAGATGTCCTCAAAAACACTTTATCGTCTAATTAAAAAACATATTTGACATATATCCTAGACAAAATATTTTTAATAAATAAATATTTTTTTAAGAGAATTGTCTTTGCCTTTGCAAAACACTATAAGTTGATTTTTCAATATTGAAGGTAATCTTTCATATTTAAAAACAATTTCTAAAACTTTATTAAACATGTAGAGTATGTTTGGTTACCAGAAAATTTAAGTGGAAATATAAAAGAAAGAAAATTGAGAGGAAAAGTAGAAAGAAAGAAAGAAAAATATGAAAATAAATAAAAGTAAGGTTAAACATAACATATTATTTTTATTCCTTTATTCAAACCAATTATATTTATTTTAACTTATCGATATAAAGATTAAATAGTTTAAGAATATATAAAATTTTAAATACTTTTATTTGTATTTGATTTGATTTAATACTTTTAATTATATATCCAAATATAAAAATTTAATTTTCAAATAATTTTTCTTTAGCTAGTACTTTCCTTAAACTAAACCTTAATTTTGGTATTTTATAATTTTTTTTATGTTAAAAACATTTGTAAGAATGACTATAAAACGAACTATAAAATTATATTCAACGAAATAAAATATTACTAAATATATAACAAACCAATGTGAATGTTGATGAGAGACAGTCTACAAGAAAACAAAAGTAAAGCCCACCTCTTTTGATTCAATTTCTGATTTAATGTTTGGACTACAAATTCATAATTTGAAAATAGAAATGGTAGGGCCATTGAGGTCCGGCTCAAATAGCAAAGGGAGAACGGGCATATGGAAGGTCCTAGGACAGGTACATGAGTGGTCCCGATGACAGATACATGAGAGGTTCTAGGATCGAGTCCTTATAAAAATATAATACTAAAACGGTTATGAAAGGTAAAGGGAGGACGAGTTTCCGAGAGGTTACAGTATTGAGTCCTTATAAAAATATAATATTGGAATGGACATACAAGAGATCCTATGATCGAATCCTTATAGAGACACGAGGTGTATGGATGCGAATCGACCAAGTGGCTGTTTGGGAAGACAGAAAAGTTGAGTACGGCATCTGGGAAAAGTGATTGTGTGGTTCTTTTCTCGGGAAAATTCTATCCACTTAAATGGTTTTCAATTGCTTTGTAGATTGTGACGTCCTTTTCTCATTCTCAATCCACATTTTATTTCTTTTGTTAACGTCGGAGCACAAATAAGCATTTGTTTAGCCACTTTTTTTGAAAAGTTTTATAATTGTAAACATGATAATTAATAATCTAGAAAATATTTTTATTGACTTTAACATTATATAATATTCAATAAATTAAGAAAACTGATTTTCATATTTAAGTTTTAGATTTTTTTTTTTTTTTTATGGAAACAAGTGAGAATTGCTTTTTAGAAATCTTATCCCTTTTTGTTTTTCTTGGAAAATATATTTTAAAGATGTTGTCAAGCATGCTATTTTTATTTTAATGAAGGGACAATATCCGTATTTGAAGTAAATTTACTTAATTAAAAGTTTACATAAATATTATTATTATTATCCTTATCCTTTTATTCTTAATACAATTGTTTTCAAAATACACTAAAGTTAGGCTCTTTTTATATTTTTTACAACTAAGGGTGTTCAAACTAATTCATATGCATCTCAATTAATGCATGAAATATTGAAGTTAATAATCGGATAAACCTCTAATAACCCTTTAGGGATTCGAATTGGTGATCATTGAAGAGCAAATCCAAATCCACTAAATTCAATATTATAAAGTTAGATAATAATTACTTTAAATTTTATTTGTTTTAAGAAATTTAGAATACTTATGTCTGAGATAATAGGTATATATTTAGATGATTCAAGATATAACACATTTTATTATTTTAATTATAAATTGCTTATTACTCATTTCAAGTTTAGTATGAGGGTGAATCTATACCTAAATTATAAGGATAAGATTAGTATGGAAGTAATAAAATCCAATCCTATTATATTGACTTTCCTAATCACCAAACACAAACATTTAAAAATTAAATAAATAAAGACCAAATTGATGAAAATTATATTTTACTTTAAAATCCCACCTAAATCCACTTTCAAGAAGATACACTATTTTTAACTTCAATAGTAGATTTTATGTCATTTAATTAAGCTCATGGGCTTATTAGAAAAATCACCCATAACAGAAGCCAATCAAAATATTGGTTATGGCTAATAAAACTTTCATTATATTAATATTGTAATTAGACCATTTGATAAGATAAACTATAACACCATATAAAAAGATCTATAATATTATAGGAAATATCACGAGTAAATGTTACCAAATTTTTGCATGGCCCATATCTCTTTATCTTTGCTCATTTAGAATTCGGAAAGTATTAAAAAAAAAAAAAGTCAAATATAATCATAATTCCCCATAATTTTATATATTTTAAAAATTTTTAGTCTTTATGTAATAGGGAAAAATAAATAAAATAAGTTTGAGTAAACATTTAAAATTAATTTATTAAATTTAAACATATTTTTTACATTTTTTTCATTTTTATACTCTATTTTATTTCCTTACTTTTCACATCCAAGATACTTTAAATGACGCTGCTTTTTTACTTAATATCGAATATAAATTTTTTTTTGTAGCTTAATATCAATACTTAATAACATTAAATATTAAGCTGCTTGCTTAACATTTAGAAGCAGACACGATAACCCACGTTATTTCGCCTGCTCCGCCCCACTCTTCACAGACGCCGCGAATCAGACCACCGGCTTTTAACCCGTTCAGCGAGGTCTCAGTATTGTTATTCCCGCCAGTTCCGATTATATTTTAAAATTATTCATTATTATTTTATTTTATACTTTAATATAAATAATAATAACAATTAGAATGTTTTTTAATAAATAAATTATGTAAATTTCATTTTTTTAAGAAATATACACTAAATATAATAAAAATAAAAATAAAAATAAAAATCAAATGAAACAAAATAAACGGCCGATCGATTTGGGCCACTTATTCCAAAACCCTCCCCGTCACATCCATACCGCTAATTACTAATCCTCATTTTTTTAACAATAGTGGAGTTTTTATTATTTCAATTGAAGATGATTTTTTATGAATATAAAAAACTAAATATTTTTATTATTTTATTCAGAACTTTTAAAAATAATAATAATAATAAATTGAAAAAAAAATAAAAATATAAACAGCTGAATAGTGAAAGCTATTTAGCTATAACTTAAAGCAATAAGTAAAAAAAAAAAAAACAGCGAATTTGTCTTATTTTGCTTTTTCCTATTGTCGGGTCGTAATTTAATATAAGGGCACATCACCATCTAGAGAAGTCATTTTCTCAATGTCATCTCCAAGGTAGGAGTTTGGCTTTTTGCCAAATGGGAGTTGAATTATTGGTTATGTATGTCACTTTGATAGAGATAGGCATAAGGACAAGACGGAAAGTTTTATTGCTTTTGTGTTGTCTCTCGTGTTCTCATAGTTTTTGGATCGTTGGGACATTAACTTAACAGTAAGAACCTATAAAACAAATAAGGCATCAACGGCGTACGCGCGACCGCTTCTCCGACGCCAGTGCTCGCCAAAAAAATGGTAAAAATAACACGCCCGCTTTTCAAAGAAGCTTCTCCTTTAATTGCCGCGATTCCTTCATTATTATAAGGCTAATACGCCATCCACTTTACGACAAATTCGATTGGTTCAACCATGTGCGCTGATTTCACGCCGCCATCCGCTTCCTTTCGACAATGCAAGTTATCTTAATATTCCGCCGTTAATCGAAGACCATCTGAAGATATGATATATCATAATGACAAGAAAGACAAGAGACACAATATATATTCCTCCCCTGTCATCTTCCTAGACGTGAGCCCACCCCATAAGATAAATGTCCCAAGAAAACCCACAGTCCCTAACTGAGAGAAACAACAGCCTTGATTGTTCGTTCAACCGCTCATGGAGTTAGCTATCTTTAAATGTCCTGCTGACTTAATCCCGCTTAACTTGATTAGTAAAAATAACAAAAAACAATAAAATCACATGTTTCTATCCTCTGAACCCTTTACTTTACAGAATGTTAAACATAAGAAAAAGCACATGTCTGGTCTCAATATAAACATTTATCCAATGGTAATGTACAACAGAAACACAGACATATCACGATACCAATCAAAACGCAACATTAAAAAAAATAAAAAACAAACAAATCAAAATACAACAACATTAAGTCAGACATTTGGGTTTGCTACCCAATCCTTGAGGGTTATTAGCAGTGACGGGTCTAACATTTATATTCAGAGAGGGCATATTTCAATAAATATGAGTACGTGACATCGGTTCCTTAAATTTTGAGGGGGCATGACATGGTCTGAAGTTCGATTCCACAAGCCGAAAGGAAAAAATATTGAAAAGAAAATTTGAGGGGGTCATTTTCCTCGTGGGCTTTAATTGGGTCCATCACTGATTATGAGGATTCGAGTACAACTTTATCCCATATTTTATCATCGGACAGGCTTCACAAAATTGACACAATACGTAAACATTTATACGAACCCACTGCCACGCGCTTCGTGGCCAGTATAATCGCATCAGTCTTATTCTGCCGAATTCGTCTAACACCTAATTCGATCCGAATCAATCTGCGAATTATTATATTAATTAATTAACCTATTAATAAGTTATTTTGTTTAATATCGATTATTAATTATAATTCATATTAATTTAAATAATAAAATTAATAAAATGTTAAATTTAATAGTTATTGGTTAAAACATTCATGTACGATTAATTATAATTCTTATTATTTTAAATGAATCAAATTGGGTAACGAAATTATACGTCGACCTTACCCAACACACAATAAACCCGATCGTATTTCTCAAGCAACAACGCCGACACTTTTATTATTCGTGCCTTCCAAGCCTAATGAGAACGCCGACACGATTTGGTAATATTTATTACGATTCGCATTAATCGACATCGACCATACATCGACACCCACGAACACGACACCTTATCGAATACCTAATCGCCACCCCTAACTAGGATCGTTATTCCTTTAAGGACGGTTTTTTTTCTTTTCTTAATATTTATTGGAAATCTTGAGTATCGTCATAAAGCTACATATATCGAATTTTAAGTAATCTATATATTTTTTTATTATCAAGTATATAAGCCTTTAGTCGATTATTTTCCTTATTAACTTAGATGTTGTGTCATCTTCTTATTTTTTGAATATTTGCATCATTTTCTAAAGTTTTTAGCATTTTTGATGTCGTTGTAGACCCTCAAAATTTGGGGGATTAGGAGGTTTCTTTATTTATGCGAAGTAATCATATCGAAATCGACGTATATGGGATTTTCCTTTCCCTATAAAAAAGCCAGGTATCTCCCCTTGTTTGAGGAAAATCAAGAAAAAAGTAAACCATTGCCAGGTCTCCTCACCGTTATTTTGAGGCCTTAATAACCCTTAATTTTATTTTTTTATTTTTTTTGAGAAAAGTTTTTGGACAATGGGGATCTAATTGGAGGCCCAAATTTGTCTATAAGTTTTTGTTTTAAGATATAACGGACTTAGTTTAAAAGTTTTAATAATTTGGGCTTGGAGGTCCCAATTTTGGGAAGCGATTCCGCGCTTAAACACCTGCCTCACCGTGAGGCAACTCGAATTCTGTGGAGCCGCCTCTACCGCGTGAAAGCTTTATTGACTTTATTTTTATTTAAAAATTATTATTTTATATAGTTATTTTTTAATTAATTGTCTTATATATATATATATATATATATATATATATATATATATATATATATATATATATATATATATATATATATATATATATATATATAATTATTTATTTAATTTATACTTTAATATTTTATTTTCTTATCAGAAGATATTGGCTGCTATTTATATTTAATTAAATTGTTGATTTTTTTTTAATAATTCAATTTATTTTTCTTAACTCATAAACCATCTTCCACCCTTAATTTATTCAAATCCCAAAATTTAAAAAATTCAAGTTCTAAATTTTCATTTCTCAAGTTTTAAAATTCAAGTTCTCAATTTCTTATTTTCTAAAATTCAATTTTTTCAATTTTAAAATTCAAGTACTTCAAATCCCAATTTTCAAAATTTTAAGTTTTTAATTTCAAAATTATAAATTCATAATTCCAAAATTCAAATTTTCAATTTCAAAATTCCAACTTCCTCGATTTCTAATTTCAATTTTTCAACTTTCCATTTTCAAAATTATTTATTCCACTTTAAATCTGCTCATACTTCAAATTTCAAAATTCTCTAATCCCCAATTTCAAATTTTAAGTATCATAATTTCAAAATTCAAGTCCCATAGGCCTCGTTTTAAGAGGTGAGATAAAATTTTATGTTTTATCTATTCAAATTTTTCGAAAACAATAAAAACACGTTAGCTACGGTATCAGCATTAAAACAAAATTTAAAAACAAATAAAATGAATTCACTATTTTCACATTTTATATACGAATCGAAAACGCATAATGCTCTTGTTTTCGAATTAAATCGAATTAAATCGAAAACACGGTGATTCGATCGGACGATAAAACGAAAGCACTGGGACATATTATTTTCTTTTTTCTTCCCCCTTTCGTCTTCCACTTCGATTCATCAAAGCCAATAAAACACCTGGATTGTGAATAGTAACCTGTATTTTAAACACATTTTCATTGTTTTTATTAACTTCATTTTCAAGAAAATAGTTTTACAAAATAGATTTTCTTATTCTTTATTTTCAACCAAATTCAAGTACGAACCGTATTTTATGAAATGAAAACTAAATATTGTAATACATTAAAAATTTTCATATTCGAATTTTGAGTAGAGTTAAAATTTTTTAACTAAACAATATAGTTTCTAATTTCTAATTTCTAAATTCCAAATTGCAAATTTCCGAATTTCAAATTTAGAAAATTCAAGTTCTTAATTTCAAAATCTAACTTCCAAAATCTCAATTCAAAATTCTAAAACTTCAAATTCATTTCAAAATTCTCAATTTTCAAACTTTTAATTTTAAATTAGTTTTCAAAATTTCAATCATATGATTATTTTTACAACTCTTATAAAATGGAATCTTATGGAGTTAATTTGTGAAACATATAAACGAGCTTGGGTGGAACTCGACATTTCATGTATCATTTAATAAATAATCCGATTATACGATTTATGTTCAATTTTTAATCAATGCGACAATAGATTTCTGCTATTACACTAACATTGTTTTATAATTGATAGCGCTTCTAACATGCCGCCTGTGCACATAGTTTTCATATGACTTTGCTTGATTATTTATTTATATATTGCAAGTGATTTTGTATTGTTATTGTTTATCTTCTGTGATTTATTAATGATGAATAAAACCATATTTTCCTTAATTTATTTAATAGATACCTAATCTCAGTGATTATAGCTAAGCATTTTTCCATCGTACATTTTCGATAAATAACTCCGACCCGGCATAGCCTGGGTTCTCATACATGCATTTTCTTATCATGAGTTATTTTTAGAGTTTTTCTTTCTTATTTTGTTTTCCTTTTTAAAATAAAATAAAAATAAGTGACGACTTCAAACTATCTTTTAAAATTTAGCGGCCGGTATTCTTCCATAACTTGAATGCATATCTTTTAAATTGTGAAAGTTATTTAAAAAAAAAACCCTATCTTTTTTTTTTTTATCTCAACTTTTTTTCTCCTAATCTTCTTTTTTTAAGTAAAACTGGATGATTTTTTTTACTATTCTTGACTTAAAATCATCATCTCTATACATTTTTCTATCGTTTTCTTCCTTAATAAAATAGTTATTTCACATATTTCTATGTTTTCATTTGTTATTATCATGATTTAGTCATCGTATTGGTGTAACATGTGGTTATCATCGTTTTGGTACAACATATAATTGTGTCATCTCGATACGACATTTGTTTATCATCGTCGTGATACGGCGTTTATTTGTGTGAGAGCGATTTAGATAAGCAAAGTATATTCGATCAAATATAATAAATTAAATCAATTATTATCAATGTGCTGTAAAACTAAAGTCATATGCATTATAATCATAATAGTAATTAATTTTAAATATGTAGATTCAACTATCAAATGTATAGGCTTTGAACTTATTCATTATGTTATTAACTTATATATTGTTTTATCCTTTATGGTTTTTAACGATTTTGATTATATATTTTGAATCAATAAAATTATTTTTATCTTTCAAATAAATTGTGAAAGTCAATAATTTTTTGGATTTTACTTAAATTCATGGAATCGAAACAAAATCATTTTTATGCTACAACCTATAAGATAGGTTGTAGAAAAGGAAAACCCAATGTCTTCGTCCTATTGGAACTTCAAAATCACCTTAAAAGAAATCGTAGGCATCCAAAGATCAAAAGCCAAGGCATCTTTGGTTATTGTTTTTAAAAAAAGTTTAAAAACAGTTTTTAAAAACATACAAAACATAATTTTGTGTTCTCCAAAGTTCTTTATAGTTATTGTTTCTTTTTTCTTTGTGTTTTCTAAAAAAAAAACAAAAACTATGACCCAAATAAGTTCATCCCGTTTAATTTGTTTTTTATAACAGAAAACAGTTTTTAAAAACAAAAATCGGACAAGTCCAAGTATACAACTTTGTTCATCAAGGTGTACATATTAATTGTTCACCCTTAAGATAATGGTTAGTGAAACATATTAATTGTTCAACCTTAAGATCATGGTCAATGTATAAGTGCAATGAATTAATCATGTAATAAGTGGAACACATAAATTGTCCATATAACTAAGATTGGAAAAAGGCAATTACTTATTCTAAAAATCAATATTCTTAAGATGATAGCTAATATGTAACACCAAATCATATTTCTTAATTGTCATTTAAAATTTATAATTTGGTACTTTTCTAAACATTATTTTGTCGAGGATAATCAAGGATGATGAAATGTATATATGCCATTCAGAAAATTTTTATTTATCATAAAGTGGGAAAGGAGATCTATTTACTAATCTATACATTTAAATGTTATAAAAGTGGAGAAAAATAATCTATTTACTTATAAACATGTTTATATATAGTTGATGTTTGATATAGTACTAAAAAAAGAGTAATTATTCATATCATGAAGAAGGGTTCCCTATGAATCATATAGATCTTATTACGAGGAATGGTTCATCAACGAATCATATAGATCTTATTTTGAGGGTGTTGCCCATTTATATTCTTTCAATTATGTTTAATTTTGAGTTTAATATTAATGATAAGTGTTATTAATATATTTTCACATTGTAAAAGGGCTAAAGGGGTTAAACGAATGTAACAATACCTTAAGGGCATAACTCATCATGAATTAGATCTCCTATTTTATTGTCTTTATATCTTACAACTTATATTGATATGGATTAGTTAACCAATCACAATTATAGAAAACTTGCAAGTATTTTTTCCTTTATTCAAAAAAAAATTATTATTTCTTGATGACCGTCATCCTTAATTCATATGATAGAGTCTTAAACATTTTAAAAAATCAATGCATAAAAAGGGAAGTGGTCCTGAATCGAGTTACAATAAAAACATTTTACTACATTATATAAGTAAAGTGTTTAAACTAAAAAACAATCTCTCATCTCCAAAAAAAAAACTAAAAAACAATCTTATCTCTTGATAAACAAAAAAATAAAAAGTCTAGGGTTGTCACAATTAGTATAAAAAAAAAAACAAAAAAAGAAAGATATATATATATATATATATATATGATAATTAGTATTCTTTAATGCTCCTATATAATTTAGTGAAGCATTTACTTTTCCAAAATCAATTATATACTCTAAAATGAAGTATGTGAAAATTATTTTTCACATACTTCAAAAGAAGGGAGTTTTATCATCAGGCAACAAATTTTTAGTAATGATCAAATCGCATTTATCTTCCAAAGAGACTTGAGATTTGGTGATATCTAGAAGTAGTATTTATAAATTGATTTTATTTCTTTGAAAAGAAATTTTAATTTGATTATTTGTCCGAGAAACTTGATTCAAGTAGTAAAAAAGATCCTAATATATAACAATGTAACTTTAATATGCAAAGTGAATACATGTTTTTTTTGATATCTCAAAGTGAATAAATGTTAAAAAAGAGAAAAAGACTATTCCCTACTGATGAATAAATAAATGTTTTTTTGATATCTCAAAGTGAATAAATGTTAAAAAAAAGAAAAATACTTTTCCCTACTAATGAATAATGATAAAATGATGGACTATTTTTTTATTTTTTTGAAAACAATGATGGACTATTTTTAATATCGTAATAATTTGCATCAACATAATTCATACCGAAAAACTAAATTCAAAAGTAAATACCAATTTGCGAACAGTTAAAACAACTAACAGAAAATAATAATAATAATAATACATAAACCTCATAAGTCCTAAATCCTAATACATAAACCCTCCAAAAACCCTCAATACATCGGGTGCCTGAATTTCCTTCTTCAGTCATTCCCATATGTTTCGCTTCAGAGTTCTCTGTTCTCGCAGTTTCCGCACACTCCCCAAAACCCATTTTCACCCCATTCCAATCCTTCAAAGGTCCATATCAGCATCCCCGGCGATTGAAGATCAAATCCAAGACGACAATGTCAAGAAGGGGAAAAAGCCCCTGGTCGATCTCTTCAAAGAAGCGGTGGGACTAAGCGAAAAACCCGGAAGCGAAAGCGAGGGAGAAGACAGAGAATTGAAAAAGAAATTGAGGGTATTGGAGAGGGAGGTGAGGAGACTAAAATCCAGTACCGTGACAGAGAGCGAGACTCCAAAGAGGAAGAAGGAGCTGAAGAAAGATGGGTTTTTGGAGGAGCAAACCAATCCTAAGACCAATAGCCTGTCTTCGTTGTTTTCAAATGGGAAAAATAGAGATGGGAAACGCCGGGAATCGGGTTCCCTGGAGAAGAAGGAAACGGAGGAAGAGGAGGAGCCAGTGGTTTTTAAAGACTTATCGGAGGACATGTTGCTGTTTTTGAATCATTTGCACAGGAAAGGCTACTTCAAGGATGCTAATTTCTTGCCGAGAAGTGGATCGATTTATGGGGCTTTTGATGATAGCTATTCTCGTTCATTTGTAAAGTTTGCAGCAGTGAAATTTGGCAGTGATAACCAAGAAATTGCCAAGTAAGAAAGTCTTTCCTCCCCATTGCTAAGATTTAGTTATTTTTTGTGTTTGTGTTTGTTTTAGGTTTTATATTTCTCTACTTATTGTTTGTACATCACCACCATTAATTAGGGTTTTTTTGGGTGAAAGTGTTATTGAAATTTTAATTTTTTTGCATTGGGGGTTTTTGCTAAGATTTTGTTGTTGATTTATCTTAGGACCAACCACTGGCGAAGTAATTTCAACTTAGTTTTGTCATTTTCGGTAAACAAATGAGCTTTTTCCAATGAGGAAACAACCGTGTATAACCTTATAATTTATAAATTGGATCATCTCGTTATAATGTACCTAGATTGGATGGAAAGTTACGGCATTTGAAGATGGCCTATAGTTTTGGCTGACTGAGGATTGACAGGGCTGGAATTCTCCAAGCTCTATAGATGAGAAGAAGATGGCCTCCTTTAGTGGCCGAGGCTTGGTGTTTCACTTGTGTGCTATCAAACATGTATAGTCCGTCTTTAAGTTAGCGTTGTGACAGAATTGTTTTGATGGCAATATCCTTGACAAAACAAGTAGAAGGATGAAACTCGAAGGACACATGATTGTCATTGGCAAAATTTAAAGCATTGAGAAGGTTGTTTTATTTTAATTTCTGGAACATGCAGAAGCTGTTTCAAACTATGGTATTTAGAAGGAACAGTTCGAGAGAGAAAGGAAGTTTGTTTGTCCAATCCAATGTGATGAATAGGGAAACCTTTACCATAACTTATGAAAAGTTGATCTTAGGTTTGTTATTTTTCCAAGAGCCTCTACCATATCTTCCTCTTTCATGCTGAGATGAATTCCCACAGAAGGGTTGTATGCCATATGCGGGGTGTGCTGGTGTATTCATATTGGAAAATCTGTTTCCAGATTTTTGTGTTGAAGTACAAAGATGTAGTGGGTGTGGCAAAGTATGCTGAGCTGGGGGTGAGGATTTCTGGGATTTTGGTGTTTTTTTTTCTTGATCCAACTTTCTTGAGCAAGCAGGAATAGTTTCAATCTCATCAACAGTGTAGGAATCAATTCTTGAGCCATATATCTGGTCTTTTACTGAAAGATTATGATAAACTAGAGCAAGAAGATCAACTGTTTTTCTGATCTTGAGGACGTAATCACTGATAGAAGTGTCTCCTTTTGTTATGTTGTGTAGTTGGGTTTTGAATTGAGTTATTTTGGCTTGTACTTGAGTAGTAAAATAAAGATTAAGTGCTTTCCATACCTGTGCTGAAGTGTTGCAGTTTACTACGTATGTGAGAAGAGTATCTGATATAGATGCAAAAATCCAAGAGATGATAAGTTGCTCTTATTGTTCCCAATCTAGAAATTCAGGGTTTATGCGTTTCAGAGTTTGATAAGCTGGATAGAGAGATTTTGAAGGCATGATCGAGGTTTCAGAGAGAAAGTACTGCAGTTTGTGTCCTGTTAAAGTTATGAGGATTTTTTTGTTATCTACTTTGGACAAGATTGGGTCAGGAAATGAAACTGGAAGAAAGCAGGTGGTTGTGTACGAATTTTTTATGGCTAGGATAGAACCCCCTCTGATACAATGTTATGGTATAAAAAGATGCTATAAAGAGATGATGGAGAAAGAAGGCAGCCATAGCGAGAACCTTTTCTTTTACGTAAAGCTTACTCACACAAATATGCATACAGGGTATGCCATTTAAGTACGCTTCAAGACTGTAAGTATCTTGAGGAATTATTTTAACAGAATTGTTTTTTTTATCAGAATCAAAGGATAACAGATGCATGATTTTTCTTCATTGCTTAACTTATGTACACCAATAAAGATGAAAGATGATGAGCTTCAAATAATGGGATCCTTATCTGCATACGAAGAGGGTCTTATGGAAGTGCTATATCTCTTGAGATGTGCATCAGGTATTGGGTGTTTAGAGTGGTATATACCAGGCTTTATTAAATTAGCCTAACATCAGTGAGCAGAACCGAGATGGTTCTCAACTTAAAGTGAACCTCCCTAGTCTTGAGTGGCATTTTTTCCCTTCTGTTAAGCCTAGAAGACAAACCAAAATTCTCAAAGGAAATTGAAATAAGAATTCTTGGAGGTAGAGATATAGGAATGGGAGATTTTGACGACTCTACAGTTTCCGGACACTCTGTTTATGACTGTTATGCTTCATTATCGCATCGTCCATTCTAAGGCTCAATGTGTAGTTCATGGAACAGTGTATTGAATGAGTGCATTGAAGAGAATGCTTTTATTAGAGCTGATAAGTCAATCGACTTAAACATTTGCTTCTGGAGGCATATCATCTAATATATCTTTACAAGATTATAAAGCAATTCTTCATGAAATTTATAAGGTTAGCCTATATATATATCAAGTATGAATCTCGTAAAAAAGTATATTCAAAGGTTATGTAGCTGAGAAGAGATGTTAACATGGATGAAAATTATTCTATTTTTTTTCCCCAATTCCTATGCAATTTGAATTCCATGTTCATCCTATTTTGTGTTCGGTCTTGTCGTGTTGGTGTATTTGCTATTCTGAACTTAACTTGTGGATGCGCAGATGGCTGTCTGGCAGTGACTTGAAAAAAGTGGCCCTCTTTGGTTGTCCTTCCTTATCAAGAAAAAACATTTTTGCTGCCAAAAGATTGCGCACTTTCTTCAGAATTCCAGAAGAGTTAGTAAGTCATTTTTTTTCCATTAAAATTGTTCCCATTCCCCATCAAATCTGCTCTCTTTCCGACATCCAAATGAATATGTTTCTCTCCTTCAGGTATGTAGTAAATGTGTCTTAAAGGAGTCATGCAAGTTTGTGAATCAGAGCGTATGGAGAGGCGATACCAAGAGTTTAAATTTATCGGTTGTAATGAGACTTCTTACTCTGTATGTCATGGAGTCGACATGCATCCACAGCTGGTACTGTCCGACGAGGTGAAGGCTTCGGTCAGTCGTTTACTGAAGGACGTCCTGAGATTGAGTGACACTGTTGCATGAGATTATACATTAATGTTTCAGGTACTTTCAGACCAGTTTAGCTCAACCGCACATGGCTTCGTTAAACCGCTTTTTGTTCTCAAAACAAAGCACGTTAAAACACGGTGATCACGCCGGCTCCCGCTTGATTGTTCAAAAACACTTAAAAACATTAAATCGCTATAATTAAAAACAGTTTTCAAAGAACACCAAAATGATGTTCTTTATATTTTCAAAAACCGTTATCAAAACAGACCTCTGAAAGCAGAAATCTGGGTGACGTCGAGTTTCATTCTGGATTTTGCCCGAGGATTTGTGTTACGTTCATTAATCATGTAAGTCCTCATAGTCAATTGCTTGGCTAATTCTTTTTTCGAACTTGAAATTTATACAGATGGGTATCATTTTATTTAAAATCGAACTGTTTAGTTGGTTATTGACCTGATTGTGGATTCAAATAAGTGTATTTTCTTTTGTGGGTTGGAAATAATTGCTACTTCTGCATACATCCATGGTTTATGTTTTTCTTTGATAACCGTGAATTTGTTCGCACCTCGACTAATCCAATGAAACTCTGAAGTTAATGGCTGTATAAAACCTCGAGTAGCCCCCGAGAGGACTCGAACTTAGTTTATGTTGAGAAACAGGAAGTGAATTTTACGGAGGAGAGGTCCATCTGCATGTTCTGTATGCCTTCTTTGTCTGTTTCTTCCCAAATTTTATGATTGGATATGAAACAATGTATGAAGAAAAGTAGGGTCACATCTTAGATGGGTTGTGTTGCATTTGCGCCTAATTCACCACCAGGTCAAAATTTAAGAAAAGGACATGTTGAGCTTAGGGGTGTAATGGACTCCAGGCGATACAGAGTCAAGATCGAGACTGAGTTCACCCTGATTAAAACTCAGTTCTAACTCTGACGAGCCTTTTTTAAGTTAGTTTGAAACTCGACTCGAATAAAAATAGCCAGCTTTACTGATCTGACTCGATAAAAGTCAAATCAATTAAAAAATAATAAATAATTATAAACCGCACGAGTAATTTGACTCGTTTACACCTTAATTGAGCTTAGCCCTTTTTTTTTCTTTTTTTTTTTAATTTAAATTTTATGAACCCAAAAGGTAATAATTTAAATCAGAGTCAAGTCGGTGAATGGTTAATTAGTCTAGCTTGCCATCATTCATGTTAGGTAACTTCCCATTCTGCCATGAAAACTCAATCATACCATTATAGAAATGTTATAAACTACTGCTAATACCACTAATGAAATGGTTTCATTCTTTTATGTATGTAATCATTATTCATGACCAAAAAATGACTAGAATATGATGTTTGTAATCCTTTTCATCTTTACTTGATTCCTTGAAGAAGAAAGAAAGAAAGAAAAGGACAAAGGAAAAGCTTGTTACAATTATTTTTGAATATTACAATTTGGGTGGAAGAAAAAAAAAAAAAAACCAAAAATTGTCACCCATTCATTTTCCTTTTTTTTTTTTTTTTTTTTGCCCTCTTTTTCTATGTACAATAGGGGGGATTGTAATGTAATGATTAGTGTGGTGTGAAAGATGATTATTTTCAGAAATCTATGATGGGTTCTCCAATGGTTAAGTTTCTTTGGGGAGTCCATGGGAGATTGAAGAGTTTGGCCATGATGAATTTGAAGATTTTGTTCACATTTATATTGTGTGTGGCACTTGAGAAGAAGAGTGTTCCCTTCATTGCCTTAGCATATCCTCTTGCCTGCATTATGAGATAATCAATAATCAAAGTTAGATTTGATTGTATACATTAAATTAGCATATAATAAAATTATTTTTCTTTTTTTTTTCTTTGATAACGGTGGATGATCAATCAATTCAGGCACATCTTGATTAATCTCACGGGTCTTTAAAGTTCATTGTTGGGTAAACTTCTAATGGGTTTGAGGGGACTCGAACAAGACCCTAAAGTTAATGGTTGGGTAAATCTTCAATAGCCTTGAGGAGACTTGAAATGATGACCATTGGGGTAAATCTACCCCTTGTATTAAAATTTTGTTTATCTCTTAAGTTATATTTAGTTTTTGAGAAGTAATATGAAAAAAAAAATAAGATTTTTCCTTATCATTTTTATGAAGAAAAAGGGTGGGAGTATCTAGGGGGAAAAATGTTTTTGAAAGTAGTTTTGAGAAAAATGATTTGGGGGATAAATTTTTGGATGGTTTGATTAAAAGATCCTTTGAAACATGAGTTTCGGAAATTTAACCTTTTATCAAAATTTTACCCTATTTTGACAAAAATATCCTCATTTGGTTTTTTTTTTTTTTTTTTTGTAAAATATTGCAATTTCTTTTATAAAACTCGTGTAAAAACCTAAAAGAACAAAGGGTATTTTGGTCTATAAATGAAGTTATTTTTCGCCAGTGGCCACGAAGGGCTAGCATGTTTGGTTCTTGTTTTTTAAAATGAAGTATCGGTAACGCTGGTAACGCAAGAACAATTACTCATGTTATTTGAAAACTGCTGTTAAAACTGGTAACCAAACCTCGCTTTGCCTTGATGCTGGAACAGCATGAAGAATGTTTTAAACAACAATAACATCATTTTTTGCTAAGTATTCGAAAACTGCTTCGATTATTTCAAATTTGCTGGTTTTATATGTTTAAAAAAAAAAAAAGAACAAAATGTGTTATTCCTATTTTCCTTATTCTTCTTATTTTTAAGAACAAACAATAGTTTTCAAAAATAAAAATCAAACATGTTCAAAATGCAATTTTTCAAATCAAAAAATATTATTAAAAAACAGGATCCAAATATGTCCAAACATTCCCTTATCTTTTATTTAATTTTGAAATTTCGTAGAAACGAAACATGAAAAAGTACATGAAATTTTATCTATTTTAGGGGAAAAGAAATAGAGTTAGGTAGTTGGTACAATTCCACATGCAACATCAATTGAAATGTTTCCCCCCAAAAGAAAAACTTGAGAAAGGGTGTCCCATTTGTTTTTGTGAAGAAAATAAAACGAGGCCATGTTTGGGAAAAGAGAAAAAAAAAAAAACAAAGTACAAAATTAATGTTGTACAATAAAGTTTTTCTTTGTTTGGAGGCAGACATTTAAGGATTATTTGCAAATTCTAGAACTACTACATAATAAAATTATTTAAAAGAAAAAAAAAAAGAAGAAGAATCCAAATTTTGAAGAAAATAAGATTAAAGAAATTAATTAAAAGTAAATATATTTATATTACCTGGGTCACGATCGGGCTTTGTAAATCTGGAGGAAGTTTGACGAAGTCATCAAATTTGGTTCCGATAATTATCGGAATCGCCGCCTAAAAATAGGAAGAAAAAAAATAATCAACAATGGAACAGTGCAATTAACTTAAGCTTATAATAAAAATAATTGAATTTGTGGGCCATAAATTGAAAAAACCCCCTCATTAAAATCTTAATTATCATCACCCAAGTGGCAATGTCGCATCTAAATGATACAAACCCTTTTTTTTTTTCTAAAAAAAAATTAAAAATTAGAAACTATCCTCTGTACCTGATTCCACCTTCTTGATTGGTTATACCATCCAATTACACTGCAAATTAAAAATTAAAAAAAATAATATTAATTATAGTTTAAAATTAAAAAATTTCATGTAAAAATAAAATCAATAATTAGACGTGAAATTAACCTGTTTAGTGTACATCTACTTGTAAGATCAAACATGAACAAAATCGCCACTGCGTCTTTGCAAGCAATGGGAACATGAGTAAGTGACGTATGATCACCTAAAACATTGAAAAAAATAATAATTAAAATTAAAATTAATTATTCGAAAACTTAAGGTTTTTTTTTATTTTTTATGATAATGAAGCAAATGTATGAACAAAATTTAAAATTTCTTACCTCCAACATCCCATAAGCTAAATGTAATTCGGGCGTCTTGAACGACTAATGTTTTGTCCATTAAATTTAATCCCGTCATTTGCAAACATTTTATTTCTTGTTCATCACCTACATACTTAATCTTAAAATCCACAAAAAAAGAAAAAAAAGAAGGTTAAAAAACTGAAAAAGATTTATGACGTCATCATACCGGAATGAAAACTGAGTTAAACCATAATCAGAGAGGAGACTCACGAGGAAGCTGGTTTTCCCAATTTGGCAATCCCCCATCACACATATCTTCAAGTTGACTAAATCGGAATCACAGTCTCCGGCCGCCGTCGACGGACCTCCGACAGCAACCCGGACTCGATCGTCTCCGGAGACTGCGAGGGCGGAGGAGAGCGCCGGGACAGCCGGCGGTACCGAATTGGCTTCCCTGTGGAGCAAACAACAATTCTATCCCAAATGAATCTGAAGAACTTCTGAAAAATCGTTACTCTTTCTAGTATGCTGAGCTTGATATTGGTGCGAACGATTTTCCGGCATAGTTTGGTCATTTTTCCGGTGGCGTCGGACATTCTTCGCCCGCACATGAAGGTGAAAAAATGGAGGAGGAAGAAGATGATGAACGAAGGGTAGTTTTCACTTTTCTGGGTGTCACATAGTTTTGAATTTTCTATTAAGTAATTTGTCCTGTAACGGCCGAAGACCCCTGACGGTGACTTTCCCATTGGGACGGTTGACCGGTTTTTTCCTCTCTATTTCCAAAACAGTCCAACTTGCCGGCTTCTTGGGTTCCACGTCTAACACAGTGGGCCGAAGGGTATTTTGGTCATTATATTGGTAAGGGTGTTTTGGGTATTTTGTAATGTTGGAAGGAATCTGGAGATAAAAGCCTTGTCCACATGTACAGTGTACCACAGGCATCTTGTGTGGCCTGTGGGTGACGCGGGTTTGGCAGGGTGTATTTTGTGTGTACTCAACAATGGTGTGAGTGGGTTTTTTTGAGATGCTGATGTGTCCATCTTTTTACATCAAGCGGCTGAGAATTTTTTGGAAGGGATTAAACCTTCCAAAGAATTCTGTGATAGAACTCAGACGGTTTCTGTGATAGAAAAATTTGCAAGTGTGAAGTCAAACTTATTCTTTGCGTGGAAATTGGTGGAATGGAGGCTTTTGATTGGTGGATCTAGATCAAAGAGTTCCAAAAGCACTTTTGGAATAAAGGAAAAGCTGCAAGCACATCTACACAATGACCCATGAAACCCTTTTG
The DNA here is from genome assembly GCA_016808115.1 of Tetrastigma voinierianum. Classification (NCBI taxonomy): domain Eukaryota; kingdom Viridiplantae; phylum Streptophyta; class Magnoliopsida; order Vitales; family Vitaceae; genus Tetrastigma; species Tetrastigma voinierianum. The sequence continues at coordinate 305,847 of JAEQBH010001557.1, forward strand.
CTTTTTTTTTTTTAACCCAAAAAATAAATATTAATTAAATTAAACAAACAAATAAATAATAAAACAATCCTTTTGGTAATTGTGTTAGTTGGCTTTGAAGTCTTCTTCCTCAATCCAACCATAAAAAATTAATTTCCATTTTTGTTTGGATAAACGTCAGATCTTACTAATAGATTCACTCATAAGAAAACAACTTTTACCTATTCATCGAGGGAAAAAAAAGCATGCAATTAAAAGCCAAAAGATAAGCCATAAGCACTAACATACTTATAAAAAAATTATTAGTATGAAGAAACCATCATTATACGACATCTTTGAAGGGTTCTATGTTATGTTACTATATAATTAAATTTTGGAAACCAAAATTTAATTACATTAAATCTTTGAATTGTTCTATGTTTCTCGAGCTTATAATTCTTTTTAATTTGTATAATCTATCTATGCGCATGCGTATAAAATGATGGGTATTTTGTTTAGTTTATCTATACATAATCATAGTATAAACAATTAAAAATTTTTATAAGAAAAATTAGTGATAAAAATCTCGAACTGGCGATTTTATTTAAATCTTGAATAAAAATTTATTTTTTAATCATGTTGAACTTTAATGAATTTTGCTTATATCCAACTTATTTTAATTATAATTCTAAGATTAAACGACGCCGCTGTAGCCGCCACGTTAGACAATATAAGACTGGAAATTATTTATATAATGAACAAAATTTATGAAAGTTGTTATATTTAAAAAACAAATTTTTTATTCATGATTTAAATATAAAAATCATGAAAGTTCAAAATTTTAATACTAATTTTCCATTTTTTATATTATGGTCAAAATTTGATTTTTCAAATAAAAATAGTACTAACCACCCTTCTTTGATTTAGGTCCCTAGACCCATCCAAAGGTGGGCACCTTGGCCAAAAAAACCACCTAACTAGGCTTATCTTAATATTATAAGTGATGTGTTGGGTAGGATATTAGAAGTGTTACCAAACATTAGGGGGTATAAGAGTTTTATTTCTTATAGTTTTAATGTGGATAGGTCAAAATACCATTTCTATCTTTGTCCCCTTCAAGTTTTATTTCTTTATTGTTAGGCGGTTCTTCCATCAAATAATGTTGGATCTTTTGTTATATATATTTGTTCAATTGTTTATTCAAATAGATTAAATGTGCACATTTTTTTTATATGTAAATATGTATCATAGTATAATAAGATTATATATTAACACTATTTTATGAATAATATATTAGAAAATAATTGAGCATGAATCTAGTCTTGTTTTATTGGTCAAATTTGTTTTCCAAGTGATTTTGAAAGGCTTAAAAATATCGATCTAAAGACTTTTTCATATAGCTCGTGAGGTCTGACTCAAATAATCAAGTGACGAGTCTAGAATCTTGTAAAAACAAATCACTATTACAACACAATATGCAAATGAATAGACATAATGATTAAATATTTGATATATTTTAAAAATAAATTATGGATGAAAAATATGTCCTTCTTCAAAATGATTTTGAATAAAAATATCTTAGAATGCATTAAAAACTTTTTTGATTTAAAGCTAAATATCTAACATTTTTTTTTTAAATTTAGAGAGTTACAAGAAGTAAGTCTTGGAATAATATTATGATGATTATGATTTATGAGGGACAAGAATTCTAGGATTAAGATGAGTTCTCAACAAAAACGGAGTTTTGGATATTTACTTTTTTTTTTTTAAATTATTAAAATAGTTTGAAAATGAAAAGAATGTCCAAACTAATGCGTGAATAATGATACCATAGTTAGTAATTACAACATTAACTTAATTTTTTTTAAAAATATTTATAATATCACAATCAATAATTACAGTATTAACTTAAAAAATTTTTCAATGTCGCTGCCTGATCAAGGAGACATCGTTTAAACAGTAATTTAAACATTTTTTTTTTCATTTCTAAACTATTTTAGTAAATTTAAAAAAAAATTAAATATGTCCAAAAACCCTATCATGAATATTTATTTTTTGATTTTTATTCTTTTTTATATATTACGTTTATAATATTATATTTTCAATAAGAATTTCTCGATTCTTCCATATGCCCATCGCATCTGAGCTTGAGGCCATGTTTGGTGCGCAGGATTAAGTAGGATTAATTTTGTACTTGGACTGACTAACTGGCCTGACTAGGGATCGAGACAAATTTAATACTCGCTATGTGTTTGTACAATTTAGACAAAAGACAAAATTATGGACTTTTATCCTACGTTTGGTACATACCAGACTAAGGTGGTGTTTGTTTTTTTTATTTAATGCTGAATATAACTTTTTTTTAGCTTAATACCGAGTAGGATGGGCAATGTAGAAAGATTATTTTGGATTCCCTATTCAAATTTCATTCTTAATGGCACGGGTTTAATTTAATTTTAATCGGGTTTTTAATAGGTTTGAGTTTATTTCCTTTCAAATCCATACGTTCGTGTATTGTTACTTCCTCGTAAACTAAAAAATTAGAACTTTCAAAAATGGCAAAATGTTAATAAAATAATAAATTGCCATAAGGGTTCAAAAGGGTTTAAAATTTCTAGATCTCTGATGATAAAACGACCATACTAAGTAAATTCGTCTTTCACAAATTTAGTGGACCGTAAAAGTTTCATTTAATTGGTGACAAGCTGAAATTTTTCCGATTTTCCAAGGAGTGTTGTCACCGATGGCGATTTATTTTTATAAAAATCTCAGTTAGAACGGTTTTTGCAGAACGGCCCGAATGAAGTAATATGAATCATGTGTATCCAAATTACACAATAATAAGCTCCCATCCCGATTATATTTTAAAATAATTTTTTATTATTTTATTTGTATAATTTTAATATACATAAATAATAATTATTATAATGTTTTTTTAATAAATAATTTATAAAAATTCATATTATATTTGGGGATAATATATATTCTAATTTATATATTGTTAATTTATATTTTATAATATATTATATCATATATAATATGTATGAAGCTATTTTTTTATTTGCATTTATTATTAGTTATTTGATAATATATTAGTTAATAAATTTTTTGCTTAAATTTTAGCTACATTAATTATTTTGTAAAAACTATAAAATATTTTATCCCCGCTTAGTCAAGCAGACCCATCGATGAAAAGTGGGTTAAAAACTAAGACAAAAAAATAACTCACCTTCACTAATTTTGTCTCTACACAAATATCCCCAATACACCCAAAAAGAAGTATATACATCTGACTTCACTAATTTCACCTAAAATTAGTCTTAACCCTTTGTCCCGGGCTTTTACTAAAAACATGGCCTGAAGGGCTTATAACGAATAATTGTTAAGAATTTTAATATTAAAAAATATCTTCCTAAAGTACTGTAATAAAAATCGACACTAGTACTAAAATGGTAATATAATACAAAAACCCTATCTTGAATATTTTTTTTATTTTTTATTCATTTTTATATATTACATTATAGTATTATATTTTCAATAAGAATTTCTCGATTCTTCCATATGCCCATCGCATCTTAGCTTGAAGGACTTATAACGAATAATTGTTAAGAATTTTAATATTAAAAAATATCTTCCTAAAGTACTGTAATAAAAATCGACACTTGTACTAAAATGGCACTAAAGTCTAAACATTTGCGTGCTCCCATGAAATTAAATTTCATGCAGAAAAAAAAAGAAAAAAAATCTAATGTCACATCCTACTGCCACCACCCTACAAATCCATGTATAAAATTAAATCTTTATAAAGATTCCTAAAATTAGAATGATTAGGCGTAGAAATTGTACACTCAATTTCTATATATACCAAACATTAGTGGTCTTAAGTGGACACGTGTTTACGCATCAAAAGTGACCAAAAGCCTTACGTCTTCAATCATGGTGGGTGGCTGCATGGGCCCTATCCATGCACACGAAGTTTCAATAAAACATATGCTACACGGATTATTTTTATTGGTTACCAAAAATAATTTTAAAAAATAAAGGGATAATTATGTTTTAGCCCATTATTGGACTTATATGAATAAAAAAGAAACACAATTCACCCATATTATGTTTTTTTTTATTAAAAAATATAAATTTATTGATTCAAGTTAGTAATACAATCTATAGAAATACAGAATCCAAAGTGCTAAAATTTTTGTAGCCAGAGTAATACACATCTGTGTTAACTATACATTTAATAATTTAAAAAATACTTCTCCTGAAATACTAAGATTCTGTATTTGCAATATATTGATTTAATAAGATTTGATCCATGTGATTCTATTAAACTAACTTCCATCCAACTGCCAATATGAAAAACTCACGGCGTTAATCATCATTATACAAACTTACCATCGTGAATATGTCAACGATAAAAACATGAAAAAACAAAGAGCAACCTGTAGACGCGCAAGAAACTGACTTATACACTGAGTAGCCCACATCTAGCCCAAGAGATACAAAGCCCAAATCCAATGCATGATTTTTATACAATTATTTATTAATTGAAATTTTCTTTGATTTGTTCCGTTAGAGCTAATTATTTATTTGATTACTGATTTGTTCTACAGTTTTACGTCGCGCCATAAATAACCACCTTCAGGAGGAGCTTTAAAATTTGATAGATATTGAAAACTTAAGAACTTCGCTATGTTTATTTTGTTTGTTTTCCGGCACTTTATTATTCTGTGCCAGCTCAACACCTATTGGGAGCTTAACTCGATCCTAGATCAAGTTATTTCTTCTTGTTTCAAGTTCCCCGTTATGTTTCTCTCAACTGTTAGGCTAGGATGAGGAAAACCCATCAGAACACAAGATCGCTTGTTCGGCGGTTATCGTCATCGTCTAAACATTTGTTTTATATACAAACTCCATGTCCCTCCGCAGTGCCTTTCACAAAATTGGGTATCACTGACACATATTGACTATATTAATCCAAAGAAGAGCATGAACACCTTCATATGTTTTTCTCATTCTTCGAGAGGCCAAACTTTATAATAACTAAGGTCTTTATGCAACTATATGTGCTTTTCTTGTGCTTTATTTGTCTAAACACATTTTAATGTGATCCTGTAAAAGTTAGAGAGTTATTAGATGGTCTAACCAAAATCTATCATTGAGACTGTAGTTTTCATGGTTTAGCTTCTTTCATGTAAGATTTATGCGGATTTAGCACTATTATGGTCTTATCCATGCATCGTTTAAAAATAAAGAGTTTCAATATCAGAAGGTTAAATAGCCGATCAGAGACATCAAGGTCAAAATGACCGAGACACATGTTTTGAGATATCCTGATTTTACCAAAGGTTTTGAGGTTGCTTAGATACCGTGTGTAGGAATTGGTGTTTGAGGTGGTCACCCTATAGCGCTTTCTAGTGAAAACTCAATGATGCTAAAGACGATATTTTACATATGATAAAGAGTTTGGCACTATAGTGCAGTCTTGTTTTTTGAGGTTTATTTATCATTACTGAATTTGTGTGTTGTTTTCCTCGACTACAGTTATAAGATATTTAAATTCACAAAAGAAATTGAAAGCTCGAGGGTTGAATTTTTGAATGAATATTCTTTTGTAATTAATCACAGTCGGGTATTGAAAATAAAGTCATTGGATGCACTTAGCTTGATTAAGTGTTACACTTCATCAAGATATGCTCATGCTGGCTGATTTGATAGATTGAAAGATGAGTACTCTGCATGTCCTGACTTTGGTATTATTCATGACGAGGTTAGCAATGGTAATTGTCATGAGTATGTTGACTTTCTTGTTGAAAATGTTAATTTGTTTAAACTTATTAAATTGTGCATACCTCGAACATCATTTAGGGATTTATTAATTTGGGAGATGCATGTGGTTTTAGTTGACATTTTGAGGATAAACTATTTAGATTAGTTAAATAGATTTTATTTGGCCTTCTCTAAAATTGGATGTTGTTAGGATAGGTTGCACAATGCAATCATGTCATGATGAAGGCGAAACAAAACACTGTTTATATACTATTTTACTTTGTTCCCCGCGAACCTTTGAAGGATGTTATATAGATTTGCTTCTGGATTTCTTGCATCATGTATATTATGATTATATTTTGCTGTTGTTTAACAAGTTTTTAAGATGACACATTTTATTTCCTGCGGTACCAAAACCAATGGGATGTTTCACATGCTGCAAATTATTTTTTTAGAGAAGTTGTTAATTTGCATGGTTTGCCTTCCACCATTGTATCTAATAGGGATGTGAAATTTGTTAGCTATTTTTGGAAAACTCTTTGGAAATTGTTTGGTACTACTTTGAAAATTTCATATGCTTTTCATCCAACTGATGACAACCAGGTTGTTAATTTAGTTTAGGTGATATGCTTAGGTGTTTGTTGGGGTAAACAAGGTGTTTAAGATTAATTCTTTGTCAACAAATGAGTTTGCTTTATAACAATTTCATAACCACCAACTGTAAAGTCCTTTTCAAATTGTTAATGGCTACCACCGTGACACCTCATTGGATCTTGTTTTTTACCACCTCACATGCGTGTGTTTGAATCTCAGCATAAAACTGCAAATATTATCTGGCATTTATATGTCGAGCGAAGTAAACATTTCTCATATAAATAAAGAGTATAAACCTGGTCGATGTGCATCCTGATTTATGAATTTAATGTTAGTGAATATGTCGTTTCACATTCGCCCCGGAAGAAATTTTAAAACATTTTCAAAAAATTTGATGTAAGAGCTATGGCCTTATTTGTCGCGCCTCAACCCTCGCTTTCTGTATGAAGAGGGGGACGCAAGACGGACTAAGACTTTGAACTGCTTTTTAACATTGGTGAGCTCCATAACATGTAATTAATTCATAACTCACATAAAACACCACCAGAATGGCAATGTCATACAAATATCCGAGTCCCATACCTTATACATATACAAAAAAACTTTACATGTACATATTCAAAATTAGAGGTAGCGACCAGAGCGTTGACTCCCATTGTCGTGTTGTTCTCCCGTGTGCCGAACGGTCGATGTCTTCTTCAAGACTCACACTAGATGAAACACCCAATGCTGTTTATGCCTTAGTGGGAAACACATATAAATATATATGACCACCCGTAGGTCCTTAAAGATGATATACACTTACAAAATTGTCTATTTGTACAATACTCATTCATATATCATTATACTTGTACATTATACCCATTTAGTATAGTTCTCACTCTAATCACATAGCGTATAGAAATTTTCATATCATTATAACTCTTATCATTATTTTTTTCATCAATCATTGTTTCCATGTTAAGCATGCTTCTTATAATCAAGCCATAATGTTAAGCGTTTCTTATAACCATTTCAATCATTTTTTTGTTTTATCATATTTTATGTCTTATGTCTTGCCTATATATTCCAAGGATAACTGTGTTAACTAGAGGTAATTCGAAGGGGTAATATCACCGCATTTGAGACATTGATTTCTATCTCAGATGGACTAGCGGCCGCTATAATGATCCAAATAGGATCTATGTCATCGACCCAAACGGGCCTCGATATCTATAAATTGTAAGGCAAAAATCAGATTCTATAAGCATTCTTATATATCCTCTACCCGTGACATATGCTATGTAGACAATCAAATGTATTACATTTTCATACTATGTTCAAGCTATGCACATCTCATATATATATGGATAATGATCACAGCATCCACATGATACTTTTAGACAAGATTCCTTTATACATACAAGCAGACCGTTACTCTCATCATAACCTCGTATGACTGCTCGCATTGGCTCGTATTTATGTTCATGTAATCATATTTCATATCACCACTTATATAATTTTACAATTTCATTTATTCACTTGAATCTCATATAACGAAATATTTCCTACAAACAGCTCCCTTTGAATTTAATTTCATACACTTGGGTCCAAATTTGAATACACTCAAGGAGATTTGTTCTCATAGAAGTCTAGTTTAGCCAGAAATTTAAATCACTCAACTTGAATAAGTGATGACAGCAGGCAAAACAAAACAGGGTTTTGAAAATTTGACAACATCTCCCTAAAACTAATATTTTCTTTGGCACAACATTCCTCAATCGATGACCTAAACTAACTCCAAACAACCATAAAATTGAGCTAAGACCAACAACCATCATTATTATACAAAGTTATGGTTTTTCCTAAACCCAACCATCATCAAAGGGTTTTAGGTTTAGTTTCTATACCTTAAATCTCTTTCAATCTCTTCTTTCTTCTTTCTTCTTCTTCTTGATCACATAAACCCTTGATTACATAGAGTAATTCAAACCAAAGTTGCATTCCCTCCCACTCCCGTATGCCCTAGCTCTCAAAAACCCAAAGGAGAAATGTCTCATTTACAAGACTAATATTTGGTCTTATCCCCATCCTTCATAGGGTCATGTTTAGCAAAACCCATTTTTGCATTTAAAGCCATTCATTTCTCTTTCATTTACACTTCAACTTACCAATATTTATATATTGGCATATTAAATTATTATCATATAACCTTTAGGTCTTGGATTAGAAATATACTAATTCTAATTCTTTGACTTTGATTAATCTTGCTTATCATTTTTCACCTTTAGCCATATTAATTTCCAACAAATTCAAAATTAACTTATATTATACCCTAAACATGTTATAAAACTATAAGTGTATAATTTGTGATGTTACATATTCTATCATTCGTAAATTGGGATCCAATGCATATCTTCTTGATTTTCCTGATGACATGGATATTAGCCCTATTTTCAATGTAGAGGATTTGCTACTTTACCGAGACACTTTTGAGCCTTTTACTTTATCTGTAGGTGAAGTTAGTGCACCTAATCGTGCCTTCATGATTTAAGAGAAGGATATTATCCTCGATGATGAGTTTTCTTAGACTTCTAGAGAAGATGGCTTCCGCGCCTTGTCAACAAAAGTAATAACCCAATTATGATGCTACTTGAGAGGATGATTTTCACTATTTCGATTCTTCATTATCGATCGCTACCTTCCTCCACTCTTCTAGTCAGCTCTTTCAACCCGGGGGGAATGATAGGGCATGGAGTAGGCCCACATCTAGGCCTATACGAGATAGGAAGCCCAAGCCAATGATGATTTTTACATATACTATTTATTTAACTAATGCTGGATTAATTGCTAGCTCGTTGGTGCTCATAAATACCTTATGTCATTGTTTTTGGGAGACTTGATATGATTTTGAAAACTTGAGAACTTCGTTCTATTTATTTTGTTCGATTTCTTTCAATTTTTATTATTCTTTGTAGCCGAGCAACATCAAAACCACTTTATTGGAAAAGAAAACTTAGATATGGGAAAGAAAATGATGGAAGAGCTGATTTCAAGTCAAAAATTACTAAAAAATCATCCCTCCTCTCTAACGAACAAGGGCATGAAAGAGAGAAAGAGGGAGGGGAGGTGATAGGCGCTTGCGTGATTGTGTTTTTGTGTACATGCAAATAGAAGGGCAAAGTGCCTATTCTACGTAAGTATACGCTTGTCAAGTAATAAAGTGTACCTAAGTACGGATATCGATCCACATGGAAAACCTTAATCGTAGTATGCTAAGTACCAAAATTACAATACTTCTTTAATATTCAAACTAGCAATCGTGATGGCTAAGTGGAACTAAAAACGAATTAAACTATTACTAAAGTAATTGTTCGTTTCAGATGTAAAATTGATCAAGGATGCAAAAGGTTGTGGTATCAAGTGCTGTTGGACAATCCTACTATGTAATGTTGGGATTCCATTCTATTATCTAATATAGTGTTTTCCAAGGCGGCTCTTATCTAATGTAATTAAAGCCTTTCACTAGGTTTCTTGCTCTTTGGCTCAACCCCAAGCATTAAAGGTGCATAGAGTGCAAAGAACTCCTGCTCTCGTAGAACATCTAGATAATCATATATTACCAAGTTTATTAGGTTAACCCAACTATGTCTAATTCTTCATTCACTCGATCTTACAAAGAACCACTCCCATATTAAGATTGGATCGGAATTAATATGATTTCATCCAAGCATGAGTTAATGTAAACAAGTATATAAAAATAATGAAATTATAAAAAGGCTAAAACTTTAACATAGTATCCATGTCCAAGTCTCTACCAACACCCTAAACCACGAAATTAGAACCTCATTATGTTATGTTCCAATACAAATGAAAAGCAAGACATAAGAATAGGAATAAAGAAAACTTCAATGATCGAGGGAATGATGATCTCCCGGGTTCTTCAAGTCTCTCTCTCAAAGGTCGGTCTTCAAGTCTTCTTTCCTTTGTTCCAAGTTCCAATTCCTCAAACCCTTACTTTGCAAACTAATTTCAAACCCTGGCAATTGGATTCTCTCCTTCCTTTTATAGCCTCTCCAAGAGATAAGGTTTGTTGAGACTTTCCCGCAACGTCGCGACATCCTAACGTCGCGATTGCCAGGGTCAATTTCTTTTCACACCACTTTCAGTTCCCCGCAGGCCCATTTCCAAGATTTCCGTTGTTTTGCTTACTAAAACCAAATAAAACTAAATATTAGAAGTAATCAAACACGTCATATATATATGAAATTGATCTCGACCATTAAATCTGGTTTGTAATGAGTGTTTTCGACTCATCACACCCCAACTTAGCCTTCTTCCTGTCCCCAAGCAAGAAATGACTGAACTGCATTAATATAGATAATAACATACTAAACTTAATGATACGAGAGATGTATATGTTTCCAAGGAAGGATCAAATGATCCAAACTCACAAATCTCGCCTTTGTTTCAAATTTTAGAGGATCTCTAAGTTTGTTCGACTTTCGAAAGAATCCAACAAATCGTCTGCTGACAAGTGACTCACCTCCTAGGTTTTCTATGGCCTTCCCAAAGTCTAAGTGTGCATCGATGTATGATCTCTAACATATAACTCGGTTCCGAGACCCCTAAACTTGAATTCAACTTGCCTATTTAGGAGAGTCTAACTACGAAAGGATAAGAACACACAATTTTTATTCCTATTAACCTACCTATTCATGAACGAATTCCTAGTGCCTGTAAGTTTTAGTACCTATGTAATAAATCACTTGGTGACTCCCACCGCTGTGCTATTAAGGGAACAAGACATCACCCTAACTTCACCCGAACATTTAACTAAACCCTAGGGGCCCTAGGTTGTGGAAACTTCTATCCTCTCGTTCCATGTAACCCGCAAAGAAGTCAATGGTCTCTGCCTAGTCAAGGCTCGTAGTATAATAGCTTGAGAGGCCCCTTGGATCGTGCTCTCGAGATTTCAATTAGAAGGTCCCACTTATTCTATTCACACTTTCTTTTTGATTTGTCTATTTATTTATTTATTTTTATTGGGGCTCGATGACAATCCTCTTTTCTACGGTGTCCCATCACTTGGGTGTTTAGAAACACCCAAGGCTCGTTGAACGTTAGTGAGCGTGGTCTCAACCGTAAGATATCCTCGAGATCACACTATCTGCTGTGTGGTAGACTATTCGAATTGGTTTCTTGAACACCGAGGCAGGACTCACTATGTCATTCTACTCAGCCAAGCATGTAATTCTCGAGCATCTACCGCCCAAGGATCCTTTCTTGTTACTCAAAGAATTTGTTTTCAAAATTTTGAGAGGTAAAAAGATCCTTGATTGGCAATCATGGCATCAATGCGATACATACTACTTAACACAATCCTAGAACAAGAAATTAAACTAAGACATCCTAACACACAAACCTAGACGAAAATTGTGAACGTACGAACATAAACATAACCTAAACATATAGAAACACGAACATAAACATAAGGGTAAACATATCTAAATAACGAATATAAACATAAACATAAAAATAGCTAAACACGAAAGTAAATGATGCCAACCCGACCACCCATAGCCCCCCCTCCCAAAAAAAAAGAAAGGACAATGTCCTCATTGGCAAGGAAAGAAAGAAAGAAAGAAAGAGGAACCTCCGTCGATCCCTGGATCACTGGCGGTGGTGGTATGCACATAGCGGCAGCAATTGGTACTGACGACTTGGTCATCAGGGAGTACTAAGGCGCATGTTGGCCCGTAAAAAGGTCCATATCTTGGCTCAGGTGACTAGATGTTCTAATCCATCCCGCACGCATTAAGCCGAGTAGTGAGGTTCCTAACCCCATCCCCAAGTGGGCAAAGGGCTGATTGCGACAACCGCCACGGAGGCGGAGGAGGGGTAGACGGCGGGTTAGATGGGGAGGTGGACTGAGGGTCACATCTCAATTGGGTCTCCTCGACGATGCCAAATGTTCCTGTATGCTATCAACTCCTCCTATCCGGCGCTCACATACAGTCATAAACCACGTTAGATCGAGGAACGCCCGACTTATCTTTTTTTACTATAATGGCCTTAATGGGATGGATCCAGGCCTCGTTATCCTCTAACGACACCCTTGCATTCTTGCATAGGCCATATATGAGAAAGGGGTGCCCGAGGTTCATCTTAGAGTCCCGGTTATAGAGGATGGCATCCTCTATAACCTGACTGACATCAAACGGGATGCCCTGAATGATGGCAAAATTTAGCACGTCTGCTTTCACGCCACTGCAACGTCATTACCCGGATGAGATTTATAGATGATAAATGGTGCCACACCTAGTATATAGACCAAGTGTTTATCTTTGAAGTGCACCTGGCGTGGTCCTCTGCTGTTAAATTTCATCTCACCCGCCGAATGGTGAGCCAACCCAAGGATCTTCCGATAGTTGTGGTGTTCGTGAAGGCGATCAAAGGCCTCGGAGTTAACCGACTCAAGGTTGTAAATAGCGTTGATAGACTTCGCACTAAAGTCTACCAACACCCACGGACGCGGACCTTCTTGATCACATGGGCCGCTAGGTCATGAGACTCCTGCACAACCATCGCGGGTGTTCCTGTCATGGTTGGTAATAATGCACCCCAACCCTTCTCACAATGGTTTCCTAAAAATCGTCGATGTTGGGAATCCTCCCAATGAAGGAGCGATCGGTGTAGATGAGGTGAAATTTCTTACCGCAGTCATTGACGACTATCGTGATCGTAGGCCTGAGAGGGTTCTTCACTAGCATGGCTACTCTTCTAGCTCATTTTCGCTTTTGCTCACATCACACCGTCGGGATCGCTGTGAACGTAGCTTAAAGGACCTTAGTAGCTAACACACCCCTAGCAATAAGAACAGAAACACCTAAACCCACTACAAAGGTCCAATAAACACGTAGTGGGCACAAAGCGGGGTATTGAATCTGTAGGCCAACTAAGAATCTAGCTAGAAATTTGTTCGATAAGTCATCCCATGATGTTATTGAATCTGGTGGTTCTGAAATGAGCCAATGCTTGGCTTTATCCTTCAATGAGAATGGGAACAATCGGGTTTCGACAGTATCACCGCCACCTTCGCTATATTTCAATCAGACACACAATGCGTTAAGAATATGAGCATTGGGGTCCTCATGTGAGCCCGTGGAACCGGGATTCCTGAGTAGCCGAGGGTGATGGACTTAAGCCCGGTTGTTCATTGTATTGTCGTCTCCTAATCACAAATGGAGTAACCACGTACGGGCGAATTATAATCCCTGATAAGTGGCAACAAATTATCCATATTTTCCTCATCGGGATGTGCGCCACTCTCATTTAACCAACATCGCATTCCTCTATTTTCTCCATCGTCCCATAGGTAGTTGTTCCATTCTACGCTTTCTCATTCCTCATAATTATTTTCAAAGTTCTCTCGATTTCAGGATCCAAAGGAATAAGATTTCCAGCAGGTTCCCGTCGCATATAACCTAACGTACCTGCAAGTTTGTCACAAAGCAAAGAAAAAATAAAGCATAAAAAATTTAAGCAAAACAAATGTCTGAAGTACAAAAGAAGTACTTAGTATTGATATTAGCATAAACACTAAGAATAAATAGGAAATCCCCTGCAACGACGCCAAAAACTTGATAGGCGCTCAAGGTACTGTGCTTGTGTACATGCAAATAAAAGGCAAAAGGGCCTATTCTACAGATACGCTTGTCGGGCAATAAAGTTTACCTAAGTACCTGATATCGATCCACAGGAAAACCTTAATCAGAAAAGGCACCAAAAATTGTAATACTTTAATATTCAAACTAGCAATCATGATGGCTGAGCGGAACTAAAAGTGAATTAAACTATTACTAAAGTAATTGTTCATTTCAGATGTAAAATTGATCAAGGATGCAAAAAGGTTAGGGTGTTGGTGTTGTTGGACAATCCTACTATGTAATGTCATGCATCTCATTCCATTATCTAATATAGTGTTTTCCAGCGCACTCTATCTAATGTAATTAAAGCCTTTCTCAAGGTCATTTAACCTCTCTTTATCATTAGGTTTCTTGCTCCTTGGCTCAACCCCAAGCATTAAAGGTGCATAGAGTGCAAAGAACTCCTAAGCCTCCTAATAATCGATAATCATATATTACCAAGTTTATTAGGTTAACCCAACTATGTCTAATTCTTCATTCACTTCTCATATATACAAAGAACCACTCACATATTAAGATTGATCAGAAATTAATATGATTTCATCCAAGCATGAGTTAATGGTAAAACAAGTATATAAAAGATAATGGAATTATAAAAAGGCTAAAACTTTAACATAGTATCCATGTCCAAATCTCTACCAATAACTTAAACTAATGTAAATTAGGAACTCCTATTGGTGTTCTGTCTAATACAAATGAAAAGCAAGACATAAGAATAGGAATAGAGAAAAAAATCCCAATGATCGAGGAATGATGATCTTCCGAAGCCTTCTGCCTCTCAAAGGTCTGGGCCTTCAAGTCTTCTTCCTTGTTCCAAGCTCCAATTCAAACCTCAAATTGCGAAACTACCTTCGCACTCCTAATCGATTCTCCCTTCCTTTATAGCCTCCAAGAGATAAGGTTTGTTGGTATTTTCCTAAATGTCGCCATCGCCAGGATATTTGACGTTAGTCACTTTTTGCACCACTCTTCTCTAGGCCTCCTATAAGGCTCCATTTCCAAGATTTTCCAAGAGCCATTTCACAAAACCAAATAAAACTAAATATTAGAAAAGTAATCAAAACACGGTCATATATATATGAAATCGATCTTGAATCTCGCTAAATCCCGGGTTTGTAATGAGTGTTTTTTGGCACTCATCAGCGTAAGAATAGATTCTCACTATGTTATACAGATCTTTTACATCAAATTAATGAAAACATGCACTTTCCTCCTATGAAGACCAATTTGACTTTAATGAGTTGATCAATGGGCCCTATGTATATTTGCTATATATGAGAGAGAAAATCATTAAATCAAATTTCTCTATTCTATCTTCCCGAGACTAATGTACCATCGCTATAACTATGTTTTATTAAAGATAAATGTGTTATATTAGTGTTATAAAGTTAACTCATTAAGAACAAATTGGTCTTCATATGGGGAATGCATATTTTCTTCAATTTGATGTAAAAAATGCAACTTAACATAACATGGGTTGAGTTTCTTTTTCATTTGTATTGGTCCAATGATGCACTGAAACATAATTGTCCAAAAAATTTTTTAAAAATTATTTATTAATTATAATGTCCTTTCCTTTTGGGGCCAAATGGGGCTTTGGGTATGTGAAAGCATAGACAGTTGGGGCGGCTTTCTTCATTATTTTCAAGAGTGCAATAATTGAAATAAAATTGAATTCTAAAGTTTCATTTCTTTTCTAGAATATCATGATTTTCATGATAAAACGTAGTTTTCTTGCAGTTAGTGGTCACATAGTAACATATTTTTTAAAGATGGTTGGTGATAGTGTTTGATTGTTGCATTTATTGATAAAAAATGGAAAGCGTACAAGCAATTATCGAAATTGGATGATTGGATTTCATATTTAAACACATTTTTTGAATTAAAAATAAAATAATTTTAGATTTTTAAATTTGAAATAAATAAAATTCTTCTTGTTTGCATCTCGTGTGCCTTCAAATTAAGTATAAATAAAAAAAATTTGAAAGCAACATTTGGAGTTGGTAAGTTTATTGAAATTCCTATCCAAAGACTAAAAAAATTGTGTTGTACGTTAGATTTGTTTTCTTCTCAAAAACAAAAAAATCTTTAAAGAAAAATATAAGAGAAAGATAGAAAAAGAAAAAATGAAGGAAAATACAAAATAGAGTTAGAATTGATAAAATATTTTTATTTGTTACAGTTAAATAATATAAAAAGTTTAAATTTCTAACAAATTTTAATTATATTTGATTTTTAAAATTTTTTCATTTGACAACAAATTATAAAAAAGAATAGTTTTGTTTGGTATTTCTTTTCTTTCTTTTGTGCTTTTCGAGAACCAAATATAAACAAAATGCTATAGAACCTACTTATAATCATGCTCACAAATGAGATGATCCAAATCCAAATATGATTTTTTTGAAAAAAAGTAAGAAATTGTAATTTAAAAAAAATCAAATTTCATTATAATATTTTAGAAAAAATGTGATATTTTGTTATAAAATAAAAAGTTTGTAGAAAAGTAAGAGGAAAAAATTACTATATACAAATCTTCTTCTTTGGAGAATCTTGGACAATGAAGGATATATACATGTGCTTGGTTTCCCTTTTTAAAGTGGAAATTCAAAGGTCACTCAACTATTAAAAAAAAAAAAAATGAAGAAAGAGATATATACCCTATTTCAATGCAATAATAAAAGTATGGAGGGTAGGATATATATATATATATATATATATATATATATATATATATATATATATATATATATATATATATATAGGTTAAATTAATGCATGTCCAAATGGGTAATGCCCATGTTGAAAAGACATTGCCAATGGCTCCAATTCACATGCATACAATTACAAAACAATAAGAAATCTTATTCTCTCCTTGAAAGATAAAGTAGTTTGAATGGACTAAAGTTGATTTGATATCAAATCCACTCAAAAATGGCATATGGTATGATGGTCTAAATTTGCAAGCAAATTCTATTTATGAGTCCCCACCACCACCTACCTTATTTACAAAGTCCACCACCCCACTCAATCACTTATTAGAAGATGAGGATTTCAATTCAATTTTGGTGTACATTCCATCAACCAAGGTTTTGAATTATGGATATATTTGGTTCTTGTTAGAGGTTTTTTATTTAGCTTGAATTAATGATGTTGTGGTATGTGATTCATATTAAAAGTAAAAGGGTCAACAAATGCTAGAGGGAGGGAGTGAAGGGCGAAAGCCCTCATGGTACAATACAGAGTAAAGGGGTTTTTTTGTAATTTTTTATATTCGGGGTTATTATAAATACCTTTATATATAACTTGATTTGGTGATTGTGAAAACACTGTCAAACCACGTAAAATCTGTGTGTCATCTTTTTGTTTTTTCTCTTATCTTTATTACAATTATTGTATGTATCACAACTAATAATCTATATTTTTTTCTTATTATTGTTTCTATTTCTCATGGTATAATTTATAAGTAGGTTTTGAATAATCCATTCTTACTCCTAAATATTATTATCTCTTTTCAGAATTTTAATATGGTGGTTGAATAATGAAACCTACGTAGCTGAAGTCCATACTCTTTATTTATGGAGATATACATTGCATTAAAAGAGCAACGAACATGGCTTTATGCTTCTCCATGGTGGTTGCACCTCTCTCTTAACTATCATTATTTACATTGTCTCCTTTACATATAGGGTATGTTTCCGAAAGTATTAAAAAAAGAAAATATAGCGGAACAATGTAACAAAAGAAAATTTGAAAGAAAATAAAAAAAAATATTTAAACTTAATAAATTAATTCTATATATTTATTTAAACTCATTTTATTTATTTATCTCAATTATATAAGGACTAAGAAATTAAAAAATACATAAAATTTTGAAGAATTTTGATTATATTTGATTATCATTTATATTTTACACGGAAACCAATTATGAAAAAATCATTCTCGTTAGCTCACTTGAATCCGAGTATTAAGGAAAGAAAATAAAAAAGAAAACCTTATAAAAAAAAAAAGCAAAAGTGGAAGGAAAGAAAATTTGAGGAAAAATAAAAATAGGTTTAAAACATGCTTAATTATATGTTTGATAAAACTCATTTTATTTTGTATATTTCAACTACATGGGATTAAGAAATTTGAAAATATGTAAAATTTTGAGGACTTTTGATTATATTTGATTTTCTTTTATATTTTTTATCGTGGCCGAGCGCAAGAAAATCGTCTCTTTTAATATTTTTTTTTTTAACTGCAGTGCTTAGGGATTCGTGACAGGCGAATGGGATTAAGACCTACTAAAAAAAAGGTTAATATGAAAAACTTTTGTAAGCAAAACAAGCATGATGAATGAAATATTGATAAATAAAAAGAAGTGCTTAAAAGCACTTCTTGTTTGCCTTCCTTTTTTCTGGCCCTTGTATACCTTCGTATGCTTGGTAGCTTTTTGCTAATATTTTGTTCATTTATCTAAAAAGAAGTGCTTATAATGGTTGGAAAGTACTTTTAGTTCTTCAAATATGGCTCCATAATATATTGAAATTATGTAAATTAAATGACCTACTTAGGAGACCTTGAAGCCTGATTCAAGTGATAAATTGAAAAAATAAAGAAGTTGGCAATTCTAGGTTCAAGAGTAAGATACTTTCCACAAGGTTTTATTTGTCCCCATTGTAAATAGTTTGCTAACATATGTTTTTTGACGAATTACCACTAAGATACAACAAACCAACAAATTTAATAAGTAGCAATCTTATTAAATTTCAAAACAAAAAATGAAAGTTGATATTTGAATTTGAAGAATTTATAGCCAATATATGTTTGTTCTTAAATAGTTGGAATCTAGCTTTATCTTATTAAAATGTGTCTTTTCATTCAAATATATGTAATTAACAGACAAATTAATTTAACCGTGTGACATCTCAAACTCGAATCCGGTACTACAACGCACATGTTAATAAGAAAAATTACCTTAGTTTATTAATGAATTAAAACCCTTTAACATATCTTTGAAGTGTCGTTTAGTCTATCCATTTGTCTTCTAGTATATGATATGGTTTTAAATTCCCCATAATAAATAAAGGTTATGGTTTGGAAAAGTATGTTGAATGAAACTCATTGTTATTTGTTAAGCAGGTTTAGCCAAGTGAAAAGACCTCACAACATATAACCTAATTCTAAGTGTAAGTGCCATTATGCCCCTCTCTATAGTGGTTGTACCTTACACTTAATGATTATTATGGTCTTTTAAATCGGGCCCTTTGAAAATAAAGATGAGGACCCAATATCTAACTAGTGCCAACAATATAGTATAAATGAACAAAAAAGAAATCAAATCTTATACAAAGTCCCAAGAGGTTCCGTTTTATTGATTTTCAATTTTTATAATTCGTTATTGAACAAAGTTCTAGTTTTATAAGTTTTAGTATAATCAATTTGTGTATGTCAACAATTGGTTGAGATTTGAGAAGTCAGGATGTATAATAAAATGAATGTTCAAAATTAGCGTTTCGACTTACGATATTTTCAGAAAGATTCGATCTAATTATGTAGAGCATTGTCATTAGATCTAAGTTGATTTCTGCTTTAAAATGCATTTATTTGATGTAAGATATGACAAACACAACCCTTAAAGAGTCAAACAAACCCTCATACTGGGGTCAAGATCGACTCTAAAACCATTTATACTATTGATCCAACCACTTAGATATTATTCGCTAAATAGAGGTATTCACGCTTTAAATCACGGCTCACTTTAATTTGGTCAGATAGAGAGTGATCTTATACTTATATAAATAAGAAGTAACTTTCTCCATATCCGATACGATGACAAATTTATTATTTAAAAAATTATCTTTTATTTGAGAGTTTTCAAAGTAGCCAATGGTATGAACTTTTTGTTGATTTAGTTAATCTTTCATAGGCTTTAAATTTGAAGGCATTGTTCCAACAAACAACACCAAATGTTTATCAACAACAATATCAAATATTATGAAATTGTCATTATTTTGTAGATTTCAAAAGATTACAATATAGTGATACTTTAAAAGATTGATTTCATCCATAAGTAACCATTTAAATTATACGATGAGAATGTCAATAATTACGATAAGCTTTTAACAGTGAGAAATTTGTGAATGTCTTTGTGTAAAATTATAAATGAATGTTCTGAACTTTCCAAAAATAATAAAGAAATAGTGTTCTGTAATGAGTGTTCTTTGGAAGATACACTTTCAACTTAAATTCAAAATTTTAAATTATAGAAAGTGTGGCTTTTCAAAAGACCCACAGAGATGACTTAAATCTTTCAAAATTATAAAGATGTATTTTCAAAAGACACTTTTAGTATAACATTTCAATAATTTAGAAAGTGTCTCTTCAAGAAATTTTCAGGTTAAATTCAAAAATTTTTAAATTATAACAATTGTCTCATCAAAAGATACTTTAAGTGTTGATTCAAAACTTTTAGAATTATGAAAGTCTTTTTTCAAAAAACACTTTTAATATAATATTTCAACAATTTAAAAAGTATTTCTTGAAGTATAAATTTAGAAAGTATAATACTTTAAATTAAAATTAGTATAAAATTTAGAAGTATAACAATTTAGTATAACATTTATAAAATTAAAATTAGGTATTTTTTGAAGAGACATTTTCGCTTTCTAAATTCAAAATTTTTAAACTATCGAAATGTCTTCTTCAGACACTCAACCTTAAATTCAAGATTTTAAATGAGAAAAGGCCTCTTCAACACTTTTGCTTAAATTTTTAAAAAGTTGCTTCTTCAAGAGATACTTTTACTTAAATTCAAAATTTCAAATGCTTCAAAGATACTTGTAAAGATCTTCCGTAAGATACTTTACACGTGGAAAAATTATATTATATTTGGCGAATATTTTTAACCCTATATTATTTGAGGGATTTTTATTTTTTTTTACACTAAACGCCTAAAAGCCCTTGATACAGAGGGCATTATGGTTAATAACATTTTAAACCAAAATTATCTAAAACTTATAATATGTTTTTATCTAAAAATTATATAGATTTATCCCATTCAACACTAGCTATAAGCAATTAATATATGTAAAATTAAACTCTGGTAGAGTATGATATATTTAACATGACAAAACTGTGAGGCTAAGAAACATGTGGTTTAGTGATGAATTGATCTTAATGCTTAAATTTGATGGCCTACTACCAATAACAACATCAAATATGTTCAAGCTGAAGAAGAAATAAGATATTGGAGGTTATTAAAAGTTTGAACTTATCACCGTATTCATTTCTCTCAGTGTCTCTTAACATGGAACCAAAATTACTTTCTAAGTATCAAAAGATATTAATAGGGGGTAATATTAAAGTTTTGGAAATTAGAGAAGTCTGGCACATGAATGCCTTACAATTCTTTTTCTTCTGAATTTGTTAAACAAGCCCAACCAAACCCTGTCTACCTCATTTTAGTTATATTAGATTGGTGTGGTATCATTTCAATCTGGGATATGAAGCCTTTTTAAATAATATAAGGATAAGGATTCAAGGAATTCAAAACATCTTAACTTTAGTTAAAAATAAATTATTTAAAATGAGCTGAAAATAAATTAATGTAGTTACTTATTTTTGTATATAAAATTTTCTTATTGACAGATGCTGATAATTTCAACCCAAAATGTTATTTAAATTTTTTTAAATGAAAATAATTTAAAGGTTTTTAAGAATATCTCTGCAGTTTCCTGAAATATTATACTTCTTTATAATTTCATTCCATTTCTCTTTTTTAGTTCATAAAAAGACATCTCAAATTATTTTATAAAATGTTAAAAGAAGGGAAAACATGTTAATAAAAGCGGTTATCTTATCTAGTTTCATTATCAAAATACTGAAAATACAATGGCAAAGTATACGAGTAACTTATTCTTAGGATTAGGATTAGTGTTGGCAAAATTTGACACGACACGCGATCACCCATACGAACCCAACAGCGCTTTTAAGTGCTCGTAATGGAAAGATAATCGTTGCTTAGCTCGCATCCGTGTCGACTCGCCTAACACGTTTAATAAATCTAAACATATTTCATGGGCTGACAAAGCCTAATACGACTTTGATCCGACCGAATTGCTGAATTATTATATTAATTAATTAACCTATTTAATAAATTATTTATGTTAAATATGAATTACAATTATAATTCCTATTAATTTAACTTATAAATTTTAACAAACATGTTAAATTTAATAGGTTATTTGTGTTAAACATGTATGGATGATTAATTATAATTCTTATTCTTTAAATAATCAAATTAACGGATCATATCTCAAGGCTGACTGCCTAACACGAATAATAAACGGCTGAAGCTCGGCAATTAACGCCGCGACGCTTATTATTCATGGTTTGTTTAGTCACGTTGACACGATCCAAGTAATTGGACATGACACGAACATGACCCATCGACACGAATCACACCTCTGGGGCTGTGATGATGCAGAGGAAGCTTGAAACAACAACAGGTAGACCAACCAATCTATCATAATGAACAATTTTTATTTTTTATTTTGGTTCGACTCACGATAAGGTCATGAGCTAGACAAATATGACATAATAACCTCGACTAATATTTATACGAACTGAAGAACCATAGGAACGGTAAAGCGCTATTACAAAATACAATTGCATTCCTAGAAATATAACTTGAGACCATTGATTAAACTAAAAGAGACCCTAATCATCTCACTTACACGCTCGATTGCGACCGCTAAATAATTTTTTACTTTTGGACATATGAAGACCTCATTTAATTTGGTGTATCTATCCACTGGGTATGGTTTAATCGCTTTATCTATTGTTATAATTCATTTAGAAGAATTATCTTTTGTATAAAATTGCATTCTTCTTTATGAGTTTTAGCATGAGAAATCTGTAAATGCTTTGTGAACTATTGATTGATACTTGAAAATTCGAAGCTATGATGGTTAATGAAATGCAAATGCAAAAGTATTTAGAATCGTGTTATCTTTTGATCTAAAATATTATCTCAATTTATTTAGGATATAATCAAATAGTAAGAAGTACTGGTGAAATGATATTTTATTTTGGGCTTTCCAAATTAGCCAAAGCAACCTAATATGAACTCGGTTAATTATATAAAACGAAAGTCACGAAATGAATGACTGATTTAGCATGCAAAAATTGTGAAGGGGAAGACATGGACTTTACACGTTGATTTAGTTTATTTTCAACACGCTTCAAAT
This sequence comes from Tetrastigma voinierianum, assembly GCA_016808115.1. Taxonomy (NCBI): domain Eukaryota; kingdom Viridiplantae; phylum Streptophyta; class Magnoliopsida; order Vitales; family Vitaceae; genus Tetrastigma; species Tetrastigma voinierianum. Next base: position 329,086 of record JAEQBH010001557.1, read on the forward strand.
TTGAATGTATTTTATTATTGATAACATTAAATATTTTCCAACTTCTATTTGTATTTAAGTTTAGCAAAAATAAGATATTGGAGGATATTAAAAGTTTTATCTTACAATTTTTATACAAGTTTTTCAAAGTGTAGTGAATTAGCCAATTTTCAAGATGTTATGTTTGAGGTACTCTTACAGTGAACAGATGAATGAACTCCCGCTGTACACCCTTTCTCATTCTAGTTTCAAGCCCTTGAAGGAAAGCTTTGAACATTGGAGATCCATGGTTTCCATATTTAGTTCCTCAATCTCTGGAACTGCGTCTAAGCTGGAATCGTTCCTAAGCTTTTATGAATAGAAATAAAAATCAAAATGCTTTCATATTGTTTTTTGTAGCATAGGACACGATAATTTAAAAATTATTTCAAACGATTCTCTATGCTTTTTATGATTCCGAAACACTTATAATTTGTAAAGATAAACCTTTTTTTGGTTTTCAGAATTACTCTTAAATGGACATTTAATTATATCAAATTAAATGAGGAAGTTAGACTAACAGAAACCTTTTTAAACTGTACTTTGAATGCATTTTGGCCCATTTATTTCTGTTCAAACACATGGAATGATAATAATTATGATATTTTAATTTGTATCTTCTCCAAATAAAAACTAGGACCTGATTTTCAACTACCGCTAGCCAATACATTCCAAATGAAAATAAATAAAACATTTTATTTTATCGGTCTGTCCTTAACTTTGTTAGTGACTCAACATAAATGGAAATAAAAGTAGGAAAAAAAAAAGGGTACACAAATAAAAATTGTTGATTCACCTCCATTCCCATTCCGAGTCCCTACTCTTAGGTGGTGTTTGTTTTCTTTTTGCTTTTTTATTTATGCTTTTTACCTAAAATAATTTGCTTTCAAACTTGAAACTATTTGTTTTTTTTAATAACTTTTTTATGATTTATTACAGAAATCTTGACTAATTTTTTTTAGAAAAAAGCAATCAGATTTTCAAACTCTTATAATAAGACACTTGAGAAAATCATATGATCAAATTGAAACTCATGCGAGTTGTTGACATGCTAATTAAATAAAATCATGTGTATTTTTTTAATTTTTCTTTAATAACTTATTTTCTTAAAATTTAGATAAAAATTAAAATATTTATTTCTTTTTCTTCATTGGTAAATGGGTAATTATTTTTATTTAAAATTTAAATTTTAGATAAAAGGTTGTATATGAATTTAATTGAGGCCAGGGTATTTTATTTTTTTAAAATAACTTTAAAAAAAACATATATCATAGTAATTTTTATTTTTATACATATGTTAAAAATGTTAAAGTGTTACACAAACATTTTCAATTTTATCATAATTAGACTATTATACATTAATATGTTAAGATAATGATTTATGTCATATAAAAACAAACAACTTAATACTTAATAGAAATAAAGTAGAAGAAAAAATAAACAGCTAAATACTTAATATTATTAAACACTATTTAAAATAAAATTTATTAAGCATTAAAGTAAAAAAACAAATGCCTCAGTCTTTGACAGTCTCTTTTCATCAAAAGTAAAAGAAATATTATTAACTTTTCAGGGGAAAAGATGTGTAAAAATAGGCTTTCACTACTTCCTTGAAAAAACTGAATTCCATGTTACAAAGAGTACAAAGAGTTACCTGGAAATGAACATCTTCTACTGGTAACTTAAAATCTATATACCAACCGCATGCTCACATTGTAGATCATGCTGATTACAAAATGCCACAGAAATGGCTAATCAAAGACCTTTACAGACCCAACCCCTACCCAGATCGAGATTTCCACATGATCGATCCCGCAAGCGAAGAGAAACCTTCTGTTGTTGTTACAGTTTAGGCATAAAAGAACTCTTTTAAGTGAGGGGGCTAGGATGGAACCTTCTAGAAAGGAAAGGCGAAGAAGAGGAAGAAGCTTGGAACAGCAAGTGGAGGCGTTAAACCAAAACCCAGGTCATTTTCTACGCAATGGACTTCTCTACTTGGCAGAGTACCAGTTCTGGGCACATTTGGCATCAACAGCAAGGCCAACACGAAGAATATTCTTGCCGTTGAAGGGTTTTTCCATGCATTCCACAACAATTGCCTTTGCAACTTCAGCTGACTCTGTAGGTCCCTCCAGGATCACTTCATCATGAATCTGCATTCCAAAGAATGGTTGTTACTAGAGCCATTTTTTGAACAAACCCAAAATAGGTTGTCGGTCTTCAAATGAAGTTACTTCAGTGTGTAAGCTGATGCTTCTACTCATCCAATACAGATCCACAAGTTTACATGATCAATGTATGTAAGAGTTGTGCAATTTTTATACTATCAACCAGAATTTAATGCCAATACCATCTGACTCAATTCATCTTAAATTCTTTGTGCAAATTATCGTTCAAAATGAAAATAAGTCATAATCGATTAAAGTCTGTGCCATTAGCATCTCATAGCTCTTTTTAAAGCCTTCATGAAGATTATGTTTTCTTAAATCAGATTTCAGTAAATTAGTGTTGTAAAATAAGAATATGACAGGTGCTGTCTCCCAACAAATACTACAGAAGGGCCGGTTAAAAAAAACCTAAAAATTGTCAATTAGATGAACTTGAAATTGCATAATACTATCAGCAGAGGTGGAAGGGAAGTCATATTAAATAGAATGTCACCTATAATATTGGAGGTAATAAAGAGAGATTTTGAATTGGGGATAGCCGGATGAGAGAGATAGAGAGAGAGAGAGTGAAAAATGATAGGGCCAATGTGTGTGTCACCAAGAAATAGCAGAGGTTACTGATGTGTGATAGGGAAGACTGCAACATGAAGATGAAAATGGTGCATTTGAGATTATTAAGAACTACTAGCAAGCCCATACGAAGGACAGGGAACCAGTCCAGTAGCCAGGGATTGGGAGGTGGAGTTTCAGGCCCTCTAAATGATAGTACAACTTGGTAAAGTGACGTAACAAAACTTATAATGATTTAATGAGACCAATGGGCAGACATAGCAAGATGTTAGAGGTGAACATAAGGACTGGATAACTACTTGAGCAGCAAGCCAGGAAGATCATATGTTAAACTTGAATGTAAAACAACCCCCATAAGCGAAAGTGGGAGGCAGAGGCTGATGCCCTTTGGAAAACAGTAATCAGTTTGAAATATGGCATAAAAGATGGGGGGTGGCCGTGAGAGGCAGCTTTGGGGTGGACTTATGGAAAGAAATTTATAAAGAAGCTTATTATATAAAACTGCACAGCAGCCATAAGATAGGTGATGGAAGCAGGGTAAAATTTTGGGAGGATGTGTGGTGCAGCGAGGAACCCTTTAGTAAGCTTTTTCCTCCTCTTTATGTGTTGGCTGGAATTGGATCCAAAGGCGCTAGTGTGAAGGAGGTTTGGAGGCCTGTTGGGGAGCAAGGGGGGTGGGATCTTCATTTCGAAAGACATTTTAATGATTGAGAAATGAAGAGGGTGGAGGACTTCATCAATTTGATTAAAGATAAAAGAATTAAGCCCCTTGAAGAGGACAGAAGGGTGTGGAAGCTGACAAAAGATGGTCTTTTGTCTGTGAAATCAAAATTTGATGCTTTGGAATGGAGAAGAGAGGCAGGCCTTTTCCCTAAAAGAATGTTTTGGAATCAATGGGTTCCCTCCAAAGTAGGTTTCTTTTGCTTGGGAAGCTTGGTGGGGTAGAGTATTGACGATGGACCAGCTTAAGAGAAGGGGCTTTTCCCTTGCAAACAGGTGTCCACTTTGTGGCAGGGAAGAAGAAAGTATTGAGCATTTGCTGATTCACTGCCCCATGGTCTGGGATATTTGGACCTTTTTGTTGGTAGACATGGGAATTGCTTGGGTCCCCATTGCTAGTCAAAGACTTTATCATTGGTTGGAATAGTGTCCCTGTCAGAAAAGAGGAAAGAAACTTGGAGGGATGCCCCCTTAAGTTTGTTCTGGTCGATTTGGAAGGAAAAGAACAAAGTAGTTGTTTGAGAGTGAAGAGTTCTTCTTTAATAGGCTTAAAAGAGCTTTTGTTTTTTCTTTTTGTTCTTGGGCAATGATGGCTATAAATTCTGATTCCTTTGTTGCTAACCAGCTGGCCTTATTGGCCAGTTTGTAAATTGGGGGCTGGTGAGACTTCTCTTGTTTTCTTGATTTTTTTGTAAAGGATGGGTGATCCCCTTGTATACTTCCCTTGGGGCTGTGGTTTCAGCCCCTTTTCAAAGACATTTTCTTTTTGTTTATAAAAAAAAACCAACAACAACAGCCCCAACCCCCATAAGCAATAGAATGAGGACCTGAAGTTGGTTGTGGAAGGCTCAGCAGTTTTCAGAAAAGTTGGTTTATTATAATCTAAAGTGAAGGTAAAAAGAGATGTCAGTAAGCTGGTTAGGAACAATAGAAACAAATTTAATAGTTCTGTGTTGAAAAATCTCTCCCTGATGGGCTCAAATGGGGCAATGATAACATCTATGCAAGGCAGTAGTACAATATGAAATTTAGTTATGTAACGCAATTTTCAACAGTAAGCAAAGTAGGGAAGAAAATAATAGGGAAAAAAGGAAGACATGATCAACCTGTAAAAGCAGCTTCCACCCAAGCTCCTTTAAGCGTGCATTCCTTGATATTTCTAACATGGCACACGTGGCAACATCAGCAGCACTACCCTGTCATATTCAACTAAATGAGGCCTGAGAGAGAGAGAGAGAGAGAGAGAGAGAGAGAGAAAGAACCTGCACAGGGGTATTTATGGCAGCTCGTTCAATGTGGCCTCTTTGATAAGGAGTAGCATAATCCGTTGAAGGGAAAGAGCGGGCCCGTCCCAGCAATGTGCAAACATATTTTTTAGTTCTAGCATCATTTTTACGCTCTTCTTGCCAATCACTCACTTCTTTTCTCTCTTTATACCAGCGTTTTACAGTCTCCTTTGCTTCTTTTACAGACACCTAAGAATAGAAATGGTGATGCCATGATGTAAAGAATCACACTATCTTAATGCAATTTGATCAAAATTACTCATCATTTAGGCTTGGTGCTGCAAACACACCTTCCAATCCCGGGCAAGGCCTGCTGCAGTTTTTCCATAGGCAATGGAAAAGTTGAGCATTTTAGCTTTCCTTCTTTCTGAACCAAAAGCATCCTGACAGATACATGAATGTTTCAATCAAACCATCATGATTACAGTTAAATTGGAGCTTCACATGTTTTGTTGATGGAGATAAGAGGCAAACACCGTTAGAACTTTATCAAATGCACAACAGAGTGGACTCCAAGGCCCAACCTTTAATTTGGCATTCTCTGGATGATAATGATCTTACTTGGGATCTCATATCATGTAAGTTCAACCGAGGAAGTACTCTTTAGAATCAAGTTAAGGCCTGGTTAATGGTCATATGGCACTCTTTTCAGTCATAAATATTGTCATTTTCTAAGAGTCATGCATGTGGTCTAGTAGTCAGTCCAAGTTTCTCTTATTTTCAAGTTGCATAGAAGACTGTATAACTAGTTCCAAGAAGTTGTAAGTTTGTAACTCCCTAGAAAAGCTCTGTATAGTAATTGATCAGTCTTTTGAGAATGATCAGTGAATGAATGAATGATGAAATTTTCAGCAGCCACTATTTTCTGCATGATGCAAAGAGCACTTGCATTTAATTCTAGGGTGATGCAAATAAGAAGCCTAACATTTTCTAGGAGTGATTTCTAGGGTTCTTTCAACTGTATCACCACTTTCCATGCATTTTACTTCCTGTCCTGTATCATTTGTGCAATCTTTTTTTTTGATGAGTAAAAGCAATTTATAAAAAACCAAAGAAGACCCAATGAAGGCCCACAAGTAAGGGACCCTCAAAGGGGAACAAGGAGAACAAGAAAACCCACCACCCCTCACTTACACCCGAACCAAGTCAAAAAATCAATTAAAGATCTAGACCTATTAGTCAAGTACATATTTGTGCCATACCAATAATTACATAGGAATAAGGCCTTCATCCTTTGAGCCGAAAACTCCCTATTTTCAAAAGCAATGTTATTTCTTTCACGCCAAATAGTCCAAAACAATGTTAGGGGCGCAGCCATCCAAGCCTTCTTCCTTCTCTTACCCACACAGGTGCCACACCACGAGATGAGGGTTTCTGAAACCGACTTAGGGAACACCCAATACACCCCAAAAATCGCCAAGAGAAGATCCCATAACAATCTAGCCACAGGACAGTGTAATAACAAATGGTCTATCGTCTCTTCATCCTTCCCGCATAGGAAACATCTATTGGCTAGAGCTCTTCCCCGCTTTTTAATTTGATCAAGAGTCAACACCTTGCCCTAAGAAGCTTCCTAAGCAAAGAAACCATCTTGGTAGGAACCCAAATACCCAAATGTCGGTGGGGAAAAACAACGAATTAGACCCAAAATAAAACCTTATAGAAAAGTTTCACCGAAAAGCACCCATCTTTAAATTTCTCTCATAAGCATCAAATCATTTTGGTTTGGAGAATTCTTTTCTTGTAAGGCTTGGAGAAGATTTTGAATCTCCTCCACTTCCCAATCATTAAACGGCCTAACAAAACAGGGAGTCCAAACCCCACCCTCACAAGAAGGCTCCCAAACCTCAGCTACAGAGACCTCTTTATTAGCAGCCATGGCAAAAAGGGCGGGGTAAGAGTAGGAAAAGGCCTCTTCCCCACTCCAAGCATCCTTCCAAAAGCGAAGTCTCCTTCCATTCCCGTAGAGAAAGCAAGAAGAGCAGACAAGATCCCCATTCCTTTCTAATCTCCTTCCTGCACCCAACCATAAGCATCCTCTAATCGCAGAGCACCAACCACCTCTTTCCCTCCCCCAAACTTCCATAGAATGACATTTCTCCGTAGGAATCCCTCTCATTTGCGGTTTTTCACATCCATTTACACAACAAGAGCCTTTGTTTTAAACTAGCGAGGTTTTAATACCTAAACCCCATTTTCATTGCCTCAACAAACTGTCGACCACTTCACTAGATGAGGTTTTTTCTCCAAATTGCCACCACCCCAAAGAAAACCTCTTGAATTTGTTCGAGAAAGAATCTAACCCGCCTAGGTGATCCAAAAGAGACATAAAATATATGGGTAAGTCTTTACGGAGTACTACGAATAAGAGGATCCTCCCACCTTTAGGAAATATATTGCTCCCTTCCACAAAGCCAATCTCTTCCTAAACCTTCAATGCCATCCCAAACCGTAACTGAATTATGAGGGGCTCCCAGAGGAAGACCTAAATAGTATGAAGGCAAAGTCCCAACCTTGCACCCCAGTTCAAGCACCAACGAATCCACTTCTTCAATACTCCCAACTGAAATAATTTCTCTTTTGTTCAAATTTATCCTCAAGCCAGAGATAGACTCAAACCACATCAACAACCAACTTAGGTGTGCAAGTTGCTTCGATCTCGCCTGTAAACAAGAGTGTCGTCTCGTGATACAACAAATGGGAAACCACCATACCTCTCTCCGTTTTTCCTATATAGCAAATTCTGAGAGAGTTCCCTTGAACTGCTCTCTCAATGAGGCCACTAAGAGCCTCCATCACCAACACAAAAAGATAAGGAGAAAGAGGATCCCCCTGTCTATCATTTGTGCAATCTACTCTTAATAACTTTCTATTACTTCAACTCCAATAACATCCTTGACCATACAATCGAAGATTTAGGCTGTGTTTGGTCCCTAAAGGGTTCAAGAAAAGGAAAAAAACGCTAAGGAAAATGAATTTCTTATGTTTGGTTTCAACGTAATTAATTTAAAAAAAAGAAAATTAAGTATAATTAAAATGAAAAGTTTATTTGTTTTATACGTGACTAAAATGAAAAGCTCATACATTTAAAATTATTTAATCATTATAGAATAGAGGAAAATAAGTGAAATGAATTTGAAGAAACATGTAAAAATAATTTATTGATTGTGAATCTTTTTTATATTTTCCTTTATTTTTTTCCTTCCACTTTTCCTCTTTATTTTCTTTTAATTATATTCTCCCTCAAATTTTCAAGGAAAGGAGATAGTTTTTTCAAAATTAGCAAGAAGATTCTTTTCAAAGGGCAATGGACAAACAAACAAGTTACAAGAAGCCACTCTCCAAATCTTTCTACAAAGGCTCCATGATAATTACGATGTTGTAGTCAAAAGTTTTCAACCGAAAGGGAGACAACCCAATTTACACCAAAAGAAGCAAAGGATAGAATAACAGATAATAAGAACCGAGTTCTCATGAAACAAATTAAAAAAACAGTTTTCTAACTCTTCATCTCAATTTGAATAAGAGACAATCTCTCAAAATGGACAATGTAATGAAAGCAGTAGGAAAATGTTGTGAAAGGAATTAATCACTTACCCAATCCTTAACAATCAAAAGGCAACCAACCCAACACAGCTTTAAGTTGAAAAGCTTCAACTAAGGATGAGGTTCAAATTGGAGTAATTGACCTTTAATCCAGTCCAACCTGCCTTAGATGCAGGCCTAAATTCCACTAATATGGCATCTTAAGCACACACTGTCCATTTTTTTACCATTCCTATCATTATTTTCAATGTAAACATACCTTTCTTTTCCAATTTTAAGCTAACACTTTCCATGCATCTAATCTATCAAAAAAAATTAAAGAAAAACACGTTCCATGAATCTAATGTTAAACATTCTGAAATATTGGCTAACCCATTATTCATAATCCATCACCATGCTATCTAATTATATCTGCCACCAAACTAAAAGTTCATTTATTACCTTCAACAGAGGAGCTGGAGGTTTGTCTTCACCAGGTTGAGGATCCCACTCAAGAAGCACTTCTCCTTTTTCAACAGCATCACGGATATGTGGATACATATTCATTGCAGTCCTAGAATGGAAATCTCCACCGGCTCTGAAAGCATCCAACATGCTTTTACAGTTGGCAAGATGTGCAAGAATCCTAAGTTCAAGCTGTAACATAGAGCATTGTTCAATCAACAAGTGGAAATATATTAAACTTCTAAAGAATAGGTTGATATTGAAGCCAAATACCTGTCCGTAATCAGCAACAATAAGAGAGTTTCCAGGTGCAGCTATAAATGCTTGGCGGATCTTATACCGGTCCTTCTCTAAAGCAGGCTGGTTCTGATTTTTAGAAAAAAAGAATAACAATGCCCCTCGTTAAAAAGTAAAACAAAACAAGATAAAATAAACTATAATACAAGAAATATGCATTTATTTCCTTATTATTTCTTTCTTGTCTTGTCTTGATGAATACTGGAAAGATGCCTGAAACTTAGACATCATCCACTATAAAACTCTTGTAAAAGGGAACCTTTGTGTGTTAGTAACAGCTCTTATGCAATTCCTATGAGATCCATGAAATGAAAAATGCATTTTTCGTTGGCAAACTAAGATATTCACTCTCAAATTATTTATCATTTTAGGCGTGCTATTAACTTCACTACCTTTATGAGCTCCAGAATTTTTGTCCTTAGTAAAGTGGAAGCTCCATGTTGGTTTTTGACCGGCATTGAATAAGGAAAACATTTTGATCAAACACCAAGGTCATGCTTTATTCAATGATAAGAACCAAGAGTAATAGAGAATGAGAACACCTGTTTTCTTCTCTAGCCTTGATTGTCAGTATGCAAACAGCATCAAGAAGTAGGTAACATAATGTTGAATACCGCAGGTTATTGTCTACATATTAGCACTACTAGTTAAGGGAAATAAAATATGAACCTTAAATTTGATCTCCTAGCTGACAAGCTTGAATACTGCATGTATTAGCACTACTAGTTAAGGAAAGAAAAAAAAACCTGCAAATTTGGTCTCCTAGCTGACAAGCGCCCAGTTTCTGTATTGATATTAAGTGAACAATGAATTCGACCATTCTTGCCAGATATTTGACCATCCTGTAACGGAAAGCAACCAAGATCATCGTGAACTACCAACTAAATTTGAAGTTAATAAATGGCATAACAATAAAAAACCATTTGCAAAAAGCAACATTAGCATTTATTAAAATGGAGAGTAGAGAAAAAGTGTGTGTGTGAGAGAGAGAGAGAGGAGAGAAAGATGTTTCACACATCCATTAGTAGATTTTTAGGCTTTGTTAATGCCAAACTCACAACTAGATCCTCTAGTCATTAGCTTCTGATTTTGGTCAAACCAAACAAAAGAAATTTTAGGTGATGTAAGTAACATAGACTAGATCACAACATAACCAACCTACTGAATTTTCCTACAGTACAAATTGGTTGAAGCAACTTTCTAGGCTGTAAGGGTTTTTAATATTTGACTCTGTAGGACCCAATCTATTCTCAGATGTATGATAATATCCACTGTGGCAACAAAAGAAACAGGTTTATATATATTTATGTTTCTATTTGAAAATGATTTGTCCATATTATTTTTTTTATAGGCTTTCTTTAGTACAGGGGTGGTAGGATTTGTCCATATTATTAATATTGTGATACTAAGGTATTTAGGTTCAAATGGTAATTAAAACCTTTAAACAACTTTTTAAATGCTTATTCCCTACCAAATTAGCAACCACATATGTAGGCATGTGTGTGCATGGGTGTGTACCCCATGTCTTTTGTCAGTATTGTTTTTTTTTTTTTTGATCGGTAAAAAGCAATATATAGATTAAAAAGAGCACAAGGTGCTCAAAGAGAAACACGAGAAGGGTACAAAGAAAAACCAACTCCCTCTCACCTATACCCCATCCAAGTCAAAAAACCCACCAACGAATTTAAGTTATCAACACTATACAACTTAGCCCACACCACAAGGAAAACAAAAAATGATTTCATCCTGTGGAGCAAAGAGGGGACCCTATCTTCGAAAACCACCCTATTCCTCTTCCATCCACAAGGTCCAAATAAACAAAGAGGAGCGCCATCCAAACTCTCTTCCGCTTTTTCGACACTAGCACTTTGCCAAGCAAGGAGGAGTCGACGAATCGCACGGGGGGAACACCCGCTAAAATCGCGACCTTACAAGATCCCATAACATCTCTGCTCGAACAATGGATAAGCAAGTGGTCTATTGTTTCATTCTCTTCTCACATAAACAACACTGCTTACTGGTGGGGATCCCTTCCTCTTTAGTCAGGTCCAAAGTAAGCACCTTACTCCCGTGAAGCTTCCCAAGCAAAATCCCACCTGGGGGAACGATTGTCTGTGATGGATCGCCAAGGGAAGTCTATAGGAAGAGAATACCTCAGCCTACGATACATAAGACTAACTGAAAAACCATTAGTCCTCGACTCCTTCAATAACAGATGATCCTCTTGTAAGGGCCTAATTTTTTTGTTGACCAGGAAATGAAGGAACCTTTCCACCTCTTCCATCTCCCAATCATTGAAAGGTCTAAGAAAGACTGGGGACCAACCCCCCTCCTCCCTTGAGGAATCCCAAACATCTACCACCCTAACATCTTGAACCGCTGTTGAACAAAAGTGGGAATTCATTGCACAACACGCCTACTGCACTCAAGGGTCCTTCCAAAGCCCAAATCTCCTACCATTTCCTAAGGAGGAAATGGTGTTTTGGGAGAAGGTGAGCCATTCTCTTCTGATGTCTTTCCATAAGCCAGTACCATAGCCTCCCCTGATGTCCCTAGTGTTCCAACCCCCAACTTCCTCACCGAACTCGGGTAATCGATCACTGGCCTCCATGTAGAGTCCTCCTCATTAGCGAACCGCCAACACCACTTACAAAGCAAAGCTTGATTCATCATGGAGAGTCCTCGCACCCCCAACCCACCTCTTCTTTTCTCTTGGCAAACAGTATTCCAGTTGACCAGGTGAGGTTTGCGCTCTAAATTGTCACCACCCCATAGGAAGTCTCTCTGAATCTTCTCCACTCTAGACAAACAACCCGTGATTCTGATCGCAGGTGAAGTAAACGAGGCTAAGATGTAGTACTTCTCGAATGAGGGTAAGTCTCCCACCTTGAGATATATTGTCTTTTCCAGAGTGACACCCATTTCTAAATCTTTCTTCAATAGAATCCCAAACTCCCAAAGCCCTGTGAGGAGCGTCAAGGGGAAGACCCAAGTACTTAGTGGGGAGGGAACCAACCCCACAACCAAGCTCAGCCGCTAACTCCTCCACGTTGTCCACCCTACCCAGAGGGATAATCTCGCTTCAGGATGTGCTAATTTTTCAAACCTAAGAAGGTCAAACCACATTATGTCCATCTCAAATACATCAGCTTGTTCGCATTGGCATCGTTGTAAAATGATAGTATCTTCAGCATATAAAAGATGAGATATGACAATCTCCCCACCATCTCTACCCCCAAACCTGCACCCAGAAATAAAATTGCCTTCCACCGCTCTCTTTAGAAGACAACTCAGGGCTTCCATCCCGATAACAAATAAATAGGGTGATAGAGGATCCCCTTGTCTCAGGCCTTTGGAACTCCGAAAGAACCCAGAAGGAGAACCATTAACCAAGACTGAAAACGAAGCTGTGGAGATGCACCAGTTAATCCATCTAATCCATTTAGGACCAAACCCCATTCTCTCAAGCATCTGCAACAAAAAGTCCCACCTGATGTGGTCATAAGCCTTTTCAATATCTAACTTACAAAGGATCCCTTTCTCTTTCCCTCTTAGAATAGAGTCCACAGCCTCATTCGCTATTAGCACAGCGTCAAGAATCTGTCTCCCTTCTACGAACGCGTTCTGATGCTGGGAAATAGCCAAACTCATAACCCTTTTAATTCTGTTGGCCAACACTTTCGATAAAATTTTATAAAGGCTGCCCACTAAACTAATGTATTAATATCAAATTTTATAAAATTTTAATTCTGTTGGTCAGGTATTGTTATAATAAGCATTAATATCAAATGAATGTAGAACTCTCCAAAAAAACATAAACCTCCATAGAGCCTTCTTTACCAAGTAGATAAAGTTTGGAGTATTTAGAATTCAAACAAATTGACTATGAATTAAAAGATCATTAAATTATTAACATATATGCTTCTTAACATTTAAATATCCCATCAGAGGATTGTAGCTATTGCCCATGGAGAGATGCTATTCAACTATCCATGCATGGACAAGATATTAACAAGTAAACCAACAACTCTTTAGTAATGGTTTTGTTAAAGGCATGATATTCATATTAAACCCAAATCCTGCAAGCTTGAGCTTTTAGGAGAGTTGGTCATTTAACATGATCTCAGAGCCTAGTTTGGTAGGAGAAACTGGGTTTGAGCCACCTCTCTACATTTTATTCCCCATTTGTTGATTTGAAAGTCCATGAAGTCTATTTGGTTTGTTTAACTCTCCACATGCAGGTATGAGGCTACACGTGAGGGAGGGTGTTAAAGGCGTGATATTCATATTAAATCCAAATCCTACAAGCTTGACCTTTAGGAGAGTTTGTCGTTTAATAGGTTTTATTTGAGTGAAACAAAAAGGATCAATACAGACATAATGAAAAAATGAGGCCAGTTGTGTCCTTGTCAGTTCAATCAGCTAGTTTAATCAAGCCTCCATACACTGAAGGGCACACAAATATATCATATCCAGACCTCAACCACAATGTTGTCATTCTATTCAGTAAAAACTTAAAAAAACAGATGTTCTCAACTGGCAATGTTGAGATAGGGCTCACAAAGTTTCAGTCCTAATTTCACGGAATAGCAAAAGAAAATAGAAGAAAATAATAACTATAAAAATAAAAACACAACACTGTACATTGAATATACATCTTTTCTTTTACCTATAAAAAAAACAAAACAAAACAATTTGCATGGTAATATAATATGGCAGTATAAATCACCTGCAATGGGAGGATGAAATTGGATATCAAAGAGTCAATAGAGCAAACTTCACATAAAGCAGCAATGGCATGGCAAGCTTCCCTCCCCGCCTGTCCCCCCCCAAAAGCATCATAAGCTGTTCCGTAAGCAGATATGTCTGTATCCTCACTGTCGTTTGGTCCTTGTGTTCCAGGAACTTCATCAATGTCTTCTATAGCAGTAGTCTCAACATCACAATCAGCATCATCAACAAAATCAAAATCTGCAGATACCTTCCCTGCAATGATCTTCAAGGCATCTCCACTAACTGAGGGCCAGCCAGATGGTGTGTACATCTCGACCGGTATCTCAGCATCAAAGCTCCTTAGTGTCATATTCCGGAATTTTTTGGGCGCCTTTTTACCTTCTTCAACCACTTTGTCAACATTGGGAATCCTAAACGTTTTCTCCATTGGAAGACTCTCATTGGGATCCTTTCTAAGAGAGAGAGAGAGATGATTAAGTTAAGCATATTTATATACTTTTTGATAAGTGAAGAATATTAAAGTGAAAGAGCTATTGGCATTATTAAGTTAAATATATGGAGCTCCATTAGGTCTGTATGGAAAGGAAGAGATTTCAGAAAAGTAGTAACTTCCTTTTTTGTCTCTCTCCCAGCATTTGAATGACATGGAAATCAAAATATCCCATGTGAATCCAAAAGAATTTGAGAATGGTTTCCTCCCAGTGAACTGTATATTACTCCTATAAATTTTGCAGGGAAGTTTAACTTAGACAGGAATCATAGAACTCTCACTAACCCATATTGTTCACATTCAACAGATATGAGGCCAAATTTCTCTCATAAAAAAAAGATACTGAAAAGATACTTATGAAATACTAACTTCCACAGAAAATGTAACGTTTTCACTTTAAAATACATACTGCTCATGTGAACCAGGCAGAGCCTTAATGTTATTGAAAGCACAATAAAAATGTAGAACAAAAACTATGCTAACCATACAGTAGATATATCTTCATCTGTATAGACACATCATAAAATTTAGTGTGTTTCTTTAGTTTGGAATCAGACCCCAATGAAGTGCACCCCACAGTCCCAAATTTGGTTTACATGCAATCTTATGAATCATATCGGAATATTGTCCAAATTAGTGCATCAATCTTATCATAAAGGATGCAGGTCACCTACTATTTTAAAAATTTTAACCGATAAAAAAAATGCAATCTTATGAATCAAGAGCTAAGTGCTCTTCAGCATATTTAAACTTGGGGTCATATTCCTCTTCCAAAAGGCAAGGCTGAAAGGAGCAGACAAACTTACTATCAAGATCTGGAAAGATGGATCTGATTGAGTGCTAAAAAGATCGATTGTGGGTGCGCATCTAAGGCCTTGGGGTTTAACCCAATGGTCACTAGTTCAAGTCCCCCCGAGGCCACTGGAGGTTTACCTAACCGTTAACTTTAGGGTCCCATGGGATTAGTCGAGGTGCACGTAAGTTGGCCTGGACATGCACGATTATAAAAAAAAAATGGTTGGGTGCCCGTAGCTTTATTCGCAGAACATAGCATAATTATGAGGATGCTCTTTACTTCATTTATTTTTTATAGGTAATTTTAACAACCCTCCCTCAAGGCCACTGGAGGTTTACCCTGGTCAGCACTTCAAGCCCCCATTAGTCGTGGTGTGCATGTCACGCACATCCATTAAGTATCAAAAATAAAAATAAAAAAAAAAATAAAAATAACCCTATCGACTTGACCTTCAAAACCTCCTCCCAACTCTTTCCACTTTCTTTGAGCAAAGCCTCAAGAACCCAAATTGTGTCCTCTCAAAGAAATCATGTGTTATAATACTTCTGGTTTTATTTTCACATTACAGGCCCTACTAGTGCAGGCCTTGGCATGGTCACATTTTTATACGCTGAGTAGTTCTCAAAGTGATCTACAAACCTACCAAAAAAATTACATCTATCAGCATATTTTCCTCAACCATGACCAAGAGCAGAAAAGGGAAAAAGTCAAGAGCAGAATAAAAGCAAGAAAAAGCAAAAGAAAATTATAAAAATGCAAACTAGTATATTAGAAAACAAGAACCTTTACCTGTTTGAAACGCCACCAAATAAGAGTTGACGTAATTGTGTATCACTTCCCACATTCATGTACCTAGCATCAGGGCAATGCTTAGATGCCCAATTGCGAAATCTATCAGCAGCAACCTGTTGCTCTGCTTTGGCTACTTTCTCCACCTCAGAAAGGTAGGCTCGATCTACCAGCATTCCCTCAGTTTCCATTTTAACCAAAAGCTCACCAAAGGGCCTCCAAGAGCTCTCGATGTGTCAAACATAGATCCTTTAAGAGCCCCAAGATACCATTTCTTAGCCAACAGTTTCTACTTTTCATGCTCTCATAAAGCTTGAGTGTGCTTATCGAATCCAAGGCAGAGTAGCTAATCCATGGCTCCCGATCCTCTCTTTGTAGCACTTCTACAGGAGCAATCGTAATAATTTTACCTTCAGTTCCATCCTTCTTCAGCTTTTTCCTGCCAAAGATGGTTTTCATTGATATTTTGCCAATTAATTCTTCTCCATTAAACATGCGAACATCAGACATGACTTTTGAGTCACTTGTAAGTGCTTCAAGAGAATATCCACCAATTGCACGTCTTGAAGAATCCCATAACCGTGCCATATGCATTGTATCAGCATGAAAACCTGAAACTTTGAGACCATAGTTCTCTACAACATGGTTATCAAAGCTATAATTGTGCCAAACCTACACAAAGTACATATCAACTGTCATTTCCAAAATTGTCCATGCACAGAGATGGTTGCTCAAAGAATAGGTAAAATAATAAAAGCTGAAGGGAACTGAAACAGTTCGGTTGTTAAAGATGATACAGGAGACCAGTAATTTTCCCCCTATCGAGGAGAAGCTAAGATGAAAATTGCCCATACTGTTGTAAGTACAGTACTCCACAATCCCAAGGGGACTAATGATCAATGAGAATTAATTCAATTAGTATCATATATATATATATATATATATATATATATATATATATATATATATATATATATATATATATATCATAATAATGGCATTTAAAATGGAAAAATCTGTAAGTTTGAAAGAAATTCAATACTTCATCAGTAATAAGTAATGTATACATATAATAAAGTATCAATGTTTTTGGTTTTCCTTTTTGGTCTATTATTTTGGGGCCTAAGAAGGAACCTAGAACTTCCTACATCCCTACCTCCCCAGCCCTTGACCACAAAAACCACAGACACAAACACACATGCTTATATGTGATAAGTATCTATGTCTTTGTTTTTTTTTCTTTGGGTCCTTCTTTTGGCCCTAAGACTCAAACATAGAACTTACCAACATCCCCACCTCTCCAACCCTTCACCACAAAAGCCAGTCCCAATCATAGCTTAAAAAATCAGCCAATTTCATGAAGGTGGCATGACAAGAGATCCTGAACATGGGAAGAGTTGGGTCATCAAATGGCAAGGATTATTCAATCCTATTTTCCACTTCCCTAAAATAAACAATTAAATCAAAGATTCAAGAATGCAATGGACCTCTATTTGCAGGTATGGAACAATCAAATTATTGCATATTTATGTATAATGCAAATATATATGCACACATGAATGTATCACTAGAAGATGTAGACTAAACAAGACCCAACAATTCACCATGGTAAGACATTAAAAAATCAGTCAATTTGATGAGGACGGCATGACAATCAATTTTGTACATCCGTTATGATGGTCTTATTTTCATATTTGAGCTGGTGGGTGTACCTATCTTGTATATCTTGGACCACCACTTTAGTGCCTCTGCATAAAAGTAAATAAAATTATGTGTACCACACACACACACTAACTTTTATTTACTTTTCAAAAAAAAAAAAACAAAAAATAATTAATTTATACATGGGAAAAGTTGGTTCATGATTAAAATCCCAGATCATGAACCAAACCTTCAATTACATGTATGGTATCAAGTTAACAGACACGGACTCATTATTTTCAAGCACGGAAGGTTGGAAAATGCTAATAATGCGTGGATCCATGAAGCAAATGCATACCTTTCGGATTGATGGGTCTTCAAAAAATGGAGCAAATTCAACCAAAATATCCCTTCCACCACCATCAAGAACATCTACCCAGATACAAGACTTTCCATGTCCAATCTACTCCTGGTCCAGAATAAATACTGAAGCATATATTTCTACATGATCAACAGGTGTTCCGCTTCACATCAATGTTGGCCACCTGTGAAATTATCCAGGAAAACATATTATTAAAATAACTCCTGAATAAGTAGGAAGCTTATCAGTAAATATCAACACTTCTGTAAAAGCCAAACATCTTCTTTGTAACATAAGTAGAGCTCATGCCTCTGTGTCACATGCATGGATAAAATTCTTGTACTGAGTCGTGAGCTTCCTGACAACTTCTCTTGCAACATGGATATCATCAACTACAAGAACATCTTCATAGATCTTAGAAAGCTTTCTGCGGATCTCCAACTGAGAAAAAGAAAGGGTGTCTATAGCAGGTATTATGTATATTTCATTGGATTTTTCATTTTCGATCACATTAACAGCTCTATCCTGAGGAAATAAGAAATTAGCCTCTTCCGTATCCTCCAAGGGCTTTGTTGACAATGATCCATTAGACTGAACAACCTTCCTGGAATGATGAGGTGCAGTACTGTTTACATCATTCCTGGAAATATTTTTGTTGCCTGCCTGAAGTTTTTCTGGGTAAGCTAGCATAATTGAAGAACAGTCATTAGTCATTGTTTCACATTCTCATACTAGCAAATATTTGTTCACCAATAAAGCTAGATTGATATAGCGGACCATGGTCGAGCCTTTAACCGTTTGCCAGTCAATGCATCCTTGCCCTACTGGTCTACGCAAATTCCGTTTTGTGGTAATACCATTTGAATTTGAACTACTATACTTGGTTAATATTTTGACCTTTTGGCGTCTTGCAAGAGTTGCCTTTTTATTTCAATCAGTTTATTGGTCTCCTCAATCCAGATGTGCCCAGGGTTACTGCACATTGTCACCCCCGAAGTAGCTCTAAAACCAACAGCCCCTTGAGGAGGAATATAACCTGCCTCTGGCAGCAGATGATCTGAGCTACCCAAACCCTTATGTAAAGCATTTTTCTTTCAACAAATCCAATTAGGATAGTGAGGGAGCATTAAAGCTGATGATGTAAAAGAACAAATGCCATGCTTTAAGCGACAAGATGAGCGCCAACAATTGGCTTCACCATTTTTCTTAAGTTGAATAACTGGCCTACCACAATAACTCAAACTTTGCCCACACAAGTTTGTTAGTAAAACAATGATACCAGACAAATTTTTTCCTTCACCACCTCGGAGTGGATGAACGTCTCCCCTGCAATTTTAATCAACATGTCATTAAAAATGACATCAGGCGAAGGGAATTCTACTAAATTAAAAATGTACATGCATACATGGGTTATTACAGCACCGCCTGCATGGTATCAGACAGTCCCTCGCATAGAATCAACTCAGTCGCTTCCCAGCTTAACTGCAAACACCAACTCTTGTTTTTCAAGATACTACTTTCAACCAAATTCACAATGTGGCAAATAAGAAATCCATAAATCAAAGACATAATAAAACTCAGGCCTACCAATCCAACCAAAACCTAATAATGGAGGGATAAGAAACTCATCACAAAGTTATAATTTTCAAGATTTTAATCACTACAGAAACTCAATCAACACAAGGGTTTTTTTTTTCAAAAGGCAAATAGATTATATATTCAAGGCATCTAGCCACTAAGGGTACAAACCATACAAAAAAAAAAAAACTAATAACCAAAAAAACCAAAGAGTTATCTCTCCATGTTTTTTGGTTGCAGTCAGCAGTGAAAACCTCTGGTCCTGAATATTTAAAATTGAAACCTTAAAGACTTCAAAACACTCAATCCTGTTTAAGCTAATAAAACCAATTGCTAAATTTATGAAAAGCATAGAGCAATATAAAAAAAAGAAGAAAACATTCAAAATATTTGGCATTTAGCGATGCAATTCAACAAAGCTTTTTCCTACTATCCTTGATTCCGAAGTTCTTACATTCTTCGGTTCAGAAAATCAACAAAGCACCAAATCATCACACAAAAACACTTAAAAATTTCTTTTACCACTATCATCAAAAACCAAAAAAAGAACTTTTTCCTTCTCGTTTTCTTCGATACAGAGAGTGAGCGGAGGACGAAGCTGTACCATGAAATCACGAACTGCACATCGCCTTCTCCGAACTGAGATGAAACGCTGCGTTTTAAGGATGACAGAACAGTTTTGGCGGCAAAAAGGTGACACTAGGGTTTCCAAAACCCAGGTTGTTTGTTCTTGTGGTTCTAGCTGTGAACCGTGTTGAGGGGATTTCTTATATTTTCAAATATGCCTTCTAACATTGTTATTTCATTATCTACCTTCCAGTCCTTTGAACTATTTTCCTTATTTCTAAAGTACCCCCATTTTTATATTATGTTACTATATCACTTTCGGCAAATAAAGACCCACACCCTACTTTCACGGAGACTCTGCGTTGCTTTTTCTATTCCCTCAAGATATCAAACTTTTTACTACAAAATTAATTAAATATTTAAAATATTTTTTCATATCGTAGAAATTGGAATTATCTATAAATATGCTCCTCGCATCTATAATTAATAGTTAAAAATTCATGAAATTGGACAGTTTCTTTTTAATAAAATTTTCATTGTGTTCTTTTATATATATGTTTTATACCTTCATGTGGATTATAAATTTATTATTTTTATTTATTTTTAATCTATTATTTTGGATATTGTTTGGTATTTTATAATTTTTAGTAATTTATATATTTGATATATCGATATATTGTAAGTTTGAATCAATATATTTAATACTACCTTATTTTATCTAATATCTAATTGTAAATAATGTATATTATAAAATATAGTAGTATGATGTCATATACAAAGTGAATAGATGTCAAAAAAGACATTTGAGGATTGAATTTTATATTATTTGATCATTTATTTCTTTACTTTAAATTTCAAATATAGTCATGAATGTTGGGATTGTGAGTCATCTGTAGAATATTCTGACGATAATATTTGGGTGGTTTGCCAATCACTTCCATAAATATTAGCGGTGGGAGGCGAGACGATCCTGAAGATAAAACCTGCTTGATTTGGTGATGCCGGCAGCCCGAAAATTAAGCAACCGGTTGGGTGGTTGTGTCAATCCATGGAAATGTTAATAAACGGTTTAGGAGGCTAAGCAATCAGCATAATAAAACGATAAATGTGATTATTTTATCTCATTTAGGAAATGAAAGTGCAGCTAGATGGCTAAGACAATCTTCAGAGAATAAGAAGGGAAGATAATGACACGGAGTATACTTGTGTTAAAATGCCATGGGGAAACATTGGCCCAAACAATCCAGAAAATAATCATTTATGCGATGGCCCAGTCCTGAAGATGTCTACCTTTTAGGATATCTTCCTCTCAGTTTATACCGGTACTCTCTTTGTGAAATCACATGTTTCGCCCTCTTAGGTGTGATAACCTCGATTGTTTCACACCTATTATTTCAACTCTCTGTGATTGAAATAATGATACCTGAAACTCTTTATAATCTCCTGAAATTCCCCTTGGATTATGTTCCTCAAAGCCTAGTTACATGCCAAGGTTTGATCCTTGGATGGATTTCATTTGTTGAAATGGGAACCGATTTCATTGGCCGAAACAACAGTCACTTCTCATCCATAAAGGAGAGTTGGGCGATGTTGCATTAACGTGGAGAAATTTTCTCCTAAAGAAAAAAGATTTGTTCTTGACAACCATTAATAAAACTGAACCTCTATGAATCTAAAGCGGACCCGTACGACAAACAAATGGAGGTGGGAGTCTTCTTGACTCCTTAGTAGGAGCTCATGCCCGAATCCTTCATGTCAAGCGTCTTTGGCTCATTTTCAACCTGGATCATATGTCGGCATCATAACCCGCGCTCAGTGTATCATGACACATAATATAAGAATGATGAATATATCATCGGGAATCTTTGAACATAAACCACGAGGGATCATAAAATGTCCTTTTATCTCCCCAACTCATCATGAAAGAGTCAAATTTCTTATACTATTGTCGTGGTGCATATTTAAGTTCGTATAGACTTTTCTTTAACTTGCAGACCATGTTTTCCTTCCCTTTCACTTTGAATCATACGGTTCTTTCGTAAAGATCTTTCTTCGTAATTACCATGTAGAAATGCGGTATTGACATGAGTTGCTCCAATTCAGATTTATACTAAGCGCGATCATTCTGCTCGAATGGAACACATTTTCATAACAAGTGAAAAAATTTCATCAAAGTCAATACCTTGCTTTTGACCGAAACCTTTCACCACTAGGTGAGCCTTGTACTTCAACAGCTTCTCGTCGTCATTCTTTAGCTTAAACACCCATTTATTCTTGAGTGCTTTTCTCCTTTTAGCAGATACAGTTAACTTCGTAGGCATCCCATTTTCCATAAGGAGTTCATCTCTTCTCGCATGGCTTTTATCCAATAGTCTTTGTCTTTTTGAGTCTGTATTTCTTGGAAGCTTTCAGGCTCTCCCTCATCAGCAATTAGAATATACTCTGAACTTGGATACCTTGTAGATGGTTGACGTTATCTGGTTGTCCGTCTCAGCTAAGGTCCTTCTTCTAGTGGAGGGATTTGCTCCCCTTTATCAACACCTCCCGTATCACTATCATCACCATTTTCTTCCTCCTTGATGATTGGTTCTTCTAGTTCTGTCCCTGGTTCTGATTCAAACATCTTTGCTTCATTAGTGGCACTTTCTAATGAAGTTTGTCCAAGAGTCAGATCTGCAACACCTACATGTGTGAGTTTTGCAACATTCACATTTTTTTCCATATCTTCAATGGTTTCATGTTCATGAAACACGACGTCTCTGCTTTTGACTCACATTTTACTTTGATTCTCACGAGATCCTGGCCTATAAAGCGAGACTCCTCATCTCCATATCCGATGAAGATGCACTGGGTTGCTTTATCATCAAGCTTTGATCTTTGCTCCTTTGGTACATGCATGAATGCTTTGTCGAACACCTTAGTGAGAGTCTGAGCATCTTTTCTATCAAACTCTTTGAAAGTATCAAAGGCCAAAGGCTGATGACAAATTGTTGATCGGGTGGGCTATGATTAACGGCTCCACCCTATGTGACTTAGGAAGTTTAGCCACTTTAACATGCACAGGACTTTTTCCACAGTAAATTAAGATTCATCCTCTCTACAACATCGTTTGTCTTTGTGTTAATATGAGCTTGTCTTCTCGTTCAGTTCCATGCTTGGAGCAATATTCTTTGAACTCCATGGAGATGTATTCTCCACCATTATCGGTTCAAAATTAAAAACTTTAGAGGGTTTCACCGTCTCTCTTTCCACCCTTGGCAGCAGATTTATGAAAATCTTTGGAATACACGACCTTTTGTATGCAACAAGAGTATACCATGTCTTTAAGTGACATCGTCAATGAAAGTAACAAAGTATTTGTTACCGCCCATCGAATCTACCTCCATAGGTCCGTAAACATCAGAATATACTAATTCCAATGTCTCCAATTTTCAAGTGGAGTTCTTTTGGAATGCTACTCTATGATGCTTTCCAAATAAGTAATAGTCACAAGGGTTTGATGATTTGTCAAGCCATAGGAATGAGGTTGTGTTGAAATTTAAAAGTTGTAACCACTTTCACCAAACACTGCTCTTGACCGGCGTACCCTGAAATGCGGAGAGGTATCATCATCAATTATATTTAGTTGTCCTCAGCACACCTTTGCTTGTGTCTTGTACAATGAAAAACATAATCTACCTCGTGCCATCGCCAATGATCACTTGGTGAGCTTCCAATCGCCACTATTGATAGAGTGGTTGTATCCATCCTTGTCTAGTATATGCATAGAAATTAGGTTTAGACGTAAGTCTGGAATGTGCCGCACATCTTTCAACGTTAATGCTCACCTCATACTTGTTTGTATGCAAATGTCACTAATCCCCGTGATCTGGGAAATGCTTTTGTTTCCCATCTTCACTGTGCCAAAGTCTCCTGATTTGTATGTTGAGAAAAATTCCCTTTTAGGGACGTAATGGTATGATGTTGGCGAGTCCACTACCCACTCGACATCTTGTTATGCTACATGACAACAATCTTCTTGATTGCAAAGTAAGGTCACCTCATTGTCACTAGTACTTGTTGCAGCGGCAGTATTTTTGTCGGCTTCCTACTTCTGGATCTTGTCTCCTCCTTGCTTCAGGATCTTGTAGTTCCTCTATAATGATAACACTTTATTTTCACTCTAGACTTGGATTTGCCTCTTGACATTCCCGGATGAACCTTTGCTTTTGCTTAGGCCTGTTCTCACATGATAAGGGCATGTCATATCATTGCCAAAGATCCTTCCTTGAATTCCTTCATTGGATGTTGTTGTAGTAACGATGTGACTTTTTCATGGGCTGAATTTCAGAGACACCACCAAAGTCATTTCCAAGCTATGCAGTAGAGACATCTGATAGCTACCTTGATCGTTCATTGAAGTCATTCAGATGCTCAACAATTGATTGGCCTTTCTTGAGCTTTAAATTCATTAGCTTCCGCATCAAGAAAATATTTGCTTGTGTGTTCTTTGTCTCGTACATGTTTTCCAAAGTTCTTCCAAAGAGTGTGTGGATTTGTCTATTTGGCAACATGATTGCAGAGACTGATGTCCACCCATTAGTGAATGACACCCAATGTTTTCTTCTTCAACTTCTTCCAATCAGCATATGATATGTCACTTGACTTGGCATTATCTCTCTCAATAGGATCATATAAATCTTTACAATTGAAGAGATCCTCCATCATGGACTTCATAATGTATAATTTGTTGTTGTCGATTTAATCATGGGACCCGGTGCTTTAAACCATGATTCCTAATCGAACACACACTCATACCAGTTGTTAGGATTGAGAGTGACATGTGAAATATTACAATTAATATTTGGATGACTTTAAATCCGCACTATAAGTATTTAGTAATTGCTGGAGCAAGGCTAATCCCCTGAGATAAAACAACAATTGGGTGGCGTAGTCAGACCTTCTGCAGAATTAAACAACGGTTTTGGTGGTTGTGTCCAATCAATGGAAATGTAAATAGGTTTAGGAAGTTGAGTCAATCACATAATAAAGTAATGGGACTATATGCCAACCTTTGGGAAATGAAAGTGCGGTTGATGGCTAAACGTCTTGAGAGGAGATAAGAGGAAGATATGTGACATTGATATAACGTGGTAAAACCCTTAAAATGAGTGAAACCTCCACGAGGAAAATTCGAGAAAATAATCTATTATGAGATGAAACTAGTACAAGATGTCACATACCCAAGACATGCTCACAATCCTCTCGGTTTTATCTCTCAGTACTTTCTCTATGAAGTATTATGTTTCTCACCACTCTCCTCGATGTGATAACCCCAACTATTTCACACCTATTATTTCAACTCTCTGCGATTGAAATAATGATCTCTGAAACACTTTCTAATATTTTTGGAATTCCCTTTTAATTATGTTTCTCAAAATCTATTTATAAGCAAATGTTTGATCCTTGCATGAATTTCATTAGTTGAAATAGAAACCAATTTTATTGACCGAAACAACGGCCAATTCTCATCCACAAAGGAGAGTTGGGCGATGTTGTTGCATTAACGTGGAGAAATTTTCTTCTAATGTAAAAGGCTGTTGTTGCAGCAGCCATTAATGGGCCTGGATCCCACAATTATGAATATAATAATAGTTATGAATATAATAATAAATTAATTATTAAAAAAAAAGGCCCTTAATAAGCCATAGCTTTATAAGCATCAAATTATGAGTGACACCCATTAACACCTCATCTTGACAATTGACTATGACAAAAAAAAAAATTCACTATACAGTATATAATACACCCCTCAAAAAACGATAAAAGAAAAACTTCCAACTATCATAACTCTTTCATCCATGTAAGGTTACACCATCTTCTCTGTACCCCCCAACCCCAAGAGGCAACAAAATTCTCGGGAAAACCTGCAAGAGAATCTTCGGTGTTCATCACTGAACATCCTCATCATCCTTTTTTTTTGTTGTCCTCTTCCCATCGGTTTATGTTATCGGCATCATCATCAGGATCATCAGTCTCACTAGTTCCACTTATGTTTCCATCAGATGAGGCTGTGTCCTTGATTTCATCTT
This sequence comes from Tetrastigma voinierianum, assembly GCA_016808115.1. Lineage (NCBI taxonomy): Eukaryota > Viridiplantae > Streptophyta > Magnoliopsida > Vitales > Vitaceae > Tetrastigma > Tetrastigma voinierianum. The sequence goes on from JAEQBH010001557.1 coordinate 355,162, forward strand.
CATTTTTGTTGCTGGTGTCCTCGCCTTCTTCTTCTTCTTCTTGTTCTTCTTCCTCAGCAGTTGTAGTGTTCTGTGCGGACAAGTATTCGAGGGCGATAACCACGTCGCTCATCAATGGCCTGGTGCTGGCTTCTTCTTGCAGGCACATGGCTGCCACTGCAAGTGCTTGGTAGAGACCCTTTGTGGGGTAGTTTCCTTCCAGGAGTGGGTCGGCCATGAGAGTGAACTTCCTTCTGTCTTTAAGCAATGGTTGTGCCTGCACAACCCACAATACTGCATTCATTTTCCATTGTAACAACCAGTTTATAAGATATGTGTTAAGAGTAAGGTAACCTGAATTTTGTTTAACTAAAAAAGTTTTACTGTCATGAGTTTTTTTTTTTTTTTTTCCGATCTATGTTGCTAGGGGAGGGATTGGGGTGCAGGGTCTTTGATGGTAGCAAAGGGATTATTTTGCTCACAACTTATCCATTTGGGGTGTGGGTGAATCTACGTTTATTTACCTATCAATGTTATATATTCTTTTAGGATTTGAGTTATTGCAGTGTGCATGGCCTATGGTGAGTGAGAAGAATTGAGCCGCTCACCATTGATTCATTGGGTTCCATTGAGGATATGTATTTGGTATACCTTTAAATATGTTAAACTTTTTTGAAGCTAAAGCCTAAACACTTTAAGGTTATATTATATGCAAGCATATATGGGACTCAAACTTGGCCCTCATCTCTTTATGTCTTGCATTTTTAAAACATTAAGTATTCTACCACATGATCTAGACATAATGGACAAATATATTATAAACTTCTATATAATATTTATAGTCACAATATTTCAATTTTCTAAATAACTAACCTTTTCTACTTGTGATTTTTTCCTTATTTAGTTTTTATTGTAGAAATGATCTGTAATATACCCAATGGACTATTACTTAAGACACATGCCGAGTGGTAAAAGGTGGGATGGACATATATGAGAGAACTAAGGTCGAACCCACAAACATAGTACTAAAATATAATAAGCTTAACATGCCCAAGGGACTAGCCCTTAAGGCAAAACTCAAATGGTAAAAAGGTGTGATGGATATATGAGAGAACCAAGATTGAACCCACAAATATAGTACTAAAATGTAATAAGATTGACATGCCCAAGTGACTATAAAAAAAAAAAACATGTCCAAGGGACTAGCCCTTGGGGCATGACTCAAATGGTAAAAAAGTGGGATAGATATATGAGAGTACCAAGATCAAACCCACAAACATAGTACCAAAATGTAATAAGCTTGACAAGTCTTAAGACCTGCTTAGTGATAAAGGGTTTAAACAGATATATAAAAGAAACAATATTGAACCCACAAACATATTACTAAAATGTAATAATAAAAGGGAATAGATGTCAAAAAAAAAAAAAAAAAGTAAAGTTGATGTTAGCAACGTACCCAGTGACTGGGTACTCGTGAGTCTAAATTATCGATCACTCTCCTTCCTGTGATGATCTCCAAGAACACAACTCCAAAGCTGTAGACATCGGACTTGGTGGTCAACTGGCCGGTGAGGGCATACTCAGGGGCGCAGTAGCCATAAGTCCCCATCACCCTTGTGGACACATGAGTCTTGTCTCCAGTGGAGACCCAGGCAGCAAGGCCAAAATCGGAGAGCTTTGGATTGAAAGCCTCATCTAATAGTATGTTGGATGATTTGAAGTCTCTATAAATGACAGGTGGATTGGCTGTGTCATGCAAGTATTCGAGGCCTCTTGCTACTCCTTCTGCGATTTTCATCCTGGTCTTCCAGTTCAAGGCCTTCTTGTTTGGAGGCAAATCTGGTTTTAGAAATAAATTGTTGTCAAAAACAATTTTGAAACAAAGAGAACTTTTATATTTGGTATCTTGCATGGGGTTTGAAACAAAGGGTTTGTTTGTTTTTTGGTTTTGAAAACAATTTTTTGTTCTTATAAATAAGAAGAACAAGGAAAACAAACGGTTTGATTTTCAGTGTGTTTTTGTTCTGAAAAACACAAAAAACATAAAATTTACAGAAAAATAAGAGTTTTTAAATCTGAGTTTTCAAAAACAAGAACTAAACATACCCAAAATTTTGTTTTTGAAAACATTTGAGATATGTTCTTTGAGAATAATTTTTAAAAGTGAATTTAACAAACACATATATTGAATTTTCTCATAACCTCAGGGGTAACTTAGCTGATCTAAGACCTTGGAGTTTAATTTAATGATTTTCAGTTTGAGTCCCCTTAAAACAGAGGTTTATCAGAGTTTGTTAAGCTTGGGGTTTTTATGAATTGATTGAAGTACCGCGCGAGTTGGCCTGCGATGAAGATTATAAAATATATATATATATATATATATATATATATATATATATTGAATTTTCTTAGGCTTACCGAGAAGGTGGTCCTCCAGGGAACCATTGGCCATGTACTCATACACCAAAATCCTTTGATCGCCATCACAGCAATATCCGACCATGTTGACAAGATTAGGATGGTGAAGAAGACTCAACATCAAAACCTCTACAACGAACTCCCGGTTTCCTTGAAACCCATTCCTGTCTAGTCTCTTCACAGCAACACACTGAGGATAAAAAAGAACAAAAAAAAAAGTCATAAGTTAAGGACATGTTTGTTTATCCATTTTAAAAACAGTTTTTTGTTTTGAAAAACAAAGAAAATAAGGAAAACTCAAAGAACCCATTTGGTTTCAGAGTTTCTGCATTTTCAAGAACTGTTCTCAAAAATAATTTTAAAAATAGGAGGCAAAGCTGACTCTTCAAAAGGCACATTTGATTCTATTTTTTGAAATGTTTATATTTTTAACGAGAATAAGCAAGAAGAAAATGTTTGGTTCCCAACTTTTTTCTATTCCGAAAATCACAGAGAACATCGAAAATATTAAATTCAATGATATAGAACCGTTTTTAGAAAACACTAAAATGGTATTTTTTATGTTTTAAAATTTGTTTTCAATAATAGTTTTCAAAAATAGGAACAAATAAGCCCTAAATCTTCCACAATTTTATTTTTAAACCAAAAGGGTATTTACATATATTTTATTTTGTTCTAAAAAATTATTTCCAAAAAATAGTTATTAAACTTGGCTTTGTCAGTCATCTTTTGTGGGGAACCGGATAAAGAGAAAAATGAAGACAGAAAAAAAAAGAAAGAAGAGTACATTATTTGTCTTCTCTACAGTGCCTTTGTACACCCTCCCAAAGCCGCCTTCTCCTATCAAACACTCATGGTGAAAGTTGTTGGTTGCAGCCGTGAGCTCACGTATTGTGAAGACTTGAGCTGGAATGCTACCTTTCCCCAATTTCCCTATCTCTTCTGCTATGTATCTTCTCCTGCTCCCATCTGCATATTCAAACATCTTATGATCTATATATACAATCTTTGTGGATCTGTTTTTGGAGTATAATTGGTAAGAGAATTGAGTTTACAGTGAAAGAAACAATAAATGAACCAAATCCATTTGTGATTTGGGGGGTAGCAGCAATGAAGCATGAAATGAAGATAATTTGTTACCTGATTTGAAGGAGATATTAATAAATGAGGCTAGTTTTTTGGTGTCACCATAAGACTTGATGCTCTTCTTCAATGACTTACTGCTAGCAGCCTTTTGATCAGACATGCAACAAGATAAGCAGCCTATCTTCATTGTTCTCCTCTTTAGTCTTTCTGCTCCAATCCAAACGAACAGAGACTCAACCACCATTACAATCTACATCCCCTCGTCGACATCGACGAAATTTGGTATCTCGAAGGCTGGCAAAGAAGTAATGAAGGGGGTGAGAATGGAGCTAAGACTTGTCTGAGAATCAGAAAACCTTAGCCTGGAAAGAACCAGATTGTTTCTGGTCTTCCTAGAACCTCAAAATTTTCCCACTCTGTTTTTGTTTGTTTGTTTGCTGTTTCTTTTCTATTTCGCTGCAACCTCTTCCTTGCAAGCCATAGAATTAGGAGAGGCATAAGACATGGTCAAACTTTGCTAAATTCAGATCAATCGGACACAACCTTTCTTTCTTTTAACTGCCTTCTGCCTCTTCTTTTTCTCCCTATCTCTGTAACGGAAATTTCAAAAATTAGTTAAGGCAATGAAATTGATTTTGTACTATATCCTCATTTCCCTCCAAATCTGCCATGGCTTTATTACTCTCTTCTAATTATATAAGATTATCATTTAAGTATTGTCTGATACCATCTTGGGGATTTATAAACGATTCCTATCTTTCTCATCTTTTACACTAGAAAACCTTACAGAATCGTTTCAACATTTTTCCAATTTTTTTCGGTTCTTATAATCTCTGTATCTGTTCTTCAGGTCATTCAAATTGAAATTTGAGATCTGGTACAATACTTATAAGGCATTTTATCTCTGAGGCCCTATAGATCATATTTAACAAAATCATAATCCATGTGCCTCACAAATTGAGAAACTAAAACACTATTTTGGAATCATAAGTTAATAGAAATTGCCAAAGAATCGCCAAACTAGATAAACCCAGAAATTAGTCTCACAAAAGATGCCCAACTCACACAGCTGGAACAAAAACAAAGAAAAGAAATGGTAAAAGAATCAAAATTCAATATGTATGAAACCTTTCACATTTTACGCTAATACAATTTTCCCTTCCCATTGCCTAATAGTTACCAGGTCAAACTGGTTGGATACACTTCATGAACATAAACAACCAAGCAGAACTGTGCATTACATATGTTACCATAAATACAACATCGGTATCTCAGAGCATCAAGTTATTAGTCACTTCTTCGTGATTAATTGAAAAACAAAATGGAAATTAAAGGCCATAAGTTCATCAGAATAAACTATTTTATCAATTAATCTAGGGTGGAGAAAGACCTGAAGGAAGAAGACAAAATGACAGATGGAGAGATGCTGAGATCTGTTATAAATCCAGAAAGTTTATGTAACAAACCAGTCAGTCAAGGTAAGCCTTCACCTGGCTGCCAACTGCAGAGTCCATCATCCTCAGCAGCTGCTAGATTAATTGATCATATAGCTTATTCTAACGAACCATAGCCTTTTTCTATCTTGTTTTTCATTTAATCGAAGAGTCACTAACAACTTGATGCTCTGCATAGTGTGATAATAGGAGATGAAGAGTCACTTTGCAACTTGATGCTCTGCACAGTGTGATAATAGAGATGCAACTGCCGTAGGGAACCCATGGTTGCTTCATAGATTCCAGCCTTCCTCCACACAACCCACTTTTTTCGGTGCAAGTAACCTGTCTTTGCTGCATTTGGAGACTCTAGTTTTTGCAGTTTGAGGGAGTAGAGAAATATTTGGTCTGAAATGCAGAAAATTAATTAAAGGTAGTGATGAAAAGGGAAAGGCACTTGGTGTCTAGCTGAGGTTTTTTTGTCCCAACATAATAATTTTGAAATAAAAAAAAGAAAATCCACCTATCAATATGGACTAATGTCCAAACCATAGTGCATTGTTATCATATAGAATGCAGGTCACCTATGATTTTAAATTTTTTACATATAAACCATAGCAAACAACTAAATATTTATGCTTAAAATTAGAACAAGAGGAAACTCTAGCCACCCCTCTCTTTATTCTCTCTTTTAGACCTTATTAGTAAGAGAGGAGAGATGTTTTTATAGAACAAACAGCAAGTCTTTCTCAAAATAGGATCACTACTCAGTCTCCACCCTCTCCTCTTCTTCCCCATCTTCCTCCTCCTCCTCCTCCTCCTCTTCAAAAGGGATGTTGTATTTCACCACGGCATCCCGAAAGCCTTTCTCGTAAACTTTTTGGGCTTGCTCCATGACTTGAGTTCGGAAACTTTCAGCTACTTCTTCCATGATCCGCTCTTTCTCAGCCAGCAGCTGCTCTAGCTTCACCTCCAATTCCCGCCCCATGGCAGCCTCGGCTTCCCTCAGCTTCTTCGTCTCTGATGAAAGCTCAGACTTCATCCTCTCCGCTTCCAAGATAGCCGATTTCAGGTTGCTTTCGGTTTTGCTCAGTTTCCTCTCCAACTCCGGGACACGGACCAAACTCTCCCGATATTCATCGTAAATGGACCGAACCAGGTCCCTAAACTTGCGATGCATTGTCTCGTATGGCCGGCTAAGGGCGGCCAATGCTACGCCAGCCTACAAAATGGTAGAACCAAGATGAACAGGACCAAGGATCAAGCAAATGAAATATGAAATATGATATATGATACTGTAGTGATTAGGAGGAAGTCGGGTTACCAAAGGGAGAAGCTCCTCCGGCCGAACGCCGGAGATGAACCTCGCCACCTTCTCGACTTCCAAACCTCCGAAAATCCGACCAAGAGAAGTCAAATCCTCCGCCGTAAAAGCCGGGATGTGGTTCGCCAATATGGCTTCCAACGAAGGAGGTGAGGAAACTCTTTGCCATCCTTGCTGGTAGAAGCCGAATCGGACACATTTTCCTCATTCTCAGTCCTCGTTGAGGGAACCTCCGTGGCGGGAACGGAATGATCATCCCACATCACCATGGCAGAGCTGGACTGGACAGGGACGTTAGCACATTTCTCCTTACCTTGCTGAACCCCCGTCGGAGAAGACGAAGCCGGGCGTTTCTTTCCGATGGGGCCAAATGCCGGACTCCACTTGCACTTTCAAGATTCCCACCGGAATCTTTTGGATCACCGTCTCCGGAGCTTCGGTGTTCTTGACACGGCGTAACAAGTTTCACTTTCAATTGTCAGTGAACTGACTTGCCTCCTCTCTTTTTCACGTCACCAATAATTTTCTTCCTTCCTCGCCTTGATTTTTGACCTGAGCCCCGAAAGATCTTGAACCACTTTATCTACACCGGGTTTAAATCCCTGAATCGGATGCGCAGGCGCTTCCTGTATTGAGGAAACTTTTGTTGAAGGATTAGGGACACCATTAGCTGCTGCCTCCTGTAGTACTGATGGAAAATACAATATCCCATTAAAGGGTTCACTATAACTTCTCCAGGCAATTTCAGGACTCTCATCACATTCATGAACACATCCTGGAAGATCTTGATCCAGTCAAATTGCATCGCCACCCTATGTGGGAGTACATTCATGATCATCCTCCAGCTAGCTTGAGAAACCCTCAAGAACCAGGCAAATGCCAAACAATCCTGATCAAATTCGAGTCCATCGACACATTCTTCCTTTCTCTGTAAAAACCAGGAAATCAGTTGTTCACTGCCCTCACATAAGGCCGCCATTGAAAACTAGCTCCAGCTGTATCTAAAGCTACTCCCACGTTCTCAACTCTACAACCCCTTATTTTGTGCCACCGAGCTACTCTGGGCTCACCAAATTTTATCGGTTCCGGGCTTGGCCTGAGAGCTGGAAACCTCACCCACACCCAAACCTGAACAAATTGAAGCGGTGCCAAAAGTGACACTCCCTGAAAATTTTCTTTCTTGTAGAAACAAGAACTTCTCTCAACAAACTCAAATCTCTGTAAATGCTTGATAAAACTGAAGGAGCAAGGGCGACTTGGATCCCTCTGGCTAGCCTAACTGCTACTGAAAACACATGCTTTTCTATGGTGGAATCAGGTTTTACGGGAAGAACAAACCTGGAGAGCCACAGGGAGAGAAAAGCTTCATGCTCGAGCTGGCTTCCTGAGCCCATGAACCTATCCATCCAGACACTCTGGCAGGCCTTCTTCTGGGCAGTACTACTCCGGGAGATTAGCCGTCTCTCTTGAATTAAATTCTCTTTGATTTCTTCCAATTCTTTCTCTTCAAGAGCAGCGGAAACAGACTCTCCCAAAACAGAGAAACCCCCCAAAATCATCACGTCCTCAAGCGTAATGGTGGCTTCACCCCACGGAAAGACAAAGGTATTGGTCTCCGAGCACCATTTCGCCGCTACCCCATATACCAAATCGTCGTTTCTTTGAATCTGGTAGGTGGAAGCCATGATTGCTTCGTAGATTCCTGCCGTCCTCCACACAAACTGGTGCGAAGAATGCAGGCTGTCGACCCACTTTTTCCATTGCTTCTCCTTGCAACTCCATCCATGAAAAGAGATCTTTGTCGCCCATTCATGAGACTCCAGAGCAGGAATCGGAGAAGAAAGAGGCGGCGGAGGAAGAACACCGCCGGAGGCGACGGAGGGTCTGAGGAAATGGGCCATTCTGCGTGTTGGGTCTCCGCCGGACGGTGGAAGCATAAATCCCTTCCTCTCTTCCATGATGGAGCGATGGGATTTGGCCATTGTGAGTAATGGAGAGGGTTTGGAGAGATGGGAAAGTGATAATGGGATTGAAGAGGAAGCTGTCGTTGCTGCATTTTCATGCTGTAGTTTTTGTTTTTGCAGTTTGAGGAAAGAGTAACACCGCCAATGGCATTTTGAGGTTTATTTGGCGTGAAATGCAGAAATTAAATTAAATGTAATGAGTAAAAAGGAAAGGCGCGTAATTTCACGCTAGAGTTTTGTCATAAAATAATAATTTTGAAATAATTTTTTTTTCCATAAACTAATATGGGAATAATGTCAAATACTGGGTCGTTCTTGTTATAAGGATGCAGGTCACATACTATTTTTAAATTTTTATAAAATAAACCATAACTTTACGATTTTGAAATTTCATACGATATTCTTTTTGTAAATAATCGTTTTAATTTTTTTTTAAATAGTAGTCACAAACTAGTAATTATTGTTTTTTAAAAAAAATAAATTTATGGATTCAGATTAGCAAAGCTTGATTAATAAAACACATAATCAAAGGATGTATGACAATGCAGAGTAAATATAAATAATCATTTCCAGAAACTACAATATTTGATAATTAAAAAATATTTATAATACCTAATATTCTAGAGATTTGATAATTTCATGATTTTGTCAAATCGAACTTTGTCATTAATTTGAAATGCCAACGTGAAAACCCAAATAAGCTAACTGTCAATGGCATAAGTACTCATCATATGAGTTGGCAACAAAGCAGCATCATTAATAAGTTGAAAACAAAACACCATGATGATTGGCGACAAAGCATTAATCATAACAGTCGAGCAAAAGCATGAATAGTAGATAAACCATATCGATGTGGAAAAAAAGGCTTTTGTTAGATGTGTACAATTATTTTTTTCTTAACTCCTTTTATTTTTCTTGTATTGTGGGTCCCATGAGCATGTATATATATATATATATAAGTGGATATGTGTGCATTAGTTTTTAGAAGATAATAAAAATTAGGGATTCTCATTTCTGTCTTCACATGATACTCCAGGCAGAGGAAAACCTAATTTCTTTTCGATGGCAGATGTTTCCTTTCGGTCACTTTGTTCTCCTTCGGAACCTACGCATAAAGCGCCGCCTCAGTCGTGGATCTCGTAACTGCCCGGTGACTTTTTCGGCCAATTCTTCTACGGTCGGCGACACCTCGAGATTCCAAGGGTGCACGAGGCGATCTACACATCGAGAGAAACCCGCCGGGCTTGATCCTTACACGCTCACTTGAAGTGTCGCTCTTCTCCGGTGATACGAGTTCCCAGCGTGACGCGTGTGGGCCGTGACCCGCTCGATGGTGAGATTCCATCCCTAGGCTTGTCCGGCGTCGTCTTGTTGATCCGGCCTCAGGTGGTCCTCAGAAACCTTCCTTCTCCTTTTGGCAATTAGGCTTTCTTACCTCTGTCGGTTGCTGCTGTCCATGGTTTGGGTCACTTTTCTTTTATCCTGAAGTTCCACGGTAGTGATTAAGCCCTCTATTAGGGTTCTCTTCAATCCAAACGTGATTCAATCTTTAGTTAAGTGGAATGACAACTAAAAATCCTATTTTTTATATTTGTTATATCTGGATCTTCTACTATCACATCATAAAAATTGATTGGTAGTGAGAATTATCTTTCATGAATTAGAACATATTGGAACTCGGTTCATGGGACAAGGTTATGAGGATCGTCTTATTCAGCCCAGAAGGATTAATACCTAATGTTGACGAGGTGCGATGGAAGAAAATAGATGCCTGACTATGTAGCGTGTATTATGTGATCGGTTGATCCAAAAATTTTAGCCCCGTCTTTGGGCTTACAAAACATGTTTTAAGTTTTGGAATCAAGCCAAAATCCTATACACGAATGACATCCAACGCCTTTATAAGGTGGCTTTTGCTATTGTCAATATCCGACAATAGGACATGGATGTATCTAATTATATCCCGAGCAGATTACCTCTTTTAAGAAGGGTGTAGCAATGTCACTCTTCTTAGTGATGTTGAAGTACCAATAAGCGTAGGTGACAAGTTAACCCCGTGGTCACTTACCTCTTATTGGCTTTCGTCAGAGATCTTGAGGTAATTCGAATCGGATCTTGTGATCCATGGTCCATCCTTTGGATGATGTGTTTGCTCGCCTCCTCCCATTTTTCTCCCTCGAGACTTTGCCATGATAGCACTTAAGATTCTTACATGTTTCTTAAAAACTAACCCTCGGGGAGAGCCTTGATGTGCTTAGTAGAGGATAACGTCCTCACTACACCTATTACAATAAGCTTAGCCACACTCGTGATCATTGTTATCAGTTACATGGACGGCCTCTAACACTGCCCACGTGGCCTAGTCATTTGATTATGATTCTCAGTCACCCCAAACTCCGAGCTCCTCCACATCTAATTATTCCCCCTATTGTGATGAGTATGATGGCCCATCTTGTTATCGACGTAAGTCGCATACATTGTATTACTTGAGCCGTGTGCCCTCTTGCCTACCTTACTCTGCATCTTCACAGCCAGAACACGGATTCTAGACTCTAGTCGCTTTTGATCACATATGCATTAATAAAGATATTTTCTCTTCCTCTTCTTTACTACCCCTGCTTTACTACGCATGTCCTTAGCTAATGGTCTTCAAGCGTGGTAAGGTATTGGTTTGACACATCCTCTCCGCTTCCACACCTCTCACTTACGTCCTTTGTATAAGAGTGTCTCTTTAATCTTATTTCCATCGATAAAATCTTTCGTGTGCTTAGCGCTCATTATTTTTCGATAAATTTGTGACTATGCCGGGACCCGGTACACGAGGGAAGGCGATTGGCATCGAGACGTGTGTCTTAAGGCCTCTACTCCGCCTCTCGAAATCTGTCTGTAGTTTGCGTTTCCATGATCAACTCCCTCTTCTCACCCATGATAAATGCAGGCCACCCTAGTCTTTAAGTTCTAGAAGATGGTGCTTGTTCCACTTTGTCGTTGTCACGCCTCGATTCGATTGGGCCCAGATTAGGCGGATCAAGCAGAGTCGGGGTGCGAGACCATCTTGGGACTCTTTACTGATTTTTTTAAAGCGCATTGTACTGTGGGTATGGCCCACATCTTACTATTGAGAATCAAAATATCATGTACAATATAAAAACTACCACTTAGGAGTGGAGTGTCCATCGAAATCTATACACATATCTTGAGTCCCATTTACAAATACAAAAGCGTACTTTACAATTTACAAATCGAGCGCGGAACCTATGTAGTGAACCCCTGCCCAGTGTCTTTGAGATCCCGGCGGTATGCGGAAGTCTTCAAATGTCTTCTCTTATACCTACACGAATAAAAACCCATGCTAAGCTTTACGCTTAGTGGGAAACATATGTCTTATGCATATACACATTTAACGCATAAAACAATAACTAGTAAAAATTTTTTCATGCATTTATATTATGAACTTATACGAGTACTTCTTCTTATAACCGAGGCTTCACGCTTGTCGGATCTCGAAGTAGGAGTTCTGAGCTTATTCTTATGCAGAACTTATGCTTAACAAACTTATGTTTATTCGGGAATACAGTAGGAGCTACAGATCTTATCCTTATTCGAGACATACTTATAACAGACTTATGTTTGTCGGGACTCCGGTAGGAATTCTGAACTTATCCTTGTCGAGCTTGCCTCTTCTTGTTTATTCGGGACTCTGTAGGAGTTCTGAGAACTTATACTTATTAAATGCCAGAAAGTGTTGGATCGAACGATACACATTTGTTTCCTCTTATTCTATCCGTCTCCCGTAGGACACATTTTATCTTACGATCTTAGTAGGATACATACTATATAAATTTCCTCGTGTGCGATCTTTAATTCTTATACATATACTGCCTCTGAGAGTACTTATTCACATACTCATACTTATCTCAAGCTTATACTTGTTTCGATCTCCCGTAGGAGTTACAGATCTTATACTTATACAAAGGTACCCTTAGGTACTACAAGGCTGATACTTATACCATAGGGTTTATACTTATACTACGGAGATTACGCTTGTTTGGAGGTACCCGTAGGTACTACAGAGATATTACGGAATGTATACTGATATTGCGGAACTTATTCTTATACAGAAGTACCCGTAAGTACTACTTGTTCAAATGTCCCAAGAGACGCACACTTGTGCTTATATCAAACTTATCTTATACTCATACGGGAATTGCAGTAGGTACCCTACGAGTTTATCCTTATCCGGGCTTATACGGAATGCCGTGGAATGCTAAGTTAATCATTATCCCAGGGCTTATGCGGGGGCAGTGAGTGCCATGGGTGTCGGTCACAGTACCAGTAGGTACTATAGAAGTGTCGGATCTGAAGTACGATGTTTCTGAAATTAATCAATCTGAAGTACCCATAGGTACTTGAACTTATATTTATCTGGGGAGATACTTTGTATCTTGTACTTGTACCTACGACATATCCTTGTCTTGTAACACCCCAACGAATTATACCCTAACGGTTTTTATAACATGTTTTAGGTGGTATAATAAAACGTAAAGTATATTTATTCGAATAAAATAAAGATAAAAGCAAAAATAGGAATACATAAGTTAAATTACAAATAATAAAGAAAGATTTGAAAATTTATTGTAAAAATATTATAAATTGATTTGCAAATATTATAAGAGTTGGAGGACCAAAGTAAAATAAAAATGGGATAAGATCAAATAAGGATAAGACCAAAAGAAATATCTTATTTTGGTCTTGGAGAAAGGAGAGCAAATACGAAGAAAAGAAGAAGAAGAAGAGAAAGAAAGAAAGATTACGAGTATGGAACTATGATTTTTGTATGCAAAGTATGGAAATATGGGTATTGGTATGGAATTATGATTTGGTATAGAAAGTATGGAACCATGAATAAGTGTATGTAAACTATGGGAGTATGGAAGTCCTAGTTTTTGGACTATAAAGTTTAGATACATAGTTGAAACCCTCTACATCTTGTGTATGGTTTGGGTTTTTGGGAACTCTAAACTCACTTTCTTGTAAGGGTTGAGTTAGAAGAGATTTAAGGCTCCTGTGGGTGTGAAAGTGCAGTTGCAAGTTGAACCCGGAAAATTCCTGACAATCGATCATATGCGGTATCGGATCATAGAAATGGATTGTTGGGTCAAAAATACAGGGAATTCGAGAGTGAGTCGCCCCAGTAAATTGTAGCCACATCAATGAACTTGATGTTGGAAGCACTGAATTACTCGATTTGGACCTCTGTAGACCCGAGTTATAGTCCTTTCTTGAGGTCGGCCCGGTTAAATGGTAGGGTCGGTTACGCAATTCAGGTCCAACTAGCCGGACCTTAGAACGAGTTTTGAACCGAAATAAAGAGAATTTGGCAGTAAGTCTTCTGTGAAATTGTAGCCACATCGTGAACTTGATGTTGGAAGCTTTTGAATTTCTTAATTCGGACTCCACGGCAAGACGAGGATTACGCCAATTAACTTTCGCTACGAAACCGATCAAATGGGTGAGTGGTCGTCAAGCGAGGTCGATCAAGCGGGGGGTCGTCGAACGGGGGTCGTCAAGCGGTGCGTTGGGTCTGTAAGGTAGTCACATGGGGGTAGATCTGGCCAGAAGTTGGCCGGACCTCATGCGGCGAGGTCAGCACACTCATGCGGCCCGAGAGGTCGACGGGGCCCTCCATTACAACCGGTCGACGGACTATCATCTGTAGAGGTCATCTGTGGGAGTCGGCGGACCTGCGTCTGAAGGAAGCTTCGGCTAGATCTGTGAAACTCCGACTCGTCATATGCATTTCGGCGGCTCGTCGGTGGTCGACTCATTGTTGTGCCAGCGTGGCCTCCGGCCCCGAGGAATGGTGTATGCCGGCCGTTTGAACTTCCGTTGGGTGTTCTTGGACTCATGGAAAGCCATTGAGTCAAAGAATCCATCCATATGCCTGAGGAGAATATTAGATGTCAGACCGAAGTGTTAAAATGAGCTCATTGCCGGTACGGCTCGTCGATTCGAATCGACTCGTCGGCCATTTAACGACCTCGACTTCGGAGTCATATCTCCAGCCGTCCCGAACAAGGATTTGGGTGTTCTTGGACTCTATGGAAAGCCCACATTGGTCGAGAATCCCATCCATATGCTGAAGAAGATATTGGATGTGGGGCAGGGTGTTAGGCGGGCTCGTCACTTCAGTGCGGCTCGTCGGTTGGTCGGCTCGTCGAGGCGGCTGCGCATGACCTCGACCGAATGGTCATATCTCCTTCGTTTGAACTTCCAGGTTGGGTTCTTGGACTCTATGGAAAGCCCATTGAGTCAGAATCCATCCCTTATGCTTGAAGAAGATATTAGATGTCGAACCGAGGTGTTAGACTGAGCTCGTCCGCCCGATGCATTTCGTCGATTCGAGTCGACTCGTCGGTATTGCGCCCATGACCTCCAACCGGAAGGTCATATCTCCGCCGTTGAACTTCCGGATTACGGTTTTGTGGATTTCTATCGAAACTAAATTGAATTAATAGTTCAACAATGACCGACGACAAGTTGAACTCGCCGTGGATCCGTTAGCACAGTGGGCGATGGACGATCGATTGGCGTGTATTTATGAGCGCCTCTTGGATATAATAATCGTAGTATGCGTTGCGTGGCATGTTTCTTTCAGACCAGATGAAAACGCGTTGCGGACTGTTCGGTTGTGCCTATACTCATCTCATACGAATTGCGGTGCCAAGATATTATTCGAGATATGGATAACCATATTGTTTATCAAATCTTATAATGAATGTCAAAGCCGGATTGGCGAAGGATGGGCCGGAATAACGCCTTGTGGAAAGGTGAATCTTAACATCGTTGTATTACAAATCGGGGTGTGTGAATGGATGTGCCGCAGGATCGTTTGGATGGTGTTGAAGGATGTTGCGACGCCTGAAGGAGCTCGTGAGATGATCGTTGTCGATAGATGACCACTGAACGGCGCATTCTTTGTTATTAGCGCCTGGACATCGCGGATCGCGTTTTGTGGGTGAATATGGCGCGCTCCAGGTGCTCAAACCGGATTGCCAACATTGTATCATCTGGTTTGCATGTTAAACGAACATGAAGAAAATGACAGTGATATAGAGGAATGAGGGCTGTAGAAGCAGTAGCATTTTCATGATGATAGGATTGCAGATGAGATAGTGAGTTATGAAAGATGTTATGCTGGAAAGATGACTATAAGACAAGAAGCCAGTTGCTGATAAGTATATATATGAGAAATGGCATGAGAATGCATGCCCATTATATGTGTTATGCATTGGTATAAAAGAGCCTTGGTGACTCTTAATAGAAGTCATATTCCCACTTAGCGTAAAGCTTAGCACGGTGTTCAATCGTGTAGGTACGAAGAAACCGGAAGAGACAGGACAATCCACATCGGTCAAAGGCCACACATCAATAGGTACTTGGAGAAGACCTTTAGGTCTATTTTTGTATATGAAATTTTGTAAACCAATGTAAATATTGTAGCGTTAGACATTTCCATATTTGGAGCTTGTATATATATTTTGTAATCATTTATACGAGAATGTAATACAAGTTAATTATTTAACATTATATGATTATGCAAGTGTAAAGGTTATAAGTATGATAAAAAGAGTGACCATCACTTGACATCCCCATCTTGAGGGATTGGGCGTCACGGTTTAGTGGTATCGAGAGCATCCGGATTTGGTTCGGACCCTTGTCGGGTCAGGATCGGAGAAAGGTGTCACGATTTAGTGGTATCGAGCCCTAGGTTTAGCGTTTGGAAGCCCTAAGTTTAGGTGGCTTTCACGGAATAGAGTATATAAAAAAAATAGAAAGCTTTGTGTTTAATGTGTGGGCACGATGTGGATGTCCTTGTGTTTGTATAGATGGATAGATCGAGAAGGATTCTTGAGAGTGTCGACCCGATGGAGCAGGGTTATCGACTTGAACCTTGAGTAATGTACCTAATGAGCCACGAAGCTAGCGAGAATATGTCCTTGAAGACATGGCTGGGTTTTGGATAGATTGACCTCTCTCTAAAGCTCAAGTAGACACGAGTAAGAAGACATGGAAGCGGAGAATTTCATGGGTCGAGCATGGAAGAGTCGAGAAAATGAG
The DNA here is from genome assembly GCA_016808115.1 of Tetrastigma voinierianum. Taxonomy (NCBI): domain Eukaryota; kingdom Viridiplantae; phylum Streptophyta; class Magnoliopsida; order Vitales; family Vitaceae; genus Tetrastigma; species Tetrastigma voinierianum. The sequence continues at coordinate 371,487 of JAEQBH010001557.1, forward strand.
TGCAGTTGAAAAGCTAGATAGAGTATTAGAGAGGTTAGATGTCCTCCCCGATCAAAAGAGCTGTCTTGATCTCACTATTGCCGGGGTGAGGCATATGATTGAGTGGAAACTAGTACTTCAAAGTCCAAGGATTCCCAGAGTCCACGACATAGGAGGTGTTCTTTGTCAAGAGAGTCGGGACAAGGCATGTGCGAGATGTATAGGGTTCGAGTGGAAACGAGTTAAATTTGAAGCAAAGGAGCTTATCGGTGGCTGAATATGAAAAAGAATTTAAGCCATCTTATTAAATATCTGCGGGTGGTCCTCAGAGGCATTTCGGTGTAGGCAATTGAGATGGGCGCATGATTCCATCGAGGTATTTAGCTTTATGACTTCTCTCAAAGCAGGTGGATTTTTATCGGTTGGTCCAATGCAATGAGAAAGTAGAGTAGAAACGGCAGCCTGAAGAAAAGATTTCAAAAAGTTTTCTAGAGGAGCCGTCCTCTGAGGAAAAAGAGCTAGAGAATCTCCATTTCGATCGAGGAATATAGTTAAAGCACCGAGGGGGTAGAAGGCGAGGTCGATGCTTGGCACGTGAGTACGGGTAGAGGTGCTTCGGTTGGACGGGAGGGTCGGGAATGCCTCGTTGCGAAAGGCATTTGGGAGTTTGCGGGATATTGACGGGAGGGTGTTTTTGGTGTGGAGCGCGAGGCGTTTGAAACGCGGTGTCCACACAGGGATTAGGGGATAATAGAAGCCAGCGAGGGGGCCGGAGGAGGTCTGGAACACCACTTGGGCCATTGATCTCGTGGTAGGGGTCGTAGTGGCCCATCTCGGCATAGGACGAGGCATAGTGTCGGAAACGTAGATTGTCACATGCTGCGGCACGACACGAGCATATCTTGAAGGCTCGTGAGGATCGAATAACTCCTGAGAAGTTATATGGAATATATTTTCTTTATATGATATAGAGATGCGTGCATTGATTGATCCTGGATACACTCACATTCCTTATGTGTGCATAGACATGTATTTGACAAAGTGACAAAGGAGAAATTAGCATATGACATGCATGTAACTAGTCAGTTTGGGGCACAACGTTAGTGTGAATAGCATATCACGAGAAATTGCCCCATTGTTATGTCTGAGCGAGAGAGTTTCTCATTGATTTGATAACCTTACCATTAGAGTTTGACTTGATTCTAGAGATGGATTGGTTGTCTAAGCAGAAGGCTATCGTGGATTGTGAATGAACGGTAGTGTTGAAATGCTTTATTAAGCGGGGTAATGAAATGCGAGGCATTGGATCGAGTGCCAATGTCTAATGTCATCTCCACTTATCTGGTAGGAGAATTATGAGGAAAGGATGTGAGACATTCTTGGCTTTAAATCCCAAGAGAGGTCAAGTTGATGTGAAAAGATCTGATGGTAAGGAATTTCGGATGTATTCCACGAGAAGAGTTACCGGGTATTCCACATGAGAGAGAGGTGGACTTAGCCATAAGTGTGCAGGAGCGGTCCACACATGTCAAGGGCGCCGTGCGGGATGTCAGCGGTGAAGAGTTAAAGAAAGTCAAATTGCAAGAACTTTTAGATAAAGGGATTTATCAGGCCAGGTGTATCCCGCAGGGTGCTGTTTTATTTGTGAAAAGAAAGATGCTCACGGATGTGCATCGATTATCGACGAATCAATAAGGTGACAGTGAAAATAAGTACCCATTCTTGGGGATCGAAGATCTTTTGATCGATTGAAGGAGTAGTGTCTTTTCGAAGATAGACCTACGATCAGGGTATTATCGATTAGGGTAAAGGAAGGAGATTAATGCTTAGAAGGCGCATTTAGAACCAAATATGGTCATTATGAGTTTTGATGCTTTGTTTGGTTGAAACTAATGCGGCGTTCTGATTTGATGATAGGGTGTTCGGAGCCTATGTGGATCAATTTGTTGTGGTTTTTATTGATGACATCCTAGTGTATTCTGGGATGCACGAGGCATGAAACGACACACGAGAATAGTCTTTAGAGACGTTAAGAAAAAGAAGTTATGCTAAGCTCGATAAATGTGATTTTTTGGCTAAAGGAAGTCATCATTCCTAGGCCATATTGTGTCTGTAGGGTATAAAAGTTGATCTATTTAAGATTGAAGCGGTTGTGGTGGAAATCACCTCGAAAATGTAGCGGGTGGCTAACTGAGGCAGTGGTTATTATAGAAAGATTTGTGAGAGGCTTTTGGGGTCTTAGCTTCTCCCGCTCTGGGTTACTCGGGGAAGGAATAAAGTTTGAGTGGACGAGACAAAATGTCAGAATAGTTTTGAGCAGTTGAAAGGATCTTTGGTTGAAACACCGGTATTGACCACGAAACTACTGGGAAGGAATTGTGCGTGTGGTGGCGGGTGGTGGTTGGATATTGATGTGGATGGAGTATATTAACCTCGCGTCGAACGGTTGAAGCCACATGAACAAAGTATCCCACTCATGACCTAGAGTTAGGCTGCGGTAGTGTTTGCTTTAAAAATATGGCGATACTACTTATCTGGGGAAAAGTGCTTAAATTTACACAGATCTGTAAAGACAGTACTACTTGAAGAGTTAAATTTGAGGCGGTGGTTAGAGTTATTAAAGGATTATGGCGCATCATAGATTACCATCGGGAAGAAATTTAATATAGTGGCCGTGCTTTTAGCCAGAAAGGCAGTGGTAGCGATGTCGCTTCTGATACGGTGATTGGAGATTAGGTGATGATGGGCTATATTGGCTGATTAGAGCATGGCGCAGTTTTAAAGAAAATGATTATAGATCTTGTGAAAAATGATGAAGAGTTCTGAGAAAAATTTGAGGATGGTTAGAGATGGTGACAAGGCCAGGAGTTTTAGAAGAAAGTTTGGAAGTTTGTACATTTCCCGAGGAATAGATTGTGTGTACGGATGATAAGAGCTAAAGAAAAGTTGCTATTTGAAGGGCTCATAATACGGTATTTACCATGCATCTGGAGAATAAAGATAGTGCAAGGACTTGAAACGGTTTTGTGGTGGAAAGAAAGGAATGAAGAAAGTATATTTGAATATGTATGCAGGAGTGTTTGGCGTGTCGACAAGTGGCGAACACCCAGTGCCAACGGGTTTGTTGAAAAATCCCCTTCCAATTCCTCCAATGGAAGTGGGACCAGCATTACCATGGATTTGTGTGGGTTTCCCCTCACACAACAAAACATGACTCTGTTTGGGTGATTGTGAATGGGCTCACAAAGTCGGCCCATTTATACCGATTCGGATTGGTATTCTATGGATCGACTAGGCCCGAGTTATGTGTGGATGGTGTCGGTGCATGGTGTCTTAGTTGTCTATTGTGTCGGATAGAGATCGCGATTTACACTCCAAGGTTACGGAGGAATTACGGTCGACTTTAGGCACGGCGAGATTTTAGCACGACATTCCATCCGCAAACAGATGGACAGTCAGAGAGATTGATTCGGTGCTGAGATATACTTGAGGTTGTGTCGTCAATTTCGGGAAGTTAGGATAGGTATATTCCAAGTGATGGATTTGCATAACAATAGTTTTGATCAAGCATTGGTATGGCACCATATGAAGCTTTGTATGGTCGAAAATGTAGAACTCCTGTGTGTTGGACAGAATTGAATGGCGAGCGTGGAATTAGGACATAGTAAAGATCTGAAGAAAGAAAGTACAAGTTATTCGACGGAGGTTAAAGGCGGCTAGTGATAAACAAAAAATCGTATGCCAACTGGGAATGTGTGAATATAAAGTGGGAATGAGGTCTTCTTAAAGGTATCACGAAAATTCTTAGGTTTGGTCGGAAAGGTAAGGCGAGTCGAGTTCATAAGGCCATGAGATTTTGGAGCGTGTTGGCCACAGCGAAAACTATCGATTGGCACTCACTACGAGTTAGCGAATTACGATGTGTTTCATGTGCCGATGCCCGGAGATACGCTCGATGAGTCGCTGTACTGCGTGCAAGAAATACAAGTCGAAGATTTGTCATATGATGAGGCAAAGACCATTACATTTCCGAGAGGTGAAACGATTCGCGAACAAAGCGAGTATTATTATTAGTGAAAGTTCTCTGTAGCCATGGTGAGAAGCTACTTGGGAGCGAAGCCCAGCTATGAGAGCACGATGTCATGACTCTTGAATCGGGTATGAATTCGAGACGAAATTCTTTTGAGGGGAGAGTTGTAACACCCCAATTATACTGCAGTTTATAGCATGTTTTGGGTACATAATAAACGTAAAAATATATTTATTCGAATAAAATAAAGATAAAAACAAAAATAGGAATATGCATAGAAGTTAAATTACAAATAATAAAAAAGAAGATTTGAGGCTATTGTAAAAAGAAATATTATAAATTGATTTGCAAATATTTTAGAGTTGGAGGACCAAAGTAAAATAAAAGTAGGATATAAGATCGAATAAGGATAAGGCCGAAAATATCTTATTTGGTCTTAGAGAAAAGGAGAGCAAATACGAAGAAAAGAAGAAGATTACAGGTATGGAACTATGATTTTGTATCGCAAAGTATGGAAATATGGGTATTGGTATGGAATTATGACTTGGTATAGAAAAGTATGGAACCATGAATAAGTGTATGTAAGCTAATAGGAATTATGGAAGTCTAGTTTTTGGGACTATAAAGTTTAGATACATGGTTAGAACCCTCTATCTTATTATGGTTTAGGTTTGGAACTCCTAAACTCCTTTCTTGTAGGGTTGAGTTAAGAAGAGCTTTAAGGCTCCTAAATATGGGTGTGAGAAGGGTCTAGTTGCAAGTTGAACCCAGAAAATTCCCTATTGTCGATCATATGCAGTATCCGGATCTTAGAACGGATTGTTGGGTCAGAAATACAGGGAATTCCGAAGTGAGTCCTTCTAGTAAATTGTAGCCACATCAATTAACTTGATGTTAGGCTTTTGAATTACTCGATTTGGACCTCTGTAGACCAAGTTATGATAACTGCGAGGTGGAGCTAGAATTTAAAAATGCAGGTAGGGGTCAGTTCTGAATTCGGGTCAACTAGCCGGACCTTAGAACGAGTTTTTGAACCAGAAATAAAGAGAATTTGGCAGTAAGTCCTTCTGTGAAATTGTAGCCACATCAATGAACTTGATGTTAGGCTTTTGAATTTCTTAATTCGGACTCCTGTAGACCAAGTTATGGTCTTTTTACTCTGAACAGTCAAATGGGTGAGTGGTGCGTCGAGCCGAGTCGTCAGCGGGGGTCGTCAGAACGGGGGTCACCGTCGAAGCGGTCGTCGGGTCACAGCAGAGGTGGGTCCTATAAGTCGTCACGTAGGATTAGCAGACCTCGTAAGTGGTCGCGACGCACTCATGCAGCGAAGGTCGACGAGGCCGCCATGTCTGTATCGTCCGGCGGACCTCATCACCGTAGGAGATAATCACAGCTAAGTCGGCGGACCTCGTCTGAAGCTCGAGCTGATCTGTGAAACTCGGCTCGTCATTGTAAGCTTCAGCAATTTCGTCGGTCGAGTCCAGCTCGTCGAGTCATTTGTGACCTCAACTTGAATGGTCATATCTCCTTCGTTTGAACTCCGATTTGGGTGTTCTTGGACTCTATGGAAAGCCCATTGAGTCAAGAATCCATCCATGTGCCTGAGGAGAATATTAGATGTCAGACCAAAGTGTTAAAATGAGCTCGTCGCTTGATTGCAGCGTCTGATTCAGTCAGCTCGTCAAGGCGGCTGCGCATGACCTCCCCAACCCGAGAGGTCATATCTCCTTACGTCTGCGAACTCCGATTTGGGTGTTCTTGGACTTTATAGAAAGCCCATTGAGTCAGAATCCATCCATATGCCTGAAGAAGATATTAGATGTCAGACCGGGTGGAGCTGACTCGTCACTTGATTACCTTCGTGTCAGTTGGTCGACTCGTCAAGGCGGCATTCGCATGACCTCAACGAATGGTCATATCTCCTTCGTTTGAACTCCGATTTGGGTGTTCTTGGACTCTATGGAAAGCCCATTGAGTCAAGAATCCATCCATATGCTTGAAGAAGATATTAGATGTCAGAACGAGGTGTTATACTGAGCTCGTCACTTCAGTGCAGCTCGTCAGTTCAAGTCAGCTCGTCAAGACTGACTGCGCATGACCTCCAACTTCGGAAGGTCATATCTCCTTACGTTTGAACTTCAGGTTGGGTGTTCTTGGACTCTATGGAAAGCCCATTGAGTCAAGAATTCAATAATAGACAGCTTGATAAGATTGGAACTCATAATGGTTCAGAAAACACGGAAAACAGTAGGCAGTACAGGTAACCATAGTTATTTGTATTATGTAACGCCTATTATGAATTCATAAATAGCTCATAAGTTTACAGTGTAAGCATAGATTATTTATGCATATATAATGAAGTATAGAAAATGTAAGATATGAATAACTGATTATATATTTATATATATCTCTCATATGATTACGAATGTGATAATTATTCGAGAATAGCAAGGATATATCTTGAACATAAAATACATATTGATTTATGCACTTAGAACTGGTAGAGGGATAGATGGGCATGCCTATTAGGAAGAATAAGTCTGCGGCGTATCAGTTATGTTCGAATCGGGACCCGGGTGTGGGTCGATGACATAGATCCGTTTGGATCGGGTGGCCAGGGTCACCACGGCGCCTCGGACCCTCGTGGATGATCAGCATGCCGAGACGGTGATGATACCTTCGGGTATATTATATTACCCAGCGCCTGCAGGCCCTCATGGATCAACATTTCATACGAGTGAATATAGCACACCGGGTCCTCATGGATTATAGTATTCTGTATCCACTCCTAAGTTTATCTGAGACATGAAACATAAAAGAAATAGCGGTATATGCAAAAATGAAGAGAATATGGGAAGCATACTTGCTTGCTATGTGATGATAGTATCTGATTACAAGAACAGAAGTAAAGTACAAGATCATGAAAGTATACGGAAGATGATATAAAATGAAGCCCAGTTTATGATAAGTATATATGAGAAATGTGAGAATGCAAATAACATTATGTGTTATATGCATTGGTATAAAAGTGTGGTGACTCTTAATAGAAGTCATATTCCCACTAGGCGTAAAGCTTAGCACGGGTGTTCAATCCGTGTAGGTCTGAGAGAAGAGGAAGCCCAGGAGGACGGGACAATGCGTCAGCGGTCAGGCCACACATCGATAGGTGGAGACCTTTAGGTCTTATTTTGTCTGAAATTTTGTAAACCAATGTAAATATTGTAAATGTTGAGCATTCCCGAAATGTTGGAGCTTGTATATATATTTTGTAATCATTTTGCTTTCACGAGAATGTAATACAAGTTAATTGTTTAACATTATATGATTATGCAAGTGTAAAGGTTATAAGTATGATAAAAGAGTGACCCTCACTTGACATCTATCTTAGGGATTGGGGCGTCACGGAGTTTAGTGGTATCAGGCATCGGTTGGATTCGGACCCATGTCGGGTCGGATCGGAGAAAGGGTGTCACATGTCTTAATTGATCTTATACGGGTATTACAGAGCTTATTCTTGTACTTTGAATCTTATTCTTGTATTTTGGATCTTATACTTGTCTTACCGATACGGGAGTACCCGTAGGTACTACAGGACTTATACTTGTAATTACAGTCTAGAAAGTACAGTCGATCTTACAAAACTATACTTATTTTACTAATACGAGTCTTGTGGAGTCTTCTGAGCTGTCGAGATCGGGAGTACTCGTGGGTACTACGAACTTAATTAAGTCTGAGTGTACATTCGGATCTTTATCTTATTCTTTATTGAGTCTTATCATATAAGCATTTGATTTCCTAGACTGAGTATCTTGATTGGTAAGATGCAAACCTGATAAGTACCAGAAGATCTGTACGGGCCCGGAGTCTCGGCGTAGCACAAAACAAGATTGTCGAGATCTTGAGCAGTGTCGTAGCACCCCTAAGCATCGGAACTGAGTCTTAGTGTCATTAACGGGGCCGAGTCTTAGCACCCCTAACGAGATCGCGAAGTACTAGCATCGGGTGCGAAGCACTAATAAAGTCTGCGAAGTACTAATCGAGTCTTAGGGCTGTCGAGTCTTAGAGTACTAATCGGGTGCAGAGCACTAATCAAAATCTGCAGAGTACTAATCGAGGAGTCTTAGGAGCATTAATCGGGGCGAGTCTTTGTGTCATTTAATAAGCGGTCTTAGAGCGGTTTACAATTATACGAGTTCAGTAACTTCCTATCTTATAATAGGGGCATTCTTAGCCACATTATGTGTTCATGACATATTATATTTCATGTTCATGGTCACGTTTCAGTTCGTTTTCATATTTCATATCATATTCAGGTTTCATGCCTATTCCATATGGCATTTAAGATACTTGTACGGTATGATGCCTATCCACACATCATTCAAGTGTTCTTTGTCCCTCTGAATTTATTTCTTTAGAAATTGGAATCGTTGAGTGGATCATCCAAGGCCCAAAGTTATGACATTTTCATCTTACGAGCTAATTAGGTTAAGTTACACTAGGAATGATCGCATTTCTTATTTTTTTCAGGAGGATTAAATTCATACTAACCCTGGTTGTGTATTCATTTTTAAGCTAAGGTGCTAAGGGGTTCACCTCAGTGGAATCACCCAATCAGACACCCGAAACTGAGTTAAGTTCGAAACAACAGGAATTTACTCTCGTTCAAAATTGGAACACCGAGAAGTAGCTTGAACATAGCCCCACTTTGAGTGAATTTTTGGGCCACCTAGAGTCAGAATTTGAAGGTACCTATTTCAATATGTTTGGTTCTCCTTGAAGTCTATTTTATCTAGTAACTTAAATCACTCAAATCGGATCAGAAATGAGCAAGTTATGGTCAAAATACGAATACTGGTCAGAATAGAAACGAGAACACTACACCTGCCGTCTGGCTGGGCTGTACCGAATGCAGATCTTTCAGCCACACTTGAGGAATGTGGGCTTTTCTTCACTTTTTCAGTATATTACTACTTAGAATCTCAATACTCTATATACACATCAAAACCCCTTCATATTCATCTTGTAATCTCTATTATACTCAATTCATCTTTCAATAATTGTCTTTCTTCAAAAACCTTTCATGAATTACTTCAAAAACCATTCTAATATGGGTCATAACCCATACACAAACCAAACATGAAGATTAGTTAGGTTGTTTCTAAACCCTAATTCAATTCCTTTCAATTTAACCATGAATCCAACCTCAAAGGGAGGATTCCATACTTTCCATGTAATATCCATACCAAAATTATAGAATCCATGCTCAAGGTTAGTTTCCATGCCTTTTTGCTTGGCTTCCCTTCCTCTTCCTCTTCTTCTTCTTCTCTCTCTACGGTTTGTTCTCCCTTTAAAATGAGACCAATTTTGGTCTTTAAATCAAAATATCTCTTAGGCCTTGTTTGGCTCTCAAAACCCATTTTTGGGTTAAGTTTTATTTGCTTTTTGGTCCTCCAACTTTTGATCATTAGTATTCCAATTTCCCCTTATTTCATTTTGGCCTCAATCTTGTTAACTTATGACTTTTAAAGTCCTTTTGGACAAATTACACTTTTGTCCTTATAACTGTAAAATTTACGGTCTCGTTTCCATGTTTCGCATTTAACTCCGCGGAACATTCAAGTGCAACACAAAATACCTAAACATGTCAGCGCAGGGTATATTTTGGGGTGTTACAGTCGTCACTTGCGTGCGAGTCTTGTCAGCTGAGGAAACATACTCGTGTCTCGTTCCCAAAGCGTTTGAATAATTGGGCAAAGTCTCATTTTGAATTTCTCCACATTGATGTTTGGGGTCCTTGTTGGATTCGTCTACTTTAGGATTTCAGTATTTTGTCACTTTCATTGACGACTATTCTCGATGTTCTTGGTTATTTTTAATGAAAAATCGAGCTGAGTTATATTCTATTTTCAGAGGTACAACCAGTTCAATATTTCTATTGGTATTCACGTAGTAGTAATGCCGGGAATATTTTTCTACACCCTTTATTTCATTTATGTCCCAACATGGGATCCTTCATCAATCTTCTTGTGCTCATACTCCTCAACAAAATGGGATAGCTGAACGTAAGAATCGTCATCTTATTGAGACAACTCGTAGTCTCCTCCTCCATTATCATGTTCCTTTTTGTTTTTGGGGGGACGTTGTTCTTACAACTTGTTATTTGATTAATCGGATGCCCTCATCTGTGTTACATGATCAGATTCCTCATTCACTTCTTTTCCTTGACCAACCACTTTATTTCCTTCCCCCTCGTGTCTTTGGTTGTACTTGCTTTGTTCATATTCTCAGGCCAAGACAAGACAAGCTTTCTGCCAAAGCCACGAAATTCATCTTCTTGGGTTACTCCCGACTTCAGAAGGGTTATCGTTATTATTCCCCTCAGACTCATTGATACTTTATCTCTGTTGATGTCACATTCTTTGAGGACTCACCCTTCTTCTCCTCCTCCGAGTCTTTTCCTGTTACTGAAGTCTTATCCCTTCCCATCATCTCCCCACCTATATTTGATGATGTACCTTCTCGACCACTTCAGGTTTATCATTGCTGTCACCGTTTCGTTGTTCCTCTCCCTTTTACTGAGGCTCCTGCTGACTTACTTCCTATCCCTTATTTCTCTACCACAGCTCTGCCTCTTGATAACTTACCGTGCTCTTAGGAAAGTGTCGATCACCCAGCAATCCTCATCCCATTTACCATTTTTTGGTTACCATAGATTACCACCTACGCATAATTTGTTTTATGCTATATCTTGTGTTCTCTTCCTAAGAACACCCGATGAGGCTTTCCCGTAAAATTTGGTGATAAGCAATGGTAGATGAAGCAGCTTCTCTGCTCGATTGGCACTTGGAGATCTTGTTTTTACCCTTTGGTAAGGTTCCAGTTGGTTGTCGTTAGGTTTACACAGTTAAGGTTGGTCCTGATGGTCAGGTTGATCGCCTTAAGGCCAGCCAGTTTATAAAGATGCTGGGTTTATGGTTTGATTATGGTGAAACATTCTCCCTTGTTGCCAAGATTTCTTAAATGCGTCTTCTTCTCTCCACCATTTGCTCTGTGACAACAGCCTGCTATTAGTTGGATATTAAAATGTCTTCCTTCATAGTGATCTTGTCGAGGAAGGTTATATGGAGCTTGACCACACGGTTTTGTTGCTCTCGAGGAATCCCCAGTTTAGTGTGCGGAGTTCTTTCACATTCTTTATATGAAAGCGAAATAATCTCCTCGAGTATGGTTTTGGCACGTTTAGTTGATTGTTCAGAATTTGGCATCTTGTGATATAGGAGAGAACATTAAGTTTTTATCTCCATAACTCTTGAGGCGTGTATTTATTTGGTTGTTTATGTGGGCGACATTGTCATTACGAGCGGTGTTCAAGATGGTATTCAAAAACTAAGCGACACCTTTTCACCCAACTTTCGGGTAAGGCTTTGGGGAAACTCAGTACTTTAAAGATTGAGATAGCTCAATCCCAGTTTTGGTGTGGTCTTCACGCGGAAGTATCTTTAGACGTCTTGGAAGAAAGCAGGTATGTTAGGCGTAAGCCGGTGAACCATTTCATGTGATCCTAATGTCAAACTTGTACTAGAACGAGTGCGTAACGTTTAATTAGACCATAGTAGTTATTTCAGTTTTGTAGTATAAGAAAAGCAAAATTTGTATTTTTCCGGAATTTAAATGCTAAGTAAGAAAAATGATAAAAACCCGAGATTATCTAAGAGTTAAGGATAAATTAGTAATTTAACAATTTAAGGACCAAAGTGGCATAAGATGAAAGATTATATGCTAAATTTGCAAATAGAAGAGAATAAAAGGACATAAATGCAAAAATGACAAATTAAACCCAAAAATGGGGTTAGCCGAACATGGCCTTAACATTAAAAAGGTGAATAAGATCAAAGTCTCATTTTTGGCTTATTTTGGTTAGGGCTTACAGTTTGAAGAGAGAAAGAGAGAAGAGAAGAAGAGAAGAAGAAGAAGGAAGAGGAAAGAGGAAAGTTCGGGTATAGACTATTTGTATGAAACTATAGTATGGAATTCTTGTTTGGAAGTTTGGAACATCTCCTTTGTTTGGAACACTTGTTTGGATATTTGTATGGAAACTATATGTGTAAGGAAACTATAGTATGGATATTAGTTTGGAATTGTTTGGAAACTTTGGTATTGGAAATACTTGTTTAAGTTGGGTTAGGAAAACCCTAACTTTTCAATACATGTGTTTTTGGTTGGTTTAAGTTAGTGTTATGGTTTGTTTTTGAAAATGGTGTGTTTTGGTTGGAAAGGATTAGGCGCAGTAGCTGAAAGTGGTCATTTTTAATTGGCTCGACACTCCTACGCCTACGCGTAGTAGTCCACGCCTAGGTGTAGAGCTCCGCCCCCAAGCGAGCAGATTCAGTTTTACGCATTTTTTTGGTCCTTTAGGCGTAGCATGCTTCACTTAAAGCGAACCTCTCGCTAGACGTGTGACTCCTTTAGACCTTTATGGATTATGTTTTGGTTCACCTGCTTAGTTAATTCTAAAAATTATCCATTGGATTAATGAGGACCCTAATAATTGAATGAAAGGGTTTGTATAAGTAGAAACGTTATATGAGGCAATGTTGGTGGTTAGAATTGTTCAAGGACTATGATTGCATAGTTGATTACCACCTAGGAAAGGCTAATGTGGTGGCAGATGCTTTGAGTAGAAAAATGATTTCCGATTTGTCCTTAAAATAGTATGCATGGAGATTTGAGTCTGATGAAGCTTTGTTAGCTCAATTAAAGTTATACTTTCGAGGTTAAGAGGCAAATGATTATAGATGCTCAAAATATGATGTTAAGTTGCGAGAAAGAGTCTGATTAGTCGAGAATGGAACAAGGCGACTACTCTACATAAATGATGATGGCGGTTTGTATTACGAGACCAGACATGTGTACCAAATGTCTAGAGGTGAAAAGAGGAGGGAGTGATGTATAGAAAGCCTGGTTCACCATGCATCTTGGAGTAACAAGAAATGTACCGAGATTTGAAACGGTACTATTGTGGTGGCGGGGATGAAAAGCGATATCATAGAGTATGTGTCTAAGTGTTTGACGTGTCGTAGTAAAAGAGGAACATCAAGTACCGTCCGGTTTGTTAAATCCCATTCCAATCCCACAATGGAAGAGGGATAACATCACTATGGATTTTGTATCCGGTTTTCCCCTCACCCAAAGAAAGCATGATTTTGTATGGGTGATAATTGATAGACTTACAAGGTCGGCACATTTTATACCAGTCAGGATTGACTATTCTATGGATCGACTAGCAGAGCTATATGTGGATGAGATTGTCAGATTGCATGATGTTCCATTGTCTATTGTGTCAGACCGAGACCCACGATTTACGTCCATATTTTGGAAGAATTCTGATCGGTAGTGGTGCGGCGGGTACTAGTACAAATTCTGTTCACGAAATAGATGGGCAATTTGAAAGAGTAATTGAGTGTTAGAAGATATGCTTCGGGTTATTATTCGTTTTAAGAGAAGTTGGGATAGGTATATTTCCCTTATAGAATTTGCTTATAACAACAGTTATCAATCCAGTATTGGTATGGCCCCTTATGAAGCTTTGTATGGAAGAAAATGTAGAACTCCTGTATGTTGGACCAAATTGGAAGAGCATAAAGTAATTGGTCCTGAAATAGTAAAAGAGATAGAAGAAAAAGTTCGGATCATTATTGAGTTAAGATGCTAGTGATAGGCAAAAATCATATGCAGATTTGAAAAGAAAGGACATAGAGTACAAAGTCGGAGATAAATTAAGTTTTTCTTGAAAGTATTACCATGGAGGAAAGTACTCCGGTTTGGAAAGAAAAGGAAAAGCCCGGAGTCCAATTATCGGACCGTGCTGAGATTTTAAGAAAGAATTGGACAGGCATATCGTTTGGCCCTTAGCTAGAGTTGGCCGATTACGCAATGTGTTCCATGTGTCAATGCTTCGAAAATACCGTTCTGATGAATCGCACATATTACGATGCTGAGATATACAGAATTACAATTACACTTCACTTTTGATGAAGGCAGAAGCTATTCTCGTCGTGAAGTAAAGCAGTGCAGACAAGCAAGTCCCTCTGGTAAAGGTGCTTTGGCAACATCATGGTATGGAAGAAGAAACTTGGGAACCAGAATCGATAATGAGAGCACAGTATCCGTAACTCTTTGATCAGTAAGAATTTCGAGGACGAAATTCTTTTAAGAAGAAGGATTGTAACACCCAATTAGACCCTATTAGTTATTTCGGTTTGTAGTATAAGAAAATAAATTTTTTTATTTTCGAATATAAATACTAAGTAAGAAAAATGATAAAAACCCAGAGATTTATCAAAGTTAAGGGTAAATTAGTAAATTACCAATTCAGGACCCAAAAGTCAAAACATAAGAAGATGATATGCTATTATAAGAATTTGATAAGTTGATTTGCAAATAATAGAGAGGAGGAACAAATAGCAAAAATGGAAAAGAGTGAAAAAAAATGGGTTTTTGCCAAACAAGGCCTTAACTTAAAAAGGAGAATAAAGCCAAAAATATCTCATTTGTTGGGTAAAGGCTAGGGCTTCACATTTGAGGAGAAGAGGAAGAGAGAAGAGAAGAAGAGAAGGAGAAAGAAGGAAGAAAGAAGAAGAGAAGAGAAGGAAAGCCAAGGTACGGAACTTTGTATGGAAATTGATATTGCTTGGTATGAAAACTTTGGTAAGGATGCTTGTTTGGAAATTTTGTTGGAAAATACTTGTTTAAGTTGGGTTAGGAAAACCTAACCTCTTCATGTGTATTTTTGGTTGGTCTAAAGTTAGTTTTGTCGTTTTTTTGAAATGGTTTTGATATGGTTAAGAATTTCGGTGAAAATGGCTGGCCCGGCCATTCAGTTATGCTCGACACCCATACGCTTAGGGCGTAGAGTCCGCTTGGCGTAGAGCTCACTTCAGTAGACCAACCAGGGTTTTGCACTTTCTGGTCCGCCTAGGCGTAGCATTGCTCCTCCTATGCGTACCTATAAGCTATGTTTTGGTTCCTCTCTTTTGTTAATTCTGAAAAATATCCATTGGATTAATGAGGACCCTAATAAGTGAATGAAAGGGTTCGTACAAGTATAAAAGTTATATGAAAAATATTCGCTTTGCCTCGGCGATCCGGTCGTGGGGCAAACATTTATTCTTGCCCTCATTTGCTAATGAGATTAAGAATGATGAAACGAGTTATGAAATACATATAATTGTATGCCTGCTTAAGACCGAATAGTGAATGAAGGCATCTATGATTAGTGCTTCGACACTCCTGCTAGTGCTATGAGACTTGTGTTACTTGGGCAAACACGTCTCTGATAAGTGCTTCGGCAATCCTGCTAGTGCTACGACACTTCTATTACGTGGACAGACACGTCTCTGATCAGTGCTTCGGCACTCCTACTAGTGCTACGACAGTTATGTTGCGTGGGCACTTCTCTGTTCAGTATCGTACCGTACATTCGAGTACTTATTGTACTGTGTCTTTCTCATTCAGTATTAGAGGTCTATGCAGGCCAATACTTATATGTTGTATACCCGAATAATAAGATACATGAAATTAGATGATAAGAATATGAATGATGAATAAGAAGTAAGCATAAGAAATAAGTCTATTCTGTTTTGTATTGTACCCTCAGGTACTCCCCTTATATGATATATGTTCTGAACTCCCTACACGGGGAGATGAGAAGTTCCGTTACAAAATTATGTATATAGAAAGCGTTATAGAATTTTATCGTGGCTTCGACCTTATGCTTTATGATATATGTAGTGCGTAAATGTGGACCACTTAGTGTTAAGTATCACATTCCCACTAGAAGTTATAGAAACAGCACGTGTGTGTTCATCCTTGTAGGTACCAAAGATGACATCCGTGGTGTTTCGCATCAACCAGGGCCAACATAACAATAGAAGTCCACCTGATGTAGGTTTTTGTTTATGTTTTGTAATGTATATGAAAAAGGTTTTGTAATAGTGGATTTGTTTATGAGTAAAATGGGACTAAATGAATATATACAAACAGTCGGAGTTAAACACCACCACGGTGGTGGTATTAAATTTTATTTCTTTATGGATTTATATAAGAAATGGGCCTATACTTTCCGGCCGGGTTAAGAGTCCCGGAGTCGATGCGCGTCCCTATCTTTGCGAGGCGAGGTAAGGGCGTGACATACCAGATTAAGGTGTGTTGTACGAGAATAGAGGTGCACGAGTTGTTGGTTACCGCAGATCACAGTTAGTTTGCTCGCTGAGATAGATGTTCCCGCTTTAGCATAGAATTGTGTGTTTTCATTGGTGGTAACCTAATATCCACGGAAGAGTAGAAACAGCATGTAGTGGCCAAATCCTAGCGTTGGCCAGAGTATCGAGCTGACTACAGCGACATGTGAACTCATACAAATTTAAGACACCGCTTCTCGATAGTTGAGATTTGGAAAGGATGAACATATGAAGTTCATATGTGATAACCAGACTGCTTTGCATATTACATCAATCCAGTCTTCCATGAAAAAACCAAACACATTGAAGTTGTCTGTCACTTCATTAGAGAGAAGATCGCATCAGGATGTGTGGCTATTAATTTTGTCAATTCAAATGATCAATTAGCAGACATCTTTACTAAATCTCTCAGACGTCTTAGAATTAAATACATTTGTAACAAGTTTGGTGCATATGACATATATGCTCCACCTTGAAGGGGAGTGTTAGATATTGTACAGTTATTTTTTTCTTCTTTTCCTTTTATTTTCTTACTGTATTGTGGGTCCTATGAGCATGTATGTATATATAAGTCCAATATGCAATGCAGTAGTTTTTTTAGAAGATAATAAAAATTAGGGATTCTCCCTTTTCTCTTTTCATAAAACCATTTTATTGGAAAAGAAAACCCAGATCTAGGGAAGAAACCAATGGAATGGGTGATTTAAAGCAAAAAATGACCAAAAAATCATCTTTTCTCTTTAATGAATAAGGATATGAAAAAAAGAACAGAAAGAGGAGCGAATAGAGTTTCTAGAGATAATTTTTGCTAAAGGGCCTCATTTTTGAATTGTTAACCAGTAATTATTGTTAAGCAACTATGATTTTAACTATTTTTAATTTTTTAAAATTGTATTCACTGACTACAGTTTCAATGACCTGAATCCTACAAGTCAAGGACGCAGTATATCACACATAAAAATGTTTTTATTTATATTTTAAAATAAAGGAAAATGTAAAATTACCATAGTGATATCTTTATTTTTATTTATTGATATATTACCTTTTTTTTTTACACCTATTCACTCTTGTATATCATAATATTCTTTTCGAGTTTTCTTACAAATTTGTGCTATTAGAACTCGAATACTGAATTCCTCCTCTCCTTATGTGAGCTTAAGCTTTTAACCACTTGAAATAGGTCTTATTAACTATTGATATATTACTTTTAATTAAATAGAAAAAATTACAATTTTTTTGCTTTTTTATTTAGCAAAAAAAATTGAAAGAAAGAAAACAAATACCTTCTAAAACAAGGCCAAATCTTACATCATTAACAACAAACAAGACACTAAATTTTGTTAAATTCAAAGGCCTACGGTAGCCATAGAGTGAACCCATATCAATTCATTTGATTTATTGAGGGGTATTTCAGCTAGTTTGAGTCTTTTAAGGGTCATTGGAGGTTTACCTCGATCGTTAATTTCAGGGTTTAATGGGATTAGTCGAGGTGCACATAAGGTCATTCGGACATCCAGGGTTAATATGATACTCTCTCATTGTAGCTTTTTCCACTAGGCACCTCACATGCCTTGTTTTAGATCCTCTCATGGTATATGCACTTCCCCCATTACTTTCATTACCTTCTCCCATGCATTTCTCTGATCCTCCCTACTGCATATACACACTGCTTAATATCCATCTTTGAGTTCCATCTTCTTGCATGCAGTTGACTATGATGATCTTGCTGCTTTAGCAGATAGCGCCTTGACTCTTAACTTATTTAGAGTTTAGTGCCAAAATAGTTCTTTTTAGAAAAAAAAAAAAAAAAAGAGTGAATAGATTTCTTTTGTAAATATTCATCAAAAAACATTCATCTGTAAAACCATAATTGATGAGTGTGGTTTTAGGGTAAATTTTCAAAACTGGAGTTGATGAATGCGATTTTAAGGTAAATGTTGTTTTAAAGTAAATTTTCAAAATGGTATTTTTGTTGTACAAAGACCAAGGAAACAATGGAGCAAATGGACATGAAGGTGTCATTGTCTCCTTTGGGCTCAAGGGTTCCTTGGCTTTAAAACACTTTTATTAAGTTGAGTGGAGCTCATATTTGCTAAGAAGTTTTTAACACATTTGATGTGGGATCGTGAACACTTTCCCAAATACGAACCTAACGTCACTCGTTGTGTCGTGGGATTATGAGGCGAACGGAATGGATCTTTGCATTGGGTTGAGGATCGGCTACGTCACTTATTTGTAACGACTAGGCCCGACCGTGTAGATATTATTGTCATTTGGTACGAAGGGACCTCGCGAGGAACTTTAAAGCAACGTTTAATAAGTTGAGAAAAGCTTGCATCTTATATAGTCTTAAGAAATTTATAACTTGCTCCAGATATGGGATGTAACAAAGACTCCAAATCATAGATGCCATGCCATCAAACATTCCGGCAAGCTGTCAGCATGATCAGAGAGACCTCTGCCCTACTAGTCATTGCCATCATCCCTAACTCTCAATACAGGGACTAGTGTCAAAACAAGGACGAACACCAAAGAGTTTAAGCATGCAGATCTTGTACAACATTTAAAAAAGGCATTTATCTTTGAGGCCCTATAGAATATTTGAAACAAAATGCTAAACTCACACAGAAGGAGTAAAAACAAAGAAAATAAATGGTAAAAGAATCAAAATTCAAAATAGACTTACTTGGCCATGTATAAAACCTTTCACATTTTAAGCTAATACAATTTTTCCTTCCCATTGCCTAATAGTTAGCTGGTCAAACTGGTTGCCTATGCTACATGAAATAACCAAGCAGAACTGTGCATTACATATGTCACCTTAAATACAACATTGGTATCTCAGAGCATCTAGTTGTTAGTCGCTCCTTCGTGATTTAATATGAAAAACAGAGTAGAAAAGGCTAATTTTTCATCAGGATAAGCTATTTGATCAATTAATCTAGCAATGTATTAAATCAGCTATTGAAGTAACAGAGTAGGCTGGTGAAACCAAGAAACTGCGTTTGTGTTTCTATTGGTTAAATTGACCTTCTTGGTGGTTTGTTTGTTTTTCAAAATCTGGAGTCAAATCTTGCTGCTTTGAGTCTAGCAACCATCCTCTCTAGCTTGCATATCCGAGCTTCGAGTTCTAGTCCTGGTATCTCAATCGTATCAGAAGTAATCTTTTCGCTCATCTCTTTTATCACAGTTGAATCTTTCATGCCTCTTTCTGATCCTCCCACTGTAGCTGCAGTCCCTGCACTGCTCTGATATGCTCTTTCCATGATTTCTCCTGATGCTCCCTTCATGGTAGCAGTCCCTGAATGACTCCTATTTGCATCTTCCATGTCTCCCTCTGATCTTCGCATCAAAGCTGAACTTTCCCTATTGCTTCCATCCCCACCTTCCATGGCCTTATCTGATCTTCCCTCTGCAGCTGAGGATGATGAACTCTGCAGTTGGCAGCCTAGTGAAGGCTTACCATCACTGGCTGGTTTGTCCCGTAAGCTTTCCGGATTTATAACGGATCTCCACATCTCACCAACAGTCATTTTATCCTCATCATTGGAATCCCCCTGTTTTGAGGAAGTTTGTAGTGCTGAAAGACATGAAGGATTATGGGCACCATTAGCTTCCTTCTTTACCAATGACTGCCACCAGTTGAAGTATCTAGTGGTAACATCAGAATCAAATAATCGGGAGGGAATAAACAATATCCCATTAATAGGTTTACTATAACTTCTCCACGCAATTGCAGGACTGTCATCACATTCAGGAACACAACCTGGAAGATCCTGATCCATTCCAAATTGCATTGCCACCCTATGTGGGAAGTACCATTCCATACAGCCATCCACACCAACTAGCTTGCAGACCCTCAAGAACCGAGCAAATGCCAGCAAATCCATGTCCGAATTCGAGCCCATCAACACCCATTCCTCCCTTTCTCTGTAAAAACCATGGAAACCCCAATTGTCCACTGCCCTCACATAAGGCCGCCATTGAAAACTAGCTCCAGCTGTGTCTAAAGCCAGTTCTACATTCTCAACTCGACAACCCCTTATTTTGTGCCACCGAGCTACTCTGGGCTCACCAAATTCTATAGGTTTAGGGCTTGGCCTGAGAGCTGGAAACCTCTCCCACACCCAAACCTGGACAAATTGAAGTGGTGCCAAAAGTGAAACTTTCTTCTCACAATTTCCTTTATTGCTTAAAGTAACAAGAGCTTCGTTCAATATCCTCAAATCCCTGTAAATGCTTGCTAAAACAGCAGGAGCAAGAGCAACTTGGATCCCTCTAGCTAGCCTAATTGCTATTGAAAACACATGCTTTTCTATGGTGGAGTTAGCTTTGATGGGAAGAACAAACCTGGAGAGCCATAGGGAGAGAAAAGATTCATGCTCGAGCCGGCTTCCTGTGCCCATGAACCGAGCCATCCAGACACTCTGGCAAGCCTTCTGGGCGAATTTTCTCAGGAGACTAGCAGTCTCTCTTGAATTAAATTCTCTTTGATTTCGACCAATTCTTTCTGTTCAAGAGCGGCGGAAACAGACTCTCCCAAAGGGGAGAAACCCCCCAAAATCGTCACATCCTCTAGCGTAATGGTGGCTTCACCCCACGGAAACACGAAGGTGTTGGTCTCTGGGCACCATTTCGCCGCAACCCCATTTACCAAATCGTCGTTTCTTGGAATCTGGTGGTTGGAACCCATGATTGCTTCATAGATTCAACCGTCCTCACACAGACTGGTACGAATGCAGGCTCTCGACCCACTTTTTCCATTGCTTCTCCTTGCAACTCCACCCGTGAAAAGAGATCTTTGTCTCCCATTCATGAGACTCAGAGGAGCAATCACTTGGAGAAGAAAGAGGCGGAGGCAGAAGGAGGAGTACTGCCAGGCGAAACGGCGGGTCTCCTGATGAAATGGGCCATTCTGCGTGTTGTGTCGCCGCCGGACGGTGGAAGCATAAACTCCTTCCTCTCTTCCATAATGGAGTGATGGGATTCGGCCATTGTGAGTAATGGTGAGGATTTGGAGAGATGGGAAAGTGATAATGGGAGAGAAAAGTAGGCTGTCCTTGCTGCATTTCATGATGTAGTTTTGCAGTTTGAGGAAAGGAGTAGAAAGAGACTCTGGCATTGAGGTTCCTAAAGGGCAAAAATTGTTGTCAAATCAATTGCAGAAATTAATTAAGGTAATGATGAAAAGGAAGTCAAATATTGGGCTCACAATTTCAAGCTCTTTGGCATGTACCCAATAATACGTGTTTGGGTCAAAATGAACTTTTTGTTCAAACAAATATTTATTATAGGTTATTTTTTAAATCAATATACCCCACAAAGATGTTTAATTTTTAATTTTTTTTTAAACAATGAGACTTCATTTTTAAAGTACGTTAAAAAATGAAACCCGGCTTTTAAAAATTAAAATTTAAAGGAAAAATGTAAAATTTCCATAGATATATTACTTTTAATTAGACAGAAGAAGTAAATGTTTTTAGCTTTTTTATTGTTTAGCCAAAAAAAAAAAAAAAACAAATACCAAGGCCAAATCTCACATCATTAACAAAGAAAAAAAAATCACTAAATTTTGATAAATTCAAAGGCTTATGCTAGCAATAGATTGAACCCATACCCCTTAATTAAAACATTTATTAAGGTATTTGAGTTGGATTTGCGTTTCAATGATCATAAAATTGAGTTTTTTAGGGTCATCGAAGGATTTACTCAGTTATTAATTTTAATACTATAGAATTTAGTGGAGGGTTTTTTTTTTTAAAAAAGAATCGTTCCTCTTACATGAGGTTTAATGGAGATCCCCAATTTACATGAGGAACCTACCATACATACAAGTTAGAGATCTCATTGCACATTATGGGTTCCCTCTTTTCTGGTCTCATTGAACCTTGACTGTAAAATACTTACCAAGTGAATTCACTCTTGCTGTTAGTATCTTCGCTGGCCCATGTTGGATATCATTGTACTCCTCAATATGAGTCAAGTTCCTAGATTTGGAAGATGGAATAGAAGTTATGTCCCATTAACATAGATAATCGTGGCTGTCGAGAGGTAGACTTGTGGCGCCTCGATTAATCTGAAACCTTAAAATTTAATGATCGTAGCAAATCTATATGTCGGATATCATTGGGTAAATCACAAGGTCTTAGACTAACTAAACACCTTTAGGTTAGAAGTTACTGTCTTATTTTGTAGTTAGAAGATGTAACATTGATACGAGAAGGTTGAACAAAAGGCAGGGACTATCAGTAAATTACCAATCGTGTGATAAAACGTTCAACATTTAAATTTACAGGGCATAAAAAAAGAGGAATCCATTCAATTAGGATAGTTTACTACATTGTAACTAATTTGGTTTTTCTTGCTTGTTTTGAGGAGCACATGTAAAACACTAAGATGCTACCCATTTCTATAGGCGAGCAGACTAGCTTTTGGCAAATGACTCCATACTATCGTTTCCATTATTTGGAAGGACATTGGTGGGACAATAATGAGTCCACTAAACAAGCATTAAGAGTAGGAAGCTGAACAGTATCAAATCAAAAATTGATTCAAAGCTTACTCTGCTAAAAGAAACCATAAACAATTCAGATTCTGAGCTATGCAATTTTTGTTTTCACTGGACTGATTAATGGAAAAAGAAGAAAAGAAAAGAACACTAGTGGATTTAAGGCCAGAAATCACTCTCCCAAGCTGGCAACTCTCTGCTTTTTCCACGGCTTTTTATCTGATCCTCCCATTGGTAGCTTTTTCCATTGGCACCTTCTTCCATGCCTTCTTTTAGATCCTCTCCTCATGGCATCTGCACTTCCTCATTACTTCCATCATGTTCTCTCATGGTTCCTATGATCCTCCCACTGCATATATACACTGCGTTTAGTATCATCAGCTTTAGCAGATAGCACCCTGACAGCAAACTTTCACTCGGGCCTTTGCGGCTCACTTCCCCGGAAAATTGCATCGTTTGCTCGAGCTCATTCCAAAGGGCAATGTGTCCTGAATCACACACAAGCAAATCTCTGAGACACTTAGCAGAGCATTTGTATCAACTGCCATGAAAACATGAATACATGTTAGAGGAACACAAAAACGATCAGGATAGTACACAAAGGCAGGGAAACAATTGAGAGAATGAACACGATGGCAGGGAAATTGAGAATAAGAAGTCAGATACTCTTGCTAGCTAGCATTAGGGGAAGAGCATACCTCAAAGCCATGGAGGCCACACCATCAAACATTCTGGCAAGATGTTGGCATGACCAGAGACCTGTCCTAGCCTGAGAAATCTAGCCATTGCCATCGCTAACTCTCAGTACAGTGGGCTAGTGTCAAAACAAGGACATTAAAGAGTTTTAACATGGAATTCCCCTTGCTATGTTTGGCATATTTGGAAATCGAGAAAAAGCAGAATTATTTACAATGCTGAGATGGAAATTATCAGAGTGCTCAAAGAGTCATTGCATTTGATCTGGCTTCAAAGATATATATATATATATATATATATATATATATATATATTTTTATTTTATTTTTTTCAAATCTCTAGATTCTGTGGTTTGTTCCAAGAGAGCACATGCCACATATACATACACATGCAAGCTTATTCGGACTTTGCCTCTTGCCTAGGAAGTAGGTGATACATCAAAGCTGAATGATATAAAGGCCAACCACTTCAAGATTCAATCTTCATTCTTGTCAAGAAAATGATGCTCGTAATGCAGAAACCCGAACAAGTGAAAACAGAATGCAGTATCAGAAGTTGTTTTTAGTGAAACACTGATAAGTCATAAGGTCCTACAACTAGTGTCTCTGCAGTATAACAACTTCATATGTCATGGCATATTCCCCCTTTGATGCAGTCAATAGAACAGAAAATTAAATTGTTGAAGTGAGAATTCAGATATTTCATGCAAAAATTGAACTGTTCAAGACTCGTGTTTCACTTTGAGCATGCAAATAAGGAAAAGGAATAAAATATTCATATCATAGTAAAAAGAAAAAATTTGATTAACTATAGAAATATGAAAACTATGCTGTGATTGCAACTTTTTCCTAGTATATGCACTAAAATTATCTCATTCAGGACCTCAAACAACCAAATGGCATGTATAGAGTTGGAACAAAACTGGATTCAATAGGATAAAATAAAATTTCCCTAATTTAAAAGCACTTTAAATAGTTTCTACAAACTCATCATATCAGTGGCTCCACCAGTTGGATCGAAATCCAACCTAGATTGAATGATTGAGACATACTCTGTACTATATTTGGATTCTAATAGAAGGGTTTGATTCTAGGTCATCACTTGTAAGACCTTACACACATTTTTCCCTAAGTTATAACAATCACACAGATTGCATTTCGCTTAACACCAGCAAGACCAATGTTCTTTTACAGTATTTATGAGGTTCTATCTGTGAAAATACCAACACCTTGAATATCTGCAGAATCAGTATCTAAAAGCCAAGCAGCATATCAGTTTGTTTGCAGGAAGAAGGATATGTTCAAGTATATGTTGCTATTTGGGTTTCTTTGGCATCAAGTTCTAAAAGGTGCATAAAACTAATACTAAGTCGTCAACTTTTGCAGGGTTGGAATTAGCTAAGTAACACACAAAGACGATTCTGGTTTTCTCATCATCTAGATATTGGAAGAAGGCCTTATTATTTAAAATACTCTCAAAGCAAGAATAAGAATAAAGAAAACCAAATATGGAGCATTAACCAAAAGCACTCTCATAAAGAAATGTGCACTCATGAAACCTAAGAATAAAAACAAAGGAAAACAAAAAAGCAACACATTTGAAATTCCAAAATATAAAAAGTTTTACTAGGTAAGGTATGAGGCATTTCACATTTTCATTTATATGTTTTTCTTCTTCCCATTATTATCTCTTAACAGTTATCAACTGTTTCTATTAAATATAGCCATCTCACTGCATCAAGTTGTTACTTACAATATTGTGATTAAGAAAAGCTAGGTACAAAAGGCTCCGATTCATCTAAATAAAGATTAGGAGTCTTGTGAAAAGGGAAAATCTACAAACATTAGATTCACCAGTTCTAGCAAAAAGCACTTGTGTTAAAATTTTAAATACAACGATGCCATTCCAAGACATTACATCTGTTGATTATGTACCAGACTAAGCAGATGCGACCAAGGAACTGCTCTATGTTGCTATAGATGATGGCTTTCAAACTCGAAATCTTTCAGCTTTAAGCCCAGCAACCACCCTCTCAAGCTTGCTTATTCGAGCTTCAAGATCCAGTCCAGGGATCTCAATAGTACCAATGGCACTCATCACTCTCATCTCCTTTATCTTACTTGTGTCATCCATGGCTTTCTCTAACCTGCTCATGGTTGGTGCCTTCTTTGCACTACTCCTGATTGCATCTTCCATGGCCTTTTCTGATTTTCCCATCATAGCTGGACTCCCCACATTACTCTCATTTTCTTTTTCATTCACTTCCTCTGCCCCTCCCACCATAGTCACACTCTCTGAGTTACTCCTACCGGAATCTTCCTTGGGTCTTTCAATTATCTGCCGTAGTTGCAGTTTTCCTATTAACTCTCATCATTTTGTTTTCTCATGCCCTTTTCTGATGAAGTTACACCTTGAAAAATATTATCTACACTATTTATCAGTGAATCGTTTCTAACAACTCTGGTCTTGGAGGTTGATGTTGATGCAGTCTCTGAATTCTTCCCAACACATTTAAGGTTTCTAATGGACTTAAACATCTCTCTAATTGTCATTTGATCTTCATCACTAGAATCTCCTGCATCCATCCTACTATGTTTTGCATGAAAAGTGGAATGATGATCATGATGAAGGGCATCATGCCTTCTCCCACCATCTGTCCGATTATGTTTTGGGAAAACCAGGAGGAACAATTTACATATTCCTTCTCCTGCATCTGTCAGATTATGTTTTGCAGGAAAACCAGGAGGAACAAGCGCATCATTACCTTCCTTCTTTGCTGATGGATTCCACCACTCCAAGTATCTGGTGGTAACATCTGCCTCAAAGAACCGAGATGGAATGTACAATTTCACATCATTAATGGGCTTGCTATAATTGTTCCAAGCAACTTCAGGAGTCTCATTACGAGGGTGAACATGACCTGGAATATCTTGATCCATTCCAAATTGCATCCCCACCCGATGTGGGAAGTAACATTCCATTGAGTCATCAATTCCAGCAAAAAACACGGAGCCCCTCAGAACTGAGCAAATACCTGCAACTCTTTGTCCAAAGCAGTTCCCCATCAGCACCCCTCTCCTTTCTCCATAAAACTTAGGAAAATCCCAGTTGCCCTGCTCTGGCATAAGGTCTCCACACTCAAAACTCCCTCTCTCCAAGTCCAGAGAGCCACTAACCATTCTCAACTCTAGGACCCTTCACCTTGTGCCATCGAGATAATCTCGGCTCCCCTAATTCCATCGGTTTCGGCTGTGGCCTCAATGCCGGAAACCTCTCCCACACCCAAGCCTGAACAAGCCGAAGAGGGGCCAGAAGTGACAGAGCAAAGACACTGTCTTTCTTCTTATAGTTTACTATTTTGGTCAGAGCCATAAGAGTCTGTTTCAACAAACCCAAATCCCGGTAAATGCTTGCTAAGGCTTTGCAATTTGAGGGCAACTGGGATCCCTTTAGCTAGTCTAATGGCTATGGAAAATACAGGCTTTTCAATGGTGCAATTCGACTTTGTAGAAAGAACAAACCTTGACAGCCACATAGAGAGAAAAGCTTCGTGTTCAATTGGACTTCCTAAGGCCCATCCAATCGATTCATCGAAAAACTTCACATTTTGACAGGCCTTCTGCGCTTTGGTTCTAACGACTTGCAGTCTTTCTGCGATGAGTCTCTCTTCGGTTTCCACCATTTCCTTGTCTTTAAAAGGGGCTGAAACCGACTTTCCAAGAACAGGGAAACCCCCCAAAATCATCACATCTTCAAGCGTGACAGTGGCTTCACCCCAAGGAAACACGAAGGTGTTGGTCTCCAGGCACCATTTCGCTGCAATCGCATATACCAACTCGTCATCTCTACGAATCTCGTAAACGGTAGCCATGATTCCGTCATAAATCCCAGCCTTTTTCCATGTAGAATGGTGGGCAGAGTGTAATGCCTCGACCCACAGTTTCCATTTGCTCTTCTGGGATTTCCACCCGTGAAAATAGACCTTCATCGGCCACTCCTGGGGCTCCGTACCGGGAATTCGAAAGGGAATAGGAAGCGAAGGGAGGCCATTGATGGAAGTGGTTGAGGGTTTGAGAAAATGGGCAGTTCTGCGAGTTGGGTTGCCCCAGTTGGAAGAGAACACCATCCAACTCCCTCCTCCTCTTTCCAGCATGACGTCTGCAGATTGAGCAGCCATTGTTGAAGTTAGCGAATAAGAAGAAGAAGAAGAAGAAGATTTCTGTGGTTCCTGCTATCGTCTTTGCAATCAATTGAAGGGAATTAATTACAGGGCAAGGTGATGAAAGTGGCAGCCTTTGGAGAGAGGAAAGTTTGAAACTTTACACTCTAAATTAAAGACTTCCAAACAAGTCCACAACTCCTTCACTTCCTGGGTTTGTCTCTTCCTTTTCCCCCCTCTTTTTCTCCATGAATTTAGACAGGGCAGTTTTACATGCACCACCTTCTTCTGTTTTTTTTTTTTTTTTTTTTTTTTTTTTTTTGAATCATAAATTTACGGTTGATGTTGATGGATTGGGAAATGGATTCGTCTATCTCAGTTTAGATGTGCTTTGTCTTTTTAGTCTTAAAATTTCTAATCATACTTTCTATTTAAGGCATAAATATTCAAAAGAAAAAAAAAGGTTTATACTTAGAATCATGGCTAGAACTTAGTTTTTCAAGCTTTATTTTTAGAATTATATTTAGGGAAAATAGTATAAAAACCCTCAGCTTTAGAGATTTTTGTATATTAAACCTGAATCAAGAAAATAGCCTAAAAAACGATTGAATTTTGATTTTTTTTAATTGTAAATAGAGTCTCAAACAACCAATTTTGTATTTGAAATTGGATTTATTCAAAAAAAAAAAAAAGTTCATAATTTTTATACTATTTTAAACTTAATGTCTAAAGCAGCAAGAAGTTATTTTAGAAAATGAGATTAATGAAAACGATGAAATGTGTTTAAAATGCAGGGATTAACTAAATTTGGCGATAAGTGACTGTGGCGCATTGAGGAGAAAATGAAGTGGAAGGCGAAGGGAGAGAAAGAAGAAAATAGCCACAATCCGAGTGTTTTTCGTTTATCCGTCGTCCGTCATTAGTTTCGATTTGGTCGAACGAGGAAAATAACGTGAAACAGTTTCGATTCGTATATAAATGTGAAAATAGTGAATTCGTTTTCTTTGTTTAAATTTATTTTGTCGATTACCGTAATTAAGCGTGTTTTATTGTTTTTGAAAATTTTGAATAGAGAAAAGCGAAAATTTTCTGCCTCTTTAACGTCGCTGAATGCGACAAAACTATTTTATCTTGATTTAAGTATATAATACGAGAACCATTGAGATGATTTTCCATTTCTTAGGATTATTATGAATTTAACCAATTGAATGTTTCTTCATCTGTTAAGATCATTACATGTTTAATCTATTGAATGTCTTTGTTGCTGGATTCAAAAGTACCTGATACAAACCTACTCCCTCAACATTACTATGTATTTAGAAATTCTAATATAGAATTATTATTTTCAGATCATTAAGGATTTAGAAATATATGATATAAATTGAAGCTGTGAAATAAATAAAATAAATCCATTAAGCAACAATAATTATCATAAGTTTTTCTTCTTAGAGTATCTTATAAATGTGTTTCGAAGCCGTCGATCACCGAACCAAAAAAGTTATCAATTGGTCCAATTGCATCCCATTGTTAATTTAGGCATGGATTGAGCCTTTTAATGAGGTGGAAGGTTGGGCTGGACTGGGACTGAGTGAGCATGTTAGGAGACACAACTGTGTGAACCATTGAGGAAGTAGCCTAGGCCAAAAAAATGGAGGAATTTGAACAGTTCGATTCTACCAAAATCGCCCCGATCAAGCGGCTCACTAGTTTGATCGTCGATTCAAATGGTTCAGGTTTGGTTCAAAGGACAACCGATTTTAAACAAAAAAAAAAAAGAACCAAAAACCTTACTAGTCAATAGTCCAATCAATTGGATCAATCAGTCCGATTTTAAAAACCTTACAAGAAATATTAAATGAAGTAAGAAAATAAATCCATTCAGTAACATAAATGATTTCTTTTAACTCTAAAATCCTTTGTATAGGTCCAAACATATTATATAGAATATGAAGAAAAGTAACAACGTTATCTTTTTCACATGCAAGAAATTAATAATAGGTTAAAAACTTTTTTTTTTTAAATTATTAATATATTTTTTTTATGTGCAAACAAAAGATTAATATTTTATTAAACTACGTATTATTGGGTTGGGTTATTTGGCCGTATGGAAGCCACAGCTTACATTCTAAGACTTTCTTGGCAGAGTATAAAAGAAAGAAGGATTATGTATTTGTCTCTTGAGGATTTTTGCGAGTCACTATCAAGTAGTCTTCCTCTTGCTGGCGATCTTTGTTGTACCAGCGAAAGGAAGAAAGAGATCATTTTGAGTTAGAGAAGAAAAACACAGTTTTCTTTTATCTTCACTGCCCAGATTTGATCAAACGGCGATACCGATTCATCTGTGGTTGATCGACCTGAAATCTGGAGGAGGGTTGGTGACGCTAGTCTTCATTCTGAACGGTGGAGATCTGATTTGGGTTTCGGAGAGTCATGTTGCAGTCCGAGATCCAGTGCCTCTGTGCTGTGGAGTTTTTCCGCGGACAGTTTTCATCATCGGTCTGAAGTCGATTCATCCGTGGTCTGATCAGGCTGATTTTTGGTGAGCATGTTTCTTAACTCGTTGAAGTCTTCATTTTGAACGGTGTAGTTTAGATTGGGTTTCACAGACAGTGGGAGTGTTTATGTCCGAGGCAGTGACTCTGTTTTTGATTTCTATTGTTTTTATGCAAGTTGATTTGCATTTGCCAAGGTCAGTGCCGAGATATGATTGGTATATGCCTCCTAGTTTTATCTAGGGCGTTGTGTAACCATTAATTATATTAGTGGAGGTGTTTAAGTGGTCCTAAGGGTCCCGTGGTTTTTACTTCTCACATTTGGGAAGGTTTTGCATTAAAGTATTTAGTATCATATATTTGTTCTTTGGGTGGTGTTATTCTTTCTATTAAATTGTTTTCTATTAGGTTCTCACAAGAGGGGATAAAATCTGGTTGTGCATTATTTATGTTTATCCCATCACATACCCGGTAGACCAAGACCTTATTTCAATTTCAATTGTATACATATAAGGGATTTGTGCTTAGGACCATAGGTCTATAAAGAACATTTAGTTTACTTTTTTTTTTTTTTGATTGATAAACAAGAGTATTAATACCAAAAAAAGGACCCAAAGGGGTATACAACAAGGAAACCAAAACCAACCAAAGAAAAAGAACTAAAAAAACAAAAAACAAAGCAACCCACAAAGCCAGCGCTAGGGAACATTTAGGTGGTGTTTGTTTTTTAAACATCTTTGAATAGAAATTTTTTAGAGCTTAATCTTGAATGGCACTTAATAGCATTAATTATTAAGTTGTTTGTTTTTTAACATCAGGTAGTGAGTAGGGATGATAACGGAGCAGATTATTTTGGGTTCTCGTTCCGTCTCGCTCTTAATAACACATGTTTAATTTAATTTTAATCGGGTTTTTAACGGGTTTGAGTTTATTTTCTCAAATCCAAGACGGGTTCAAATTGTTACTCTCTGTAAAACTCGAAAATTGAAATTTTAAAAAATAGCGAAATGTTAATAAAATAATAAATTGTCATAAGGGTTCAGGGAAGCTTATAAAATTCTAGATCTCGGATGACGAAACGGATTACCCCGTTAAATTCGTCTCGTGAAATCTAGTGACCTAGAAAAAGTTTCGTCGAATTATGAGACAAGCGAAAATTTTCAATTTTACGGTGATAAGTTGTCGATGATTCCAGGATCTACGAGATTTTTACGAAAATCACCGAAAGTCGAAGAAAATGAAACTTTGGCTAGGATTAATTAAAATAAAGAAGTGAGCGAAAGAAATAGAGGTGTTTCGAGCGACGGACCCGAATAAAATATATGAACCATATATTTAAAAATGGCAAATAATAAGCCACAGCCTCGATTATATTTAAAAATAATTTTTATTATTTTATTTTTATACTTTAATATAAATAATAATTATTATTATAATGTTTTTAATAAATAATATATAAAAATTCATAATATTTTTATTTTTATAAGAAAAAATAATAATTTAATATAATAAAAATAAAAATATATAAAATAAAAATTAAAAATAAAAACAAAAATAAAATGTAAACGGGGTGAGTTTGTTTCAATCTCCGCACACATACTGTTTAATTTTTAAATGGGACAAGTTTGAATTTAGAAAAAATAAACGAGTTGGGTCGGGATGGGATTGTGTCTGAAAGCATAAGTTGTCGTCACTGTAGTAGTGTATATTACTATTTCTTTGCTCTTTTGTTGGGGCGATGATTGAGTTTTAACATTTTTGTGGAAAATGAGCTTCACAAATAGAAAAGTAGAATGTTTTAATTTACATTCGAAGGCTTTTTTAAAAAGTTTAATGATAAGTCGTGAAATTTTAAAAACAAACGAACTTAATCTTTGAAACTGTCGAGCAGCGTTAAGTCGAAAAAATAATATGCCTTAGTTTCTTGTTGCTCTTTGATGATAAAAAAATACTAAACTTCTTTGTAAAAACCTCTCTTAATTCCTCCCTGGTCTATTTATATCTTTCCAAAAAGTGAATTCTTTGCTTCTTTGAGAGGAGGCTTAGCAATATATCTTTGATATGATCCCACCATATATTCTTTAGAAGATTTTTCCTATATATATGATTAGCTTATATATATCTTTCAATCAAAGTTTCATTCTCTATACCCATTCATCTAAGGTCAAGGTTAGTTTTACTTTCATTTTATTTCTATATATTATCTTTGGTTTGCAACTTCCAATCTGATAAGATAGCTTAATTGTTATTACATGAATTTTATGTGGGTTTACTTTTAGAAATTGTTGAATATCATTTTTGAGTTTGAATCATTCATGCCTTTCACATTCTCATTTTTGGTTTACCTTAAGATAATTATCCAAACGATATTATTTGGAGTAATAAATTTGGAGTAGTATGTGAGAAAACATTTTAAATTCATATTCATTTTTATTTATCTTTATTTTATCTTTATTTTTTTTCTTGTTCACTCTCACCCAAACTTTCAAAGGTCCAAACAGTTTGAATTTCTAAAGGAGGCATAAGAGATAAAACCAAGTATATTTGTGCCATCATTTGAGTTTTGAACTTAGCATATAATAATTTTACTTACAAAATTTTTGTGGTATCAATGTCTAATTTCAAAAATTATAAAGTTATAACAAATATAGAGTAAAGAGTAAAGAAAGAACAATGAAAATAACTTTAAAATTAAAAAATTATTTTCATATATTACTTCAATTTCATTCTACCTATTTTCTTGATTCATAAATAAATAAAATAATTTAAATATGTACAAAATTTTATTTAATTTTAATTATATGTAATTTTTCTTTTACATTTTTTCTTATAAAACAAATATGAAAAAAGTTATTTTCCTTTTCTAATATTTCCTTAAAGTCAAATATATAATAAATCTCAAATATTCTATTTGTTTTTCTTAAGTACTTTCTTAGATACTAATATATATATATATACCATATATATATATATATATATATATATATATATATATATATATATATATATATATATTTTTGTTTTTGAAGAAACACTTAATAGTTATTCTAGGTAGCCAACTTTATTCTACAAATTGCTTATATATGGGTTTCAAAAATTATATTTGTAATTATAAATGTATTGGAGTAAAAGTTTTTGATAATTTTCTTATCAAGTTTCATACGTTCTTGAAAATAGATTTCAAAACAAAAGCAACAAAAACAGAAAATTTAGATTAATTTTTTTTTATGTTATATAATCAAGAAAATAAAAAGTTAGACAATTAGGAAATGTTTTTAAATATGGCTCTAATATTTTTGTAAGAAACTTGTTTCGGAACCTAAATATTTTAAAAATAAATTTTATATGTAATACTTTATTATTAATCATTCTCCATAATTCTATTATTATTATTATTTTTTTTAAAATAAAACTCTCAAAGAATAAGTGAATAACCATTTCAAAAAAAAAAAGAAAGAAAAAAAGAATAAGTGAAAACAAATTAAAAAAAAATGTTAAACATGTGTTTTCTACTTTTTGGTTATTAAATATTTTTTATTTTATTTTAATGTTTTGGAGAATGAAATATCACTTTTACAAACAATTTCCAAACAAGAACATTGGGAAGTCTCCTCCGAATGTAATATCACCTGAAATTATAGTTTATTCACATACTTGCTAGGCAATCTTGGGTTACATAAGTTTCATGAAATTTATGTTGTGATTTGGTTTTTGATTAAAGTTAAAAACTCTAAAAAATAAATATTTATTTCTAAAATTACTGTAACAAATAAACATTCTTAAAAAAAAGTATATGTTGGAAAATAGTAGAAAAAGTTATTCAAAAAATTGGTAATACTCATGCAATTTTCCTTGAATTAAATCAATTGCACCTCTTGATTTAAAAAAAAAACAAAAACTCAATTGCACCTCTTCATTTTTTAACCTGATTTTAAATTGTAGACAATCTAGATTATTTTTTGAGCCTACATGTTCATGAATAATTAACTCAATTGTGCCTCTTCTTTTGAGTGATAATAAATTGTAGACAATCTAGATTATTTTGTGTAAGCCTCCTTAGTGTAAAATTGTCATATCTTTATGTTTGCTAACATTGTCATCAATCCAAAATGCATAAGCATTTATAGTTGATTTGGTAAGCCCTGAATTAATTTATGTTGGTAAAATGCACTTGAAAACCTTCCTATTTGAAAGAGCTTTCTAAATATTTTGAACAACTTTTAGATTGTGTATGGTTCTAGGAAATCACCGAGGAAAGAAAAAAATGTTAACAAAAATCATTTTCTTATGTTGTCGAATTGGAAAATACGAAAAAATCAAATATAAATGAATTACTAATAAACTGTATTTGCAAACTAAGTAATCTTTGTATTGGTGAATTAAAATAAATAAAATTGTTTTGAATAGAAATAAAATAATATATCAGATTTAACTCTATTTTTAGTTTCCTTTATTTTTTTTTCTTTTATTCTACTTTTCCTTACTATTTACTATTTTCCTTAAACCTGACAAATGACCACTTTAAAGAACATTAGAATACTTTCAGAAGAAGCCTAAAAGTTCGTAACAACTTCTCTTCTCCTATTTCTCTATATATTTATATGCTCTGATGCTTTAGGTCTTTAATGAGTCATGTGGATGATATTACTTGTCTTCAATTTCTTTGGATTTATTTTTAGGAGTAAATAAAAAATATAATCCTGATCACTTAATTATATGAACAAGTTATTTTGTTTAATAAAACAATAGGTTGTTTTGATCTTACATGATTTGGTTTCATGTAACATATGATTACTTTGTTACTATGACGTATCTTATCAATTCATATCATTTGATCAATTCTTCAATTATACACTATGTAATCCAGACTGGGCAACTTATAAAACCTCAATAAGTTAGTTGAAAATTAAAGCACTTGAACACCTACTTAAGCCTCTAGCCAAGTAGTTTTCATGTAATGGATTTTACTTGTATATTGATTTTGATTTGCTCCTTGTCCTAAAAGTTGCTTAAATAGTATTATAGGGATTTGCTTTGGGTTTTATTATTAGAAATATCGAATATCATTACTCCCATTAATGATCAATGCATTTTTTGTACTTTTTATATGTTCCATTTGGTGTAAAAACCTAATATATATAAGTCATCTAGTTATTTTGATTTGTTGAAATATTGCATGTCCGGTTTATCATGATTGTTGTGTACTTTGTATTGAGGAGCTTCTTTTAACTTTGCTAGGGTCTAATACATCTTTTTAAAGTATTTGACTAGAACTCTCAACTAGGCTCCATATTTGCTATGTAAAATGTGTATGTTTATGCTTACGCGTAAGTTCACACATTACCTCAAGTAATATAGTGAAAGTAAAAGTATCGTCCCACAAGGATTATGTTACTAATTACCGAAATTAGAATAGGTCTAACTTTATTTAGATAAACAGATGTGAAAAGGAAATGGAAAACAAACTAAACTAAAGAAATCCTAAACTAAGGTTTTTAACATACAAAGTGAAAATGTAATTACAAGAAAGTTTAGGGTTTTGATCTCATCTAATAACTTTCCATGGTAAGATTCCAAATGGTTAAAATGACGCTAAATCATATATTAGTGACAGATTTCACCTAAACACATGCTATTCTTTTTCAAACAATAACAATCTACCATCGGAAAATGTTATACTATATCTCTACCTCAAGCTAAGGATGCATTAAGTAATTAAAATCCAACAAGCCACATGTAATCCACAAATATCTCTATTATATGGTGAAACATGACATTCCATTCACAGTCTAGCCCAATTATTGTTTCTCAACCTTAAATTAGGTCACAAATCATGTTAATCGTGATCAATCATCAACAAACACAAGAGAAATATATTAACGGTTTTTCTTATAATTGAATTGAATAGAACATTCAATATATAAGAAAATCAAACATCAAATATTACATATCAAGCTAAACCACCATTGTTCATTCATTGACACATCAAAACCCTAGAAAATGAGATTAGCTCATGGAGGGGAGAAATACAACCATAGAAAATGAGGAAAAACAAGAAAATAGGATAAGAGTGTAGATGAAACCCATTTCTTCTCTTAAAATCTCATTCTTCTTCTTCTTCTTCAAGACCATTAATTGATTTCTCCCAAGAGAGATTTATTTGCCTTTAGGTGTTTCCACCCAAAGGATTTTCCCTTTTGTAGCCAAGGGTACACCAAAGCCCTAATTCCCAGTTCTGTTAAAGGCCAAAACCCAAAAAGAAGAGATGGGCTTCATAAAAAAATAGCCCTTGACATCCACGTTGCAACATGGTAGATCTGCGTTGCGGTGTGAAGAAAATAGAGGTTATTAGACGATTAAAGCCAAGTCATGCTGAAATTTGAGAATATGGATTGAACTCAATAGGGTAGAGTGGGTTGACCTGAAATTTAGGAGGGCTTGGCAATAAAAATGAAGGTTCAAATAAGACTGGTGTTCGACCCAGCTCGAGGAATAGGTCACGGGCCCTCGGGTTCGAGTGGGCTAATGGAGCTTTGATTTCTCTATTTAAATCTTTAGACCAAGGTCAAATAATGTATTTTCCAATTACTTTGGGATTATCTTTTATCTATAAAGTATTTGAAGAAGAGTAAATCAAGTGGCATATCAAGTGAGAATAAAATATTAAAATAAACTTTTTCCTTTTTGATTTGTTCAAACCTTAAGTCAAAGGTAAGGCTTTTCCAATTTGATTAATATTTTATTTATAAAAGTATATTGATTGAACACTATCACCAAAGGACTATTGTCTAGTCCCCGGCAACGGCACCAAAAACATTAACAGGACCAGAACTCATTACAAATTTAGCAACACTATTACAAAGGGCTATTGTCCTAATCCCGGTAAGGCGCCAAAAAAACACAGTGATCCTTATACTATATAAACCACCAATCTCTTAAAGTAAATCATTTTCAGTTTGGTTTTGGTACGATACGCAAGTGCATAGGTCTGACAAGTAATAAAATGGATTTAAGTCGGATATCGATCCCGCAAGAGATCTCGAGAATTTTAAATCCAACTACCACGACTACTCATTTTCCATACTATTTGGACCACAAAAGTAGTAGGATCCAACATTAAGGTCTTCAGAAAATTAAATAGACAAAGGAAAATAAGCTGAACCATCGACATCTTTGGAAAATAAAGAATAAAGAATAGTTAATTTCTAATAAAAGAAATGAATGCGAATAGTTATCCTCGGAAGACACATTAATAGAAACGAGTTATAGTGAACTGCCGATTCACGTAGTTAATTCGATAAAATTTCTTGATTATCTCAAGTTTCAAAATCTGTCGGCGTTGTAGTGCGAAATTTGGATCTCTCCACACTCCACATTTCATCATCTAATTTATGACTGATTCTCGAATACGAGGAATTAGATAACTACTTTTAAAGGGACTTCCCTAATCTGAGTATTTTTCTTTTTAATACTTCATACCCATTTTATGGATGTCAAACCTTAGCTCCCAAGTTATCGGTCAAGCGAGGATATAGCAGTTGCCATCACCGAAATTATAATAGATCAGCCTTTCCTTGATTAGATCCGGCTAACCGGGATTGGCCTCACTATCGGAGTGAGGTGAACTCTTTGCTTGTTTAAAATAGATAACTCCATTCAACTCGTTCTTGATTTCAAATTGAGAGGATTTATCTAAGTGAACTTACAAAGCTCAAAGATCCCTAATAACGGGTTCAGTAGCACTTGTAGAATGCACATTACTCTCTGAAGGAATGTCTTTGTGTCACTCGGAGGTACTCATGGGAAATCAGACAATGGCGCAAATCTTAACGGGTACTCAAGCGTATTGGTCCAGACAATAGACCCAAAACCGGAAGTAAATTCATTAGCGAAATTAACAAGGCTGTAGGCTTGCGACTACGGGAAAGATAAATTCGACTATAACGTTCACTTAATGGAAGAATTTGGATTCCTCAATTCTTGAATTACACGATCACAGCATTCCTCGATCATAAGAATAGCGCAAATTTGAAGCTGAAACAATAATTCCAAATTTATGCGAACTTCAAACATTCAGTGAATTTGAAAAGAAATTGAAATACGCATTCGACCGCTCAAGCGATAACATCAGTTCGAGAAAATACAACGAAAATAAAAATCACGAACATATTCTACGCTCTAAAGCGGCGGAAAATAAAAAAATAGAAAAAGAAAAGAAAGAAAGAAAAATAAAAGAAAATGAGCTTTGGCTATCGGACCTCGTGCGGCAGCGCGAAACTCTTTGTAATGAAATTTGGATAGCTGCGTATTCTCAGAGTTTCCCGCAATTGGAACTTTCGTCAAATGTAACTCTTTGTGGATTTTTGAGTATCCAGGCCCGATCAACCTTTGTTCAAGTCGCGACCTTGATCTCTTGTCGTGACATCATCGTGTCGTGACATCAATCGTCGCGACATCAACTTACTCTATGTAGCCTTGATTTGGTCATTCTTGATGTATGACATCAAAATATCTTGTCGCGACATCTTCCTACTCACGTCTTGGCGGGTTTTGATTGTTCTGCCTCTCACGATGTCGACGCCCGATATCGTATGTGACCTCGAGCTCATTTCATCTGCAGTCTTCAAGCAGGTAATCCTTGGGATGTGAGCATCAATCTCTTGTCATGACATCATCTTATCAGAAGTATGAAGCTGGCGGATTTGTTCTTGATGTCACGACATTCGACATCTTGTCGCTACCTCACTTCCGTGCTTCACCCTTCAAGCGGCGGGTGCGGGTGTGCGACGATCTCATGTCGCGACATCGACATGGCTTGCGGTCTTCGCGATGATTTTTGATGCTTCGTGACTTGAGTCTTGTCATTAGCGTAATCGATGTCCTTGACATCAATCTCACGTCGCGACATCAACTTAGTTCCCTGGGGCTTTCAACTGGTTGCTCTTGATGTCACGACTTCACTCTTACGTTGACGTGACTCCATTTCCTTGCGGCTTTCTCAAGAAGCGTTACCAGTCGTGACCTCAATATCTTGTTATCCATGTCGGCGACTGGGGTCGTTCCTTGATTTTCTTGATGTCGACTCATGAAGCGAACATGTAAACCCCAAAGCGCATCAATGACTCAGCCGAGTTCTTTTCATTTACGCTCTGCCCATTCGATTGCACTTTTCCTCCACTTATTCTTGTATTTTCTACTTTCTTTCTCTCTTCCTGCTAATAACAATTTGTTGAGTTTGTTACTTATTTACGTACTTATTTATTCATTTCTAGATGAATCACGAAGAATGGACTAAAAATAGGCCAGGCTTTAAGCTCATCAGTAATCATGAGACATGTGAAAGTGAGAATAAAATAAACAAAGAAATATAATTGAAACATCAATAATGCATTGGACTAGGTACGTGAAATGATCGAAATTAAATATTTTAATATTTTTAAATATTGTGCCAGCTGTATTTAGCTCCTGCTTCGCTTAGGGTTGAGAACAGACGACCAAAAGGCGACTGAATAAAAACGGGCCATATTAACCCAGCCCCATTTAGCACGTGACTGCTCGAGGGCTGACCACTGGAGTCAATTCAAGCATTTCCTAGCCTTTCTAACTCACGCTAAAGCGTGCGCGTACTCATGCTTGGTTTAGTAGCATTTACAGTCTTTCCTTCTTCCTTCATGTCACCTCCGCTAGGGACTCCAAATTATATGATTTTGGACTCTACGGAAAGCTCTTGAAGTCTAGCACGCGTTCATGTAAAGTGAAAGAGCCATGGAGGGACCATCCATACAAATGGAGATGTCACATGATTGTTGCAGATTGCATGTGACTTTTGATCAGTTTTCTAATTGGCTCATTTTTGCTCAATAGTTGAACAATCACAAATTAAGCAGAGAACATTAGGACACTTATTAATCTCATAAAAATAATAAAAACTAATAAAAAAACATAGGGATAAAATAAGTATTTAAGATACTTATCACTCTCAATTTTGGATTTCAAATATCGACTAATTTATCCGTATTTTTTATAAGCAGAAGATATCTAATGCTTTTTAAATAAAATGTGAACATTGTGCTTTTTAAAATAAAAGAGTCATTTAATATATAATTTGGATATGTATAGTAATGCTTCAAATACAACAAAACTACTTTGTGGATTAATAGGGTGTGTGTTCTGGACTTGGAGTCCTTGGTGTGTTTAGTTTCGATGTAAATTGGTGAACTTTAGTATGGTGCGTCCGGACTCAGTTCTTGAAGTTGGAACGTTGTTCATGTTCAGATTTTGTGGGGCCAGTCTAATAGGCCCGAATGTGTGTATATAAAATAATACGTCTATGTGTTCAGTGCACGGAGACACCTCAAGTAATATAAGTAGAGTATTGTTCCCACGAGGATTAGAGTTTACTAAATCACCAAATTTATGTAATCCTTGCTTCATTTGGTTAATTAGTTTGATGTAGTAGAAATAAGATGACTCCAAACCTACCTTAAATTATTTGTTCTTTCCTTTAAGGTATCATCGTGGAAATAAGAAACTTGTTACTCAAGAATTCTCTTCAGAATAGAATCCTTATTTGATTCCAATTCTGGTTTGATAGCTTAGAAAATCCGAACTTCTTGATTCTGACATATGTTACTTGCTTCCAGAGACCTTAGCTCACGGCTCAAAGGTGACTTGCGTCTCATCGGTTCGACCTAGTCGGACTATTGAGGTCTTGCGATACAGCGTGGGACGGTAGCCCAGTCAGGACTTCATCTAGTTCTTCTAGGGGACGAGATGTTTAACCCACCAAATCTTCCTCAAATTTCATCTTCTAAGCAACCATCTACTTGTAAAATAATGGAGATGAAGATATTGACAATTCTAAACCCAATAGGTTCCAAATCTAGTTTGATAGTTTGTATTATTAGATTAAAGGGTTTTCCATTATCTGTAAGATCTTGTATTCCCTAGTTTATCGATGCTTCTTCCCAAAGTTGAGGACGGAGGTCCTCTCTTGAGTAGTGTCCTATATGCTTGATAACTCGTTTGAACTTGGTCGAAGAATTTGAGTCCTATTCAGTAGAATCTTTCACTATGTGATTCATGTTGCTCCGAGCCATGTGGCATAGTCCTAGACTAGTGAGTTCCTTCTTGTTGCATTAGATCACATGACTTTGGCATGCAACAAAGCCTTGCATGATCTAATTATGAATTTCAGCATTATCTCTTTACT
The DNA here is from genome assembly GCA_016808115.1 of Tetrastigma voinierianum. Lineage (NCBI taxonomy): Eukaryota > Viridiplantae > Streptophyta > Magnoliopsida > Vitales > Vitaceae > Tetrastigma > Tetrastigma voinierianum. The sequence goes on from JAEQBH010001557.1 coordinate 412,802, forward strand.
GAGATTATCTCCAGGCTGTCATTGTGGGAATTAGTATATTTAGGCACCAAAAAATTCTCTTTGAGTGAATCTTGTGTTCGACTTCATCTAGAGATTGGCTTCTTAGTGGATTTTCTGACCTTTAACATTATCAAAGAAAGGATCCAGAGAAGTCCTAGCCTTTTTAGTTTCTTCCTTCCAGTTGCCTTGGGCTTTAAAAGTTCAAAATTGATTCGAGTCCCAACTCAGTTCGGAACATAGTCCTAACCCTATTTAGGGTCTTTATATTTAAACCTTCAAATCTTCATCAAACTTGAACTTGGTGGGTCTTTTTTTCTGTAAAAAAAAAAAAAAAAAAAAAAAAAAAAAAAAAAAAAAAAAAGAGCAAGGACGAAAATAGTGCGATTCAAACTCGACATACTTTACTTTGCATCTTCCACTATTAAATATTTTTAATATATCATGCCAAATAGAACTTATCTTTTATTTGTTATGTATAAATAAGCATTAAATTAACTAGTCTAGGAGAAAATTTTCACATATTATTAAACCAGGTCTTAAGATACAAAATAATACAAAATTATATGGAATGTAGTTAGGCAATTTATAGGTATTGAAGAAGTAGAGCTTGTATTTTTATCTTTCTTACATTTCAATAAAATTAATTTTAATATTTTGCATCGTTGCTTATATCATAAAAATAGCCCATCCCTTCAATATTTCAGGTTGCAAATCTTTTATCTACTTGACATTTGGTACCAAAGCTTCCTTCATTCCATCAATTATCAATAACAAATCCAGGTTCATTTCCATTTAATTTTTAGCATTTATGTTGTTTTGAATGTTTTTTGACATGTTAATCCATAGCTAGCCTTTAGAAAGTAATGAATATGTTAGATGATTATGATGGAGTCGAAAGCATTTCTCTCAATTTGAATGCATGTTCATTCTATTATTTAAAAAGTGTCATCTTTTATCTTCCTTACACATAAAAAGCGACATTATTCGCGATTTTTCTTGTAGTGTTAATGCATTAATTTTACTACAAATGCTAATATTTGTAGTAATTTTACTTTGATATGTCTTTTATCTATTCATTTCATTTGATTGATTGTAAGAATCGCAAAGTGCATAATTGAGCTAGATACCTTATGATATATTAATAGGATGGGTGATAGGCGAGAATGAGTGTATATAAAATAATACGCCTATGTGCGTAAGTGCACGTGTCACCTTAAGTAATATAAAAAGTAAGTAAGAGTATCTTTCCCACAATGACTAGTTTACTAAATACTGAAATTGTCATAGTCCTGACTTTATATGGATGATAGATTTGATGGTATAAATAAGAAACTAAACAACTAAAATCCTAATTTATCATGCAAATATATGAAATAAAATGGGAAAAGCCTAGGGTATAGATTTCATTTGATTAATCCTTATGTATTATGGATCAATTTATTCCCAATTAACATTTTAATCACCTATTAATGGTAAGCCTCACTATTGCATATGTGAATCTCTCTACATGATCTACATTCTACTCATATGACTTAAGTATTTTGCATCTCTACTCAACCCCAAAATCCTAAAGATGCAATAACCCGAGAGATCTAATCTACCACACAAGACCCACGAATATCTCTAAACTATGGTGAAATGTGATGTCCTACCCAAGCCTAATCCAACTTTCACTTCTTAGATCTCGAATTGAACCACATCACATATCATTGGTATCTAATCATCGATACGCATTAAGATTGTGATAGAACAATTAATAGAAATGCATCAGAAATATCATTAGAAGAATCTAAACCTATGTTCAAGTACATAAATCAAAACCAAACTACATCTAAAACCCTAAAAAATAAAATCAAAACATGAGGTGAAGAAATACAACCAAAGAAGAACCAGAAAACACGAAATAACTTCTTCTTCAATCTTCTTCCTCCAAGAGCCTTGCACTAGGGTTAGGAACCTTAGGGGCTTATTCCTCTCTCCTTCCGTAAGAGACCTCTCCAAAATTGTCCGCCTAGTACCCTAGATCATGTTCTCTTTTATTGGCTTCTTAAGAATGGGCAGAAAATGGGTGAAAACTGATATGTTGGGTTGCAAATCATCGCGTGGTCGTAACCATGGATGTTACGGCGCAGTTCTTTGACCACCTTTGCATGAGGTGAAAAGAGCGGTGGCTGGAAAAGACGTTTGTGGTTGCAACCATGAATTGTTGTGGTCGCGACCATGAATTTCTACGGTCGCGATCATAAATTGCCAAGGTCATAATTTTCTTATGCGAACCGGTACATGTTCTTGATACCGTGGAAAGATCTTGAAGTTTAGAATTCATCCATATAAAGCTTGATGCCATTTGAGGTCATCTTATTGATGAAAATATTTAAAAAATCTGATAACTATTGTTGCATCATGCGTTGTTGCTGATTTTCCACTTTTCATTTGTTTTCGCTCGATTCGTTCGCCTTCGTTTAATGGTTGACCTAATCATAAAGATGAACTTTTAGGGCATTAAAACACTTATTTTTATCTAAAAACTACAAAATAACACACAAAACATAAAGATAATATGAATATAAAGTATACCCATCAATAGGCTAAGAATTGAAGTTGAATCTTCAATTAGATCCTAAGATTGTGTTTGGTTCTTAGAAAGTACTAAGGAAATAAAAGAAAATATTTAGGAAAATGATTTTTCATATGTATGATCCTTCTAATGAATTCGGAAGAAAATTAAATATAAATAAAATTATTTAAAACTTACATATTCTTAAATTATTTAACCTTTATATGATGAAGTTAAAAATAGATAGAATATGTTTTGAAACAACAAATAAAATAATATTTCCAAGCAGCATATAAATTATTTAAGCCACATTTCTTTTATTTTCTTCCTTGTTGTTTCTTCTATTTTCTTTCTCTTACATTTTCTCTACTATTTTCAAGAACCAAAACTACCTCACCTTCAGTAATTTCATTGGATTATCACAAATGGATTACAATAGCAATTCATTCAACATGGATATTATCTTTATGAATCCTAATTAGATGATGAGGTTTCCCATAAATCTAAGGACGTCAATTCTTTTTTTGAGTTTTAATTCTTTTGCGATTTACTTGTTTTCTTTCTCTCTCTAGAAAGGTATATTCATTTGAGATTTGTGGTTGTTTGATTTGCTAGATTTGTTTTAAGTTAATGGAAGTGTTCATTGATGACATATTTTCTTAAAATAAGGTTGCCTGTAACAATGGATATTGTGGAAGCAGTACTAACAAACATTGAGCTATTGAAAAATGTGTGGTCCTCCATTTCTAGGTGTTTCAACTATCGCAAAATTCTTGATAATAATTGTACAAATATCAAAGAAAAAATGGAAAGATTGAAGGGTCATGAGCAAGATGTCTATGCTGAATTACAAAATGCATAGAATCAACGAAAGAAAGGAAAAAAGGAAGTTGAAAATTGGATAAAAGAAGCACAAAATATGAAAGATGAGGTGGAAAGGATGGAGGGAGAAGCTAGTAAGCGAAGGTGTTTCTCAAGATTGAGGTTGCTAAAGGAGTCTGAGGAGAACATAAAAAAAGTAGATGATCTACTAGAACGCGGTAGATTCCTGAAGGAATTCTGATTGATATAGTCCGAGATGAAGGGAAGGCGTTGTAATATGGAGAAGATCTAGAAATGCTTGAAGGAAGGTGGAACCCAATGTATCGGAGTTTGGGGGATGGGGGGATTCGGCAAAACAAGTATTGTTACTCATATTCACAATCTCCTCTTGAAAGAAAATGATACTTTCGGGTCTGTCTATTGGGTGACTGTCTCAAAAGATTCAAGCATTCGCAAGTTGCAGGATGCTATAGCTCGAAAAATAAATTTAGATTTATCAGAAGAAGAAGATGAAAAGATAAGATCAGCCTCGTTGTTTGACGTACAGAGGAAAAAGAATTTGTTTGACATATTTGATGATGTGTGGGTTTATCCTCCAAAGAGGTTGGAATTCCAATTGGAGTAGTTGATGGAGAGGAGGACTCATAACACCAGATCAAAGGGAAGTATTAGCGAAGATGGGGTGCAAGAAATCATCCAAAGTGGAACCCTTCGCGGGGAAGAAGCATGGAAGCTTTTCAACACAATACTAGATCGGTACAACCCACTTAGCCAAGAAGAAGAAAAGATAGCCAAGGATATTGTCAAGGAATGTGTCAGACTACCTCTCGCCGTCGTCACAACAGCTAGAAGTACGAGTGTTGTGTATGACATTGTTGATTGGAGGAATGCATTGAATGAATTGAAGGGACTTGTTAAAGGCCACACGATTGACATGGAAAATGATGTGTTTAAGTATTGGGTTGTACAGTCGATTGAATAATGAAAAGCTTCAAGAATGTTTGTTGTACTACGCATTATTTCCTGCAGATTTTGAGATCAAAAGGATGGATTTGATTAGATACTGGACAGCTGAAGGGCTGGTGGAAGAAGTGGGAAGCGGGCAAGCAAAGCGCGATAGAGGGCATGCCATACTGAACAAACTTGAAAATTTGTGTTTGTTGGAAAGATGTAAGAATGGAGAATGTGTGAAGATGCATGACGTGGTCAGGGACATGGCTATTGTTGAGTGACCATATGACATATAAAATTTATGACACTATTACCAAAGGACTATTGTCTAATCCCGGCAACGGCGCCAAAAACTTGATGATTGACCATATGACATAATAAAATTTATGACACTATTACCAGAGATTATTATCTGTCCCGTGTGGCTGTAGCTTGTTGATTATTGTATAGCGTAATAAAATTTATGGCGAAAAGTATTAGAATTTGTTATGCAATCCCACATGGCGTAAAAAACTTGTAAGGCAAATGATGTTTATGTGAAAATATGGCCCGAGGAATTGAATGTAGTAAATCTTTCAAAAACTGATTTGAAACACAAGTGGGGTGTACTTAAAAATTGAAATGAAAGAATTGCAACACTCCCAAGCACGCGAGTGCGGGTGCATCCTAGCTGTCTGATGGACTCTAAGTCAGGGACCTTCATCTGCACGAGAGATCTCGAGAATTCTAAATCAAGCTACTTCATTCTTTGAGTGTACTATTTGGACTACAAAATGATATTGGGAGCCGGCTTAAGAAGGTACAAGGAAAGAGAACTATACTAGTAAAGAAAATAAATGAATAATCAAATAAGCTGGAATATTAAGAATAAAAAAAATGAATAGTTAAGAAAATAAATGGACACTAAATAGTTATCTTTCAAAGGACACATCAAGGATCTTTATATAGTGAAATGTCGGTGGGAACAATGATAAAATTTCTTGATTACTTGATTTTAAAAAAATTTGTCCAAGGCATTTCATGATCTGTTGGATCTCTCACCTCCACATTTTATTATCTAATTTTACTGATTCTTTTGAATACAAGAGATGAGATAACTACTTTTAAAAGGGTTTCCTAAATCGGGTATTTTCTTTTGCAATACTTCATACCCATTTTATAGATGTAAACCTTAACTCGATTATCGGTCAACGGATATCTGACTTCGGGTTACTCTTCCTCAAAATTAGAATAGATCATTATCTCCTTGATTAGATCTCATTAACGGGATTGGCCTCACTATTCGGGTGGGGTGAACTCTTGCTTGTTTTAGAATTGATAACTTCGTTCAACTCGTTCTTGATTTCAAGTGAGAAGAGGATTTATCTAAGTAAACTTACAAAGCTCATTAGATCTCTAATGGCAAAGTTGTATACCTTCAAAGAAATCATTCATAACTCTAGAGTGTCCACCTGCATTGTCACTCGAGAGGACCTCCTTGAAATCGAGCAAGTAAACAAATCTTAAGCGGGTATGAGGCGTATTAGATCAAAACATTAAACAGGCAGAGTAAATTCACAAGGCGGTACAAGTTCTTTGAAACTACTCACGGAAAGATAATTTCGACTATAGCATTCACTTAATGGGTGGGTTCCTCAATTACTGAATTACACTCACAGTACTCCTTTGATCATACAGAATAAACGCAATTAGGCCAGGAATCTGGGAATTCGAAATTTGTCGAACTTCAACATTCCGGTGTAGTAATTTAGAAAGAGGTGGTGCATTCGACCTGCTCAAAATGATAACATCCAAATCCGGAAATAAAAATAAAAAAAAAATAAAGAAAGTAAGAAAAATAATCTAATCTAAAGCAATGAGCTGAAAAAGAAAATAAAAATAAAAGAAAGAAAAGAAAGAAAAGATAGTGAAGCCTTGAAACTGCGGATCAGTCGTTACTTGCGCCTCCAACTGCTTTCTTCTTACGGGTAGGCTGGCATTATTTATAGGGTTTCTCGGTTGGGCCCTAATTCCGGCAGTCTTTGTGGATTTCCAAGTGGGCGGCCCACGATATTCTTTGTTCAGGTCTTGACTTGAATCCGCTTTTAATCGTGACATCGTAGTATGTGACATCGATCTTGTCGCGACATCATCTTAAGTCTTATGACCTTCAGGCGGTCGTTCATGATGTCGCGACCCAGTCTTAGCGCGACATCAACTTAAGTTTAGCGGTTTGGGCGATGGTTCACGATGTCGCGACATCAGTCGTCGGCGACATCGCCGTACGCTGCGAGGTTTCTTTGGTAAACCGATGTCGCGACATCGATCAAATCTGTCCAGCGACAACGAGCGTAAGTCACCATGATTTCATCTTTTAACCGCATCATAAGCTGGCGCTTTTTCTTATCGCGACCTCTTCCTTATGTAGCGTAACCTTTAGTTTTACGCCGATCCTCGGTTGCTATCTGCCCTGACCCACATCGCGACTGCATCATTCCTTCAATTCTTGATGTCGACCTCATAAGCGAGTTGTGCAAACCCAGCGCAACATTAGTTAACCAGTTGCTTTCATTTCTGCCCTGCTATTTTCTGCATTTTTCTACTGCTTTTTATCTTCTTTCTTTCACTCTCCCTGCTAATAACAAATTGGTGAGTTTCTTCATATTTCTGCATATTAATTATTCTTTTCAGATGAAAATCAAGCAGAAAAATGGACTAAAAATAGATGACTTTTAAGCTCATCAAACTCCCCCAAACTTAAAATTTTGCTTGTCCTCAAGCAAAGAAAAAGAAAGAATTGTTTGTCCTCGAACAAACATGAAAAAAGAATTTTAAGGACATTTTTCTGATTTGTTCCACAGTGGCAGTCAATTTAATTGAAATACAAGGAATGCATTGTTTTCTGTACATCTAGCTTCAAGTCCAGTTAAAGGTTAATCTCTACTTTCTCCAGTATACAAAACCAATTTGTTGAAATTGTTTTACAAACAGTACAGTTACTTGATTATGCTGAAATGTAAGTTATTTTTCTTTCTCATTTCCTTAATGAGTCAATCAACCCTTAGAGGATCTTCACAGTTTTGATCTTTTCCTAATTCTCTAAATTCCATAGGCTTGTTGTTCATTTTGATCTCCACTAATGTAGGTAATTCCAACCTTCAAAATCAATCAGGTCTTTTGAGCTTGTAATGTTAGGCTTGGGTAAAAGGTAGGATGGATGGGATTTTTAGGTTAAGATTACCATTATTCCTCTTTCCTTTGCACTCACATACTGCCATTCCTTCTTTGTACTTTCTTTAAATAACTCCCCCAAACTTCATGTTTGGGATACCACCTTGATTTTCTTCTATTCAAAACTGTATGCTCCCAATTCTCTTTTGTAATTCAAACTAGGGAAATTTTCCTTCGTATCGCCCAATTCGGGGAATAGTCTTTATGTTTTTTGTCTTTTTAGGCTTTAACGCTCTTAGCGAACTTTTGGGTTAGTGGCTCCCATACCCGGATGGTATTAGGGTACTAGGTGTTGAAACACCCTAAAGAACTAATTGTTCAAGAGAGTTAGGCCACGAGACCAAAACCCTATTTCACCAAACCTTCTTTTACTGCTATATTTTTGATTCGGACCCTTTCTTTTCGGTCCCTTTTCCCCATCTTTCTCACTAGTTCTAAATTTAAACCCAAGCTTTCTTCATTCTCCACAAATTCTGAAATGCAGGTCTTTGGGGGTGATTCTTCGATGGTTTGTAAACTTGTTGGTTTATTTTTGAGAATAAAACTTGTTTTAGCTCAATTTACGGAACTAGGTATATGCATCGACATATAAATAGGGATGCATTTGGAATGGCTCAAACTTTCAGGATGGCTGTATCATTTCTTGTTGGTTTATCACTAGGGATTTCGCCTTGTTCGAATCAGACAAGTTACAGAATTTGAGTTGATTAAATGTGATTCACCTGGGATTTCTTGACTCATATAAGTTTGCCAAATTCAAAGTTGTTACTTCAGTAGTTTCTGACTGTATTTCATACCACAAATTCAAAATAATTGTTTTGTTCCATCAATTGTATAACCATCCTTATTCTGAACTTAGCAGCCTATTTCTAGTCAATTATGCAATTTTGTGTTTCAATTAAATTACATTAACTGCTATCCAGCACTTATTCTGCAGTCTACAGATTTATTCAATCTATTTTCTATATTAACTACTTCAACTAACTCACATTACCCGGTAATTTAGCATTTTCATTAAGAGTCAATTCTCACATTATTCTTCTATCGATAAGCAACAAGTAAACACCACAATTTGAACTTTCGAGCAATATCAAACAAATTTATGATTTTATTTATGATTTTGTTGCAAGTTGAGAATAAAGGATGGAAATGAAGGATTTACAGATCCAACAGAAAGATACATTTTTACTTTTACGTTTAGAGGTAAAAATGTCTGGAGGGTCAAGATCGAGGGTAGCAAAGTGGGGTGAGATGCGGAAATTTCATTTCCCTTCTCTTCTTTCTTTTGGCACTCTCTTTTTCTGTCTTCTCTTCCTGGACCAACTCGTTGGTGAGATCCACCTTGTCATTCAGTTCATGCTGTCTCATTTCTAGTTTGTTCATGTTGTTCTCCATTGAAGTCATGACTTCCAAAAATTTGGCTAGATTGTTGTTGATCAAGTCTAGATTTTCTAGCCAGATTTTTCTTCTATATGCATCATTATCATCTAGCACTTTATCTCGATCCACCATCTTCTTCTCAAAGTCCTTTATCAATGACATATCGGAACCATTGATGTGTCTTTGTCCTTGCTTCTTGTTACGCATCCCTTTCTTTAATAAATTTCAAAAAGTTGAGAATCTCGTCAGCGGTTTGTTGTAGAATCTTCATGGCGAGTTTCAACTTCTTCAGCAGATCTCAGTCTCTCTCTTCCATTTCTTTTCTGAATTTTTCTTCTTTATACTCCAGAATCTTTTCCAGCTGCTCCTCTCTTTTTGACATTTCTTCTTCCCATCTCTGTTCCCTGCTTTTCAATTCTAATTCAAACATTTCTTCTCTTCTCTGTAGTTCCTCCTCCCACTGCTGATCTCTTCTTTTTAATTCTGCCTCGTATGTATCATCTCGAAATTTCTGTTGAATGCTCCACCTCTTTTCTCTTTCTTCCATCCTGCTTTGCATTAAGATGAGCATTTCCATGATTGAATTGTTTTCTTGTGCTCCCCTTGAGCTTTCTCCCTCCCCTCTGAATGTTCTGTTTTGCATAGGGGGAGAACTAGCTAAGGGGATGGAGAAATCCATGGGGCTTTCTTCATTCTTCCCTTCATTGTCTGCAAATGTGAAAGTATTAGTTTCAAAAGGATTTTCGGAATTCTCTTCTTCTTGCCTTGTAGCTGGAGCTTCTTCTCTTGTTTTAACCAACATCCCTTTTTTCTTTTGGTTTCTTGGTCCCTTGCTCACTCCTGTCAGTAGGAGTGGTGATGTCAAAGGGACTTCTTCTTCTGTTTCCCAAGCTCCCTTCACCCCAGCCCTTAAACACAAAACAGTTATTGTTGCTGGGTGAGGGATTAGTCCTCTCTTATTTCCCTCATGGTACCTCATTATAGAATTTTCAATTATTGTCCCTATATTGAGCTTGTACCCCTTCAGAATAGCATAGAGCATAACTGCTTCCTGCTCTCTCACTGTGCTCAAATGCCTTGTTGGTACCAAAACAGAGGCCAAAAAGTAGAACCATACCTTAGCCTCTCGGTGAGGCTCCCATACGATCGGGGTTTTGGTCCTTCTTCTCCTTGTCTCGGTTATTGCCTTTAGTCGGTGAGCTTTTTGGCAATCTTATCGAGATTTGGGGTTTTCAGGCTTTGAACTTGGACCCATGCTTGTGCCTGCCATTCTATAGGCCGTTAATGGCCTTGGCTCCATATGGTACCCATCTCTCGACGAACTCTTGTTGTCCTTCCTGCCTGCAGTTTGAATAAAATTCCTAACCAGCTGTAGCTGGAGGCTTACGATGTGAGAAGGTTTCCCAGCCTCTTTGTTCAATCATTCCTTGAAAAGGGGAAATAGGGTTCTGAATCTTCTTCTGCTCTAGACCCTTGTTGGCATAGTACTTCTTCCCGATTGGAATAAGCTTCCTCTGAAACTAAACTCCATCTTAACTATACGGATTCTTGTTCTCACTCCCTTTCTCTTTTTCTTCTGTTGCCTTTCAACTGGTCGAACTTCCTGTTGTTCCGAAGGCATGTTCTCCTCTGTATGCTCCCGATGAACCTCTTCTGTAGGTTCCAGATGAACCTCCTCCTCTGGTTGGGCATGCTCTTCCATGATTTCATTCAGATTCGGGATAAGGGTTGGCCAGTTTCGGCCGTTTAGAGAATTTGAGAGGTTTGTATGAAGAAGTGCATTACAGGGTTTTCGAGATTTGAAAATCAGAGGGAATACGAAGATGAAAAGTTGTATTTTCTTCCAAGAGGGAGACGATAATGAAAGGATATCCTCAACAGTTGCAATTCAATAGTTATTGATGGCTATTTATTATCTCACTTAAATTCGCTTGTCGCGACTTCAATGCCAATTTGAAATTATATACTGTCATTAATATTAGGGCACAATTTAAAACTGCCCAGCTGGCAAAGTTCCTATTATGTCGCGACCTAAAATTTCTTGTCGCGACATACTCAGTCTTTGGTGGGACAAGTCATCCCAAGTCTACGACAACAATTATTTCCTCGATGTATTATGATGTCGCGACAACTCCCTCTAGGAGGAATTGCTCTTGTCGCGGCCCGACTTTCTTTCTTCCTTAATCTTGGCGAGTCACGACATCAATCTTTGTCGCGAACTGTCAGTGTTACCTTAAATTTAATGAGCAGAGAGTCTTTCATTCTTTATCAACTCGAATCACCGTCGATTAAATCAATTTCACCTGGTTCATACATGAATTCAATTCACTTTTCACAGAATTAGTATAGGGAAAAGAATGCTTCCCTTTTTCCTGTAACTCCTTCACATGAATTCTTTGAATCATTCACAGTGTCTCTTCTCTCCTTTCTAGCATTATTCTTGTGGCTTCTATGATATTTGAAGATTTATTATACTAAAATTACTTCTAGATTTCTAACTAATCACTAGAAAGAAAAATTCTAAATAAAAAGAAATCAAAGTGAATTCTAAATAAAATTAAAAATCAGAAATTGAAAGTCTTTATGGGTTGCCTCCCATCAGTTGCTCGTTTTTGAGTCCTTAAGTTGGACTTAGCTGTTTTAGTTTCTGCTCTAGATAACTTTCTTTGGGCTCTTTCATTCGTCCTCCTGCCCAGATAGTGCTTGATCTTTGTCCGTGACTTTGAATTCTTCTCCAGTATCATTCCTTAATGTCACTGCTCCATATGTATTGCTTGACACCACTGTATATGGCCGCTCCATTTGGTTCAACTCCTGAAACAATTTGATCTAGAGTCATGATAGAACTTGTTCCCCTGCTCGAACTTCTTTCCTCGGGATCCTTTGATAATGCCATTTCTTTGTCTTATCCTTGTAGATTCTAGCATTATCATGACTTCATTTCTCAATTCTTCAGTTCAGGGCGGTTTGGGCAATCTCTTTGCACGGTTTTAAAATCGAAGTTCAACTTCTTGATGGCCCACATTGCCTTGTATTCGATTCGGTAGGTGACATGGTTTGCAAACAATTACGTATGGGTTCAATACCATAGGAGTTTTGTATGCAGTCTTGTAAGCCTAAAGTGCATCATCAAGTTTGGAAGACCAATCCTTCATGCTTGAGCTCACAGTCTTTTCAAGTATTCTTTTAATCTCCCTGTTGGAAATTTCTGCTTGTCCATTGGTCTGGGGATGATAAGCTAGACTCATTACATGCTTGATCCCATACGCTCACATGAGTTTGCAAATATTTTGTTTGCAAAATGGCCTCCCATCGCTAATGATAGTTACGGGTGTACCAAATCTGCTTTCGAAAATATTTTTTGCAAGAAGCTCACAACTATATTAGCATCATTCCTTGGACAAGCCATTGCTTCCACCCATTTGGAAACATAATCCGAAGCGCTGGTAGTATACGGGTTCCCCGAATGATGGTGGGAATGGTCCCGTAAAATCTATTCCCCGAACATCAAAATTTGCACAACCATTATACCTCTTGAGGCATTTATTCTTCTTTGATATTTCCAATTTTTTGGCATCTAACACACAATTTAACCCTCGGCTACAATCTACGAAGATAGTGGGCCAATAAAATCAGTTGGGTATCTTGGTGTTCTTCTCACGTACACATATGAGTATGATATGGCATTCATTAAAATTTTGCCTTGTTCATTTAAACTTACATCTTCTTATTATCATGTCAGCACCTCTTTTAAATAATAGTGGATCATCCGAATATAATACACTGTAATCGATCCTGGGTTTCCTCTTACATTTGGTATTGAATTACGGAAGAACCACTCCACAAGCTAAATAGTTCACAATATCTGGCATACCATGGAAGTTGGAAGAGCTTTCAAGCGGGTTGCTCATCTGGGAGAGTTCTACATTAATACTACTTCTCTTAACTTGTGATGCTTCTTTCTCTCGACAAGTGATGCCTTTATCATTGTCACACCCCTTTTATCCTTGATCTCAAGTCAAACTCTTGCGATAGCGGCACCCACCTTATCAATCTTGGCTTGGCTTCATTTCTTTGACATCAGGTACTTGATTCTTTGCATGATCGGTATGAATAACATAGGATCCCCGAATGTATTACTGAATTTTCACAAAGCAAATACTATGGCTAGCGGCTTTCTTTCGATTGTTGAGTAATTTTCTTGTGCTTCATTGAAGGTTCTACTAGCATAGTATATGGTCTGAATATTTCTCCTTTCTTTGCCTAGGACGGCTCCCGTTCTGAAGTCATCGCACATTATTTCAAATCCCCAGTCCCGTGCAGTACGACCATTATAGGTGCGAACCAATTTGATCTTGATTTCTTGGCTTGGCCTTGCGAGAGATTCATCAAAATTAAACCTTGTGTCCTTCTCGATGTGCATAATTAATTACGGCTATTTTGAGAAGTCTTTGATGAATCTCTATAAAACCCAACATGCCCCAAGAAGCTTCTTGCTCCTTTGCGTGGTAGGTGAGTGCGAGAATTTTGATAATGGATACCTTGGATTGGTCTACTTCCGATCGATGCTTGAAGTACATGCCCAAAGAACAATACCTTGTACCATAAAATGGCATTTTTCCCAATTCGGTGCTGGCTGTTTGTGCTTGGCATCTTTGAAGCCACAGTTTCAGGTTCTTAGGCACCCTAATCAAGCTGGATCCATGCAGGTGAAGTCATCCATAAAAATTTCCATAACCTCTTCAACCAAATCTGAGAATATTGACATCATACACCTTTGGAATGTAGCAGGAGCATTACACAACCCAAATGGCATCCTTCTGAAGGCAAAGGTACCATAGGGGCATGTGAATGTGGTCTTCTCTTGGTCTCGGGTGCAATGTGTCGATTGTATCCACGAATACCCATCGAGAAACAAGCAGGGTGTCACGCTAATCGTCAACATCGATCAATGAAGGGCCGAGGAAATGATCTTTCCTGGTTGCTATGTTCAGCTTCCTGTAATCAATATACCCTCCATCACATCCTTTGTTCTTGTTGGAATTAATTCATTTTCTCATTCAGGATCTGATGCGTACCACCACTTCTTTGGAACCACATGTTTAGATCACTTGAGGACTATACGAAGTGCGATCAAACTTGACGTTGACCAATTTGAGTACCTCCTTCGACTACTTCCTTCATCACTTTGGATTCGGTCTCCTTTGATATTTCTCACAGATGGCTTTGAATTTTCTTATAAAATTGTGCATGCAAGTGATGGGCCCGATACCCTTCAACTCTTGATGGACCAAGCTATAGACTCTTTATGCTTCTTTAAAATTTCCGGCAACATACATTCTCGGCATCGAGTCTAGCGAGATAATCAGTTTTCTCTTTGGTGATTCTAAGTAAGCATACTTGAATGGCCCCGACAACTCTTCCGACACCTAGCCCCTCTTCTTGGTTTCTTGATGACTCCCTTTTTTTTCATTTTGTTTTGCATCAGGCTCGGCCACAGTTTCTCTGAGCGAAGCGTGGTATGGACTGTCGAGTAGTCATCTTGGAGTATCCTTTACAGAATTCATCTCTTTTCATTGATAAAAATTTAGTATTACAATCTTTGTGAACATCGGGGTTATAAGTATAAGATATAACTACATTGCAACTTTCTATGTCGTATGTCTATATTACGCATGTTTTTGATCAAGTTGAAAGCGTGACTTCCTCTCAACCCTCAAGGTAGAACTCCTTTTGCATGTCGTCCGGGCGGCTCAGGTGTGGCTGGAATGGTCTCCCCAATAGCGGGGTACTTGTGAATCTTCTTCCATGTCGAATGATGGAAGTCTCTTTGGAAAAACCATTTCCCAGCCATTGACCGGTACATCTTCCAGGAGCTCTTGGGTTTTACCATCGTCAATACGCCATTTTGAAGAGAGTAATAGTGGTAGGAATTAACTCCCCAAACTTAATTGCTTGCATGAAGGCATCAAATTTATACTAGCTCTGGTCACGAGAGAGCTTTGCAGTTTCAACTCCTCGATGATCACGAGAATTGTAAACTCTGGATCCTTCATCTTTATGGCGATTCTTTCTTCATCACTGCTGTAGTAACGATGAGATTCTAATCCCTTCTTCTACTATCTTTCTTTTCTTACTCACATGTCTTTGGGGAATTTCGCATAAATTGGCATCGAGTCACCGCATATCTTAAAGGGCATACGATCTCTAACCACGAAGGTTTTCCAAAGCCTCGTGACGCTCCTCTATCCTTGATTTACTGCCTTGCAGTCTACGTGGAAATGGGAGCTGAGTCTTGAGCCTTTGATATCCTTCTGCATCCCTCCTTCTTTCTTTTCTCAGTGCTTCTTCATTTTAAAGGCTTTCTTCTTCTTTGTTCTTGTCATTTTTCTTTCATCTTTCCTAATTCCTTCCGCTCTAAGTACACTTTTGCCATCACGATCTTTAGTTCATCTTTGTGTCACTTGGGAAGGCATCTTTCATCTGGCTCTGTAGGGTTAGGGCCAGCTGCCCTTCTTGTGTTTCCAGGTTCTAGCCCGAGGGGATGCATTAGTGGTGTTACGAAAAATTTGAAAGTGGTAGGTTGCTCCCGGTCTATGAGCTTTGTTCATAGAGGTTCCATGACTTCTTATTATCCCCCATGAATTACGACATCATTCTTCAAAAGGTGGGCTGACCTGATGTTCATTTCTTTGTTCTATTCCTTCTTTCTTTAGCTGCTGGAACCTTTGTGGTGTGTTGATAACCTGTTGAGGTTTTGTCCACTTTTTGTCTTGGGGCCTTGTGGCTCCTCCGCCCATATGAGAAATTTTCATAGTTTCCTCGATCTTTGGGTGATAATGTGTTGGTAGGTTAGTATTGGGTTTGAATGGTAGTTTCTGGCTCACCCGGATACTTAACCTCTTGACATCATAGAATTGTTCTTGATGGCTCTCGTACTTCCCTTTAATAACTCTCTTTCAAGCTGCCTCCTATCATGGGCGTGTATGTCTTCCTTTCTTGTATCCGAGCACATGCATAATGGCATCCAACTTGGCCTCCATAAGCGTCATCTTGCTCGGCTCCAGTCTACTTTCCTCACCTTTGTTTCCTCCCGAAGGCTTCGAAGAAGTTTCATATTGCATTTGGCGGATCCTCAGTGGCTCTGCCTCTTGACACTTTTTCGTTTGAATGCTCCCTTGACATGAAGCATCAGTAGTCCTTTGATACATCATTTCAAGGCATGGTATACGATATCCATCACGGGTCTTGAGATCTATCCCGTACATTGGACATCTTCGACAACCGTTTGAATCTTTCCCGAAGCTGCACGGGCTTTCATCTTCCCTGGCACGAAACCACATTGATTTCTCCTTAACACGGTGAGGATGGGGAAAGAATCTTCCTAAGTAGGCCTCTACTAACTCCTCCCAAGTATCAACAGAACCATATGGTAAAGATTCATACCATGTGGCTGTTGTATCTCTTAGAGAGAATGGGAATAGATGCAGTTTTATGACTTAAGTTTCCCCATTCAACTTTCTTGTGGCCATCCTGAAATCTTCCGGATGTGCTCTGTTTAGGTCTGATGGATGACCGATGGCGATCTTTGATGGTTATTATAATTAGTCTTGGTTTAAGTTCAAAGTGCGCATCAATAGTTGTTTTGATTGCGAGTACTCATCTTGAATAATAGGCTTCGTACTCCATAGTATCATTGATTGGAGGTCTTAAATTTCATACCCCATGTACTTCATTACGATCCTTGTCTTTCATACGCCGCCCAGTTAAGTTTACTTCTTTCTTTCTCAAGCTTAGTGTTTCTCCTAGTATGTCTGTTGGAATCGGTCGGTGTTACATTTCCTATGCATTAAATTTTTGTCCACACGAATCAAAACACACTTACATTATGAGGATTAGCCTAATTGACAAATATTTTCAATATGGTTTGACAAAGGTCGTGGTTAAACCTTGCTTTGCTTGAAAAGCTATTTTGTTCTTTTCTTTAAAATGTCAAATTAGTATTTCTTCTTTGATGAATATTGATTTACTAAATTCTTTAGATCCGACAGCGGCATCAAAAACTTGTTGAGTGACCATATGACATATAAAATTTATGACATATTGCAAGGACTATTGTCCTAATGTCCCATGCTTGGCGCGAAAACTTGATTGACCGCATGACACTAATGGAATTTGTGGCCACTATTGCAAGGACTATTGTCTAATCCCGACAGCGCGCTAAAACTTGTTGGTGTGCGTATGACATAATAAAATTTATGACACTATTACCAAAGGACTATTTGTCTAATCCTGTGACAAAAAACTTGTAAGGCGAATAGTGTTTATGCTGAAAAATGTGAGGTGAATGTAGTAAAGCCATAAAGCGTTTGAAACACAGGTGGATATACTTAAGTGAAATGAAAGAATTACGACACTCGGCCCTTTCCGCAGTGCACGGGTCATACCGTGACCACGGTGGACTTTCTAGGAGTCCAGGATATCGTACCAGCGAGAGATCTCGAATTCTAAATCAACTACCACATTATAATTGTACTATTTGAACTACAAGAATGATGTTAGGAGCGGCTTAAGAAAATTTGGAAAATATACTAATTTTAGAAAATAAATGAATAGTAAAGTGTATTGGAATATTCAGAATAAAAAATGAATAGTTAAGAAAATAAATGGACACTAAATAGTTATCTTTGGAGGACACATCAAGGATCTGCATGACGAGAATATCGATTCGTGAACAACAATGATAAATTCTTGAATTGCCCAGTTTTAAATTTGTCAAGGCATTTAGTGCAATTGGATCTCTCCACACTCATTCTTATCAGTTTACTGATTCTTTGAATCAGGAATAGATACTTCTTTTTGAAAGGATTTCCTAAATGCGGGTATTTTCTTTTTGCAATACATGCTTTATTTTATGGTATGGCCACCAACCAGATTATCGGTCGACAGGATATACAACTTCAGTTACTCTTCCTCAAAATTAGAATAGATCATCCTCTCCTTGATTAGATCTCATTAACAGGATTGGCTCTTATTAGATTAGAGTGAACTCTTTGCTTGTTTAAATTGATAATATTCATTTCGTTCTTGATTTCCAAGTGAGAAGAGGATTTATCTAAGTAAGCTTACAAGCTCATTAGATCTCTAATAGAGGTTAATATGCGCTGAGAAATGTTCATAACTCGGGAATGTCTTCCTCTGTATTGTCTTCAGAGGACCTCCAGCAATCGAGCAAATAAACAAATCTTAAACGGGTATAAGAGTGATATTAGTAATATTAAACCAAATATAGTAATTACAGCTGAAATTTACAAGTTAAACTCTACGGGAAAGATAATTTCGACTATAGCATTCACTTAATGGAAGGCCCGGGTTCTCGATTCTTGAATTACACACTCTCAGTACTCACTTTTGATCATAAGAATAGCTGCGATTGGGCGGGAATGGGAATTCCGAGAAATTTGTCACGAACTTCAGCATTCGGGTAGTAATTTGAAAGAATTGAGTGCGCGTTGACACGCTCAAAATGATAACATCCCGTCGAGAAATGGCGAAAAAAAATAAAGAAGATGAAAAATAATCTAATCGCGGCGAGCGAAAAAGAAAATAAAAATAAAAAAGAAAAGAAAAGAAAGAAAAGATAGAGTGAAGCCGGTTACTTGAATCCGTCGTTACGCCGCCTCGAGCCACCTTTTTCCTCTTACGGGTATTTGCGTATTTATAAGGGTTTTACCGGTTGGGCTATTCAGCGATGCTGTGGATTTCCAAGTGGGCGCGTTATTGTTAGTCGCGACTTCAAATCCCTTAATGGCGACATCATCCGTGTCGACATGTCGATCTCCGCGTCAGCGACATCGACTAAATATTCTGCGACCTTATTTGATGCAGTTCATGATGTCGCGACTTGAGTCTCTTTGTCGCGACATCGGCTTAAGTTTACGGGTTTGGAAGCGTGGTTCCTGATGTCGCGACATCAATCCCTTGTCACGACATCACTTCATGCCTTTGCAGGTTTCAAGCTGATATAACCCCGATGTCGCGACGTGGTCGTGCTCAGCGACAACGACGTAAATCCGCAGCAGTTTCATCTTTTTCAACCTTGTCATAGCGAAACTTGCTTATCGCGACCTCCATTCCTTGTCGCGACATCAACCTTTAGTTTCTGCTCAATCCTCAGCTGCCTATCTTGTGACCCCTGTCGCGACCTGCATCAAATTTCCTTCAATTCTTACATTCGCGACCTCATACTTGGGTATGCAAACCGGAAGCCTTGACATTAGTTAGCCGGTTTGCTTTATTTACGCCTGCTATTTTACGCATTTTTCCTCTTGCTTTGTCTTCTTTCTTTCACTCTCTGCTAATAACAAATTGGTGAGTTTCTTCATATTTCTACATAATTATTCTTTCGGATGAAAATCAGCGAAAAATGGTAAAATAGATGACTTTTAAGCTCGCCATTTATCAACATAACGGAAGGAAATTCTCGATTGAGTGAAAAGCCGGAAGAAATATTGATGGAAGATCTCTCGAGTGATCCGATAATAGAGTGGTCAAATAATGTAGAAAGAGTTTCACTAATTGAAAGCCGACTTTCGACTTCCATGTCGGTACCAAACTGTCCTAAGCTTTCCACCTTGTTGCTGCAAAAAGTAGTCTACGATCGTCCTGATTTTGGGCGTGAAGTTTCAAATGAAGGTCTTCCAACTTCTTTCTTTATGCATGGTGGGCAAGTTTTGGACCTGTCACGCCCGCAAATATATTCCTACCAGATTCTATCTATGACATGGTGAATCTTCGGGCTCTAATTCTTTTTTATTGTAGAAAACTAAAGCATGTAGGATCACTGGGAAAGCTTAAAGAATTGAGAAGGTTGGATCTGGGTTGGAATGATTTGGAAAAGTTCCCTGATGGGATAGAGAAATTGGTCCACCTCAAAGAATATAATTGGACCAGATTCGGTGGTCGCCAATAACAGAATACTCTTATTTGCCCTTCAAGTTATCAAGACTCTTGGTTTAATTTTCCCCAGATTCCCAATCCTGTTTCTGATATTCTTCCCAATCTAGCTCATCTGCAGTGCCTAATGCTTCATGATACAAGAGTTGGATGTAAGTTGGAGGAGTTGAGTGGAGTTGAGAAAGTTAGAGATCCTTTCTGTCATTTTCTCCGATCGAGACAATTTCAACAACTACGTGAGGAAGCAGTACTACCGAAGACTTACTCACTATTATGTCCAACTAAGTGGAACGAAATGTTACAATCCCGCTCTTGGTTATCTTAGTAAAAAAGTAGCACTACGGGACTGTAGGCTGATTGGAGCAGGGACAGAAAAAGAAAAAGAAAAAGAAAAAGAAAAAGATTATGAATACGAACGACTTCTTGTGCTCCCTGCTAATATCCGAGTACTTGGAGGTAATTGGTTGTGAACTTCCCACTGGCCTACTGGATGTTTCTCCATCTTTGAAAACCGCCATGGAATTAAGCTGTGAGATGAAGAATGTCGAAGTAAATATACGTGGTTGGCAGACTGACGGCGACGACTGCATTAATTTGCCTTTTCGGTAACACATTTGCATGAGATTTGCCATTAAGGGTTCTTCGTATTTGAGACCAACGGGGATTAATGCAAGCTGTACCAGTCTCATTTCGTGGGTGGATGCGACAATCTGAAGCACTTGTTCAGGGCAGAGTTGGTGAAGTGCCAGAGCCTTCAAAACCACTCGTTGTGTCTCTACAGTTTGCAGTGGAATGGGTATATAATAGTAGCGCCGAAGGAGAAGAAGAAGAAGAAGAAGAAAAGAAAAGACAATAATTATAAGTATGCATCAGCTTCTTCCATCCTTCGTTTCCCCAACTTACAGCGGAGTTGGTTGATCTACCATGAAGGACATATGGAGCATTACTTGGCTTGTAATTCTATATGACTGGTTATATGTTTGAACCTTGAAATCCCTTTTCAGTGCGAGATGTGCGGGAACCTGCGATGGTGGTGGCCGCGACAGCGACAGCGATGATCGTAGTGGCGGTGGAAGTGGCGGTGGCGGTGGGACATACTTCATCGGTAGTGGAGACGATTACGGCTACAGCGACAGCGAAAGCGATGACGACGGGACATACATCATCGCTTGTCCTCAGAATCGGGACACAGCTTCTTCCCTGCCCTTAAGAAATCATAGTAAAAAAAGAGGTGGTGGGATGAAGTGAATGGGACTTTGTCTGAAGTCAAATCTCTTGTCCTACCCCCTCTTGAGGCACCAATACGGCTCTCATCGGTCAGTATCATTCATTCTATTATTCTTTATACCGAATATTTTATAAAGCTATATCTATAAAAACTAATAATATATTATCATAATTAGTAAATATATAATAATATCTTTATTCGTTACGATTAGTTATATGATATTACATTGATATAATTATAATAATTTTTTATAAGAGTAGCCCAAATCAATTGACATCAAATTCTTAATAATGGATTTCAAATTGACTGTCTATGTCTACTTTAAAAATAAAAAAGTACTAAGGAAGCCAAAGGCTTAAAAAAAAAAATGGTAAGAAATAAATTTGAAAAAAATAAAAATAGGACTTAGTAAATAATTATATATTTATTCAAACTCATTTAATTTGTTTATGACTAAGAATTCATAAATTTTTTAGGATTTTTTTGAAAGAAATTTCTTAGGAATTTTGATTATATTTGATGTTTACATGTGAAATCAAAAATGAGAAATTAACACTAAAATATTTTTAAAAGAAAAAATATTAAGTATTTTCTCATGTTTGGATTTACTTGAAAAACAAAAATCATATAATCAAAATTCTACTATAAATTTTATATTTTTTACATATCTTAGGAGAGAAAAACAAAAACAATGAGTTTCGGTAAACATATAAAGTATTTTATTTAATTTAAACCTTTCCCAAATTGCTTTCCTTCATAGCCTTACGATTAACATAATTTAAAATTTGTTCCATTTATAAAATCAATTTTGCTTGAAAGATTTTTATGTTAATATATTTAATAATTCTTTAAAATAATTTGTATATATATAAATACATTTTATCTTGAGACATTAATTGGGTTTGTGAAATACCATATTAAAAAAATAATAATAAAATTCTTCTTTACAAATATTTAAGTGTTTGTGTGATGGCGGGGAGCAGACGTTTGACGAATTCTTTCGATTCTTGTCGTGGGTCGACAGACGGGAGCGCGTTTAACAAGTCGAATGTCGTCGCGTTTGGTTAAATACTATGTATTCCTATCTGAGCCCAAGTTCTATAAGTGTTTCTGGGTACTTCTACTGTTCACCATATGTCATTGTGAGTTTGTATTATTGTAAAAAAGGAAGGGAGTGGTAGTTTGTTTGAGAGGTTATTTAGGTGATGTTTGATTTGGTTATTCCTCTTTACAGGACAAACTAGAAGCAGCAGAAATTCTTTGCCACGGGCTTTCTGTGTCGATGGTTGCCGGCACCATCTGATTCATCTGAGTCGAGGCTAGAAATGCCAGAAACTTTCCTGCTTGCTCTAGCAGGTCGCACATGCATGTTCTTGGCAATGAAGAGATTGAGCAGGGTTTGGGGTGAAGTGTCCAGGTGACGGTGTTTCTTATCGGTTCAGGTTAGAGCCGAGTCACGATTCACGGATGAAGGGGCTCTACTCCAGTGGCTTCTTGGATGTAATGTCCTTTGTGCGAGGGCCGAAGGAGGTTGGAGGCGGTTTCAGAAGGCGTGAGGATGAAGGTGCATGCTTCGGCGATGGAAGCGATTGCTGAGTTCATGACGAATTTGGCCAGAAAAAACGGTAGAAGAATCGCAGTTTCGATTCTGACCTGCGCGAAGGGTTTGGAGGCGACCAGATGAAGAAAATCTGGGGAGCGGTGAGTCGAAGGCGGGGAAGAGAGGCGGCCGGCGGAAGGACCGAAGGGGCGTATTGCGGCGGCTGTATACGTCGGTATCAGATCGGCGGGGACGTATTGTGATTGAAGGCGATGGTGAAGTGGGTTCCCGTGGCGGTCCGAACCTCCACGAGAGAGAGAGGAGGTGGTAGAATGGGGTTGAGGGGAGGATCACTTTTTCTCCCTCATCTCAGGCTATGTACCTACTGGAGTTTTCCAGCGCCATTCTGGCTGGCTTGTGTGAGGCGAGAAGTGGGAGTTGTATTGATTCGAATCTGTAGTCGTTGTGGACGATAAGCGATTAAAGCTAAATTCGAAATCTTGTGGTCGATTGTCGGTCTGCAATAAATCGAAAATCGTGTTTAATTTGTATTCTATTTTAGGAAATATTTTATCGTATTAATAATTTTATTATTATTATTTTAAATCGGATATTTCAATACAAACTCAGTAATCAGTTAATTTCAAATCGCGGTTGCAGTGACAGCGGTGACTTATATGTTTGATAGACAGTAAGTGAACATCATCTAAAACTTCTTTATATATTTTTTGTGTAATGTGGATTGGAGTTTCCGCGACGTGGCTTGGCAACTTGCAAGAAATAACTCAATAGATGGCTCAACGAAAATTATTTTAAATTTGATAGTGTTTTATAAGATATTTATATTGTTCTTGATTATTTATTTTCTTTATTAATTTTTGTTTTGTATGGAACAATTATTCAATACATACACCATTAGATCAATATATTATATATATATGAAATTCGTAACTAGTAATAGAATACATTTGATCACTTTTCAAAAAAAATCACAATTTATCATTTTTAATATTTTCGACTTTCACTTGTACAGGTAATAATAGCCGAGACAATATGAAATCAAATGGATTCTCGGTTGGGATGATGGCGAGTGTTTGTATATACGTTGATCCTTTTTATAACAATTTGCAAGCTAAGTTTCAATTTTCTTATTATCTAATTGTGATTTCATTTTCTGTTATCATTATGTTAGATGACTCTATATCTGATAAAAAAAAAAAAAAACAACAAAAAGATGACTCTTTATATTTTACGCTTTTAAATATGTCAGTATTTTTGTGGTGTTATATGATAAATGGGTTCATGATTTTGTATCAATAAAACTCTAGAGAGTCTTTAATGAATTACATAATGCAGTTTTTCTTCTTGTAAAATTTTTTAAGTAAATTCATTCAACTTTTATAAATGATAAATCAATGATCGAGGTTGATAATATATAAAATACCATTAGAAAATCATTTTCATTAAAAGGTAGAAATAATATAAATAAAATATGGATCAACAAATATTTTTCATTATTATTACTGCTGCATTCTACCTAATCCCTAATGTTTCTAATTTTCCAAGTCTATTGGATCAAAGTCATTTCTCTGCATATTCACCTTGATTTTCATTTAAATAAATTCTGGTAAAGAAATTGTCGGAATCAGAGGTCCAAGCTCAAGTTCAGACTACAACTACGAATGTACAGTAAATAGAAATATATATATATATATATAAACATTATAAATGCATAAAAATAAATAAAGTGTATTTTTGTATAACCCATAAAATGAAGTACTACAAAAATATAAAATTAATAATAAATTCTTTGAAATGGCTGAGAAAAGAACTGAAAATTCGGAGGTACCGGATGGCGAAGCGGTGTTCTTATGCCGAATTAAAGTCTCTACGCTAATAGCTTCCAAGAAGTTTACATTAAGCGGTGTTATCGTGGTGAGATTCTTTAGAATTTTGAAGTTAAGTATTTAGTAGCGCCGGGAGCGAGAGAATTTCTTAAAATGTCTGAGAGTTAGGAAATAACGAGTTAAGTTCGTTAAAATAAATTGAAGGCAGAGATGAAAATAGGAGAATTGTTTCGGGACGAAGCGGCCGTGGACAGTCGTGGATCGTGGCACAAAGTGGCACTCACAGTGACAAGCTTTTAAAAGGAAGAGGAAAGTGGGGACACTGCCACCCAGGTACAGGCGATTACGACGGTGTGAGAGAGTGAGAGGGAGGAGAAAAGTTCTTCTTTCTCTCTATAAATCTGTGTGGTCGAGTTGGTCGAATCGAGTCGAGCCAGGAGTTCAGTTATTCCTTTGACTGGAGGAAACTGTGGCGTGAGTCTGCAAACCCAGTACGATAGTTTAATGAGATTTTGGGTTTGGAGAGAAAAGATTTGTGAAATACCTGCAGATTCAGCTCGACCAGACCACCGGTTTGTCGAGTAGAGACTTAAGAAGTCGAGGAAACTGCTCGTGAGAAGCAGCGCCTGGACAAATCAAAAATTTTCGTCGAAGATTGGCGAGTGGAAGTTCGGCCCAGTGGGTCTCGGGTCTTCGGGACTCAGTTTAGACCGCTTCTGGGGTGGGAACCTTCCTATTCGGGTTTATATTTCATCTAAATGTTGTTTGGTCTTAGTTGAGCCACAGGGGCTGTTTGGTTCAATCGGGACACAGCCGATTTTTTCTTTGAGCTATGATGTCCCATTTTGGTGTGTACTTGAAGCTGTTTGAGCTGAGTTCGGGATGAGTTTATGCTATGTTTATGGCCGATTGTGGTTCTAATTTGGGCGGGTTTGTTAATCGGGTGAAAAGGGTTTTAAGGATATTTGGGTAGGAAAAATAGCTTCTTTGGGTTTGCAAGGGGCTGGGAATCACCTAGTGGGTTTTCACTTGGTGCCAGTATTTGTTGGAGTCTCAACTTTGTGACCTTAACTTTCTCAGCCGTTTGTTCTTGGACTCTATGAGCTCTTGGAGTCTCAATCTGATATATGATTTTGATAGCGTGGTGCTCACATCCTTGTTGAAAATTGATTGTTATTCTGTGAGTGTGCTAATTGTTGTGGTTGTGTGTGGATGGGGAGTTGTGTGTCTTTGATGGCCACAGCCGCTTAGCGGGGTTGTGGAAATATCATAGGTCCATGATATGCCATGGATTAGCTAGGAAGATTGTCATTACTTTCCTAGGTGGTGACTGTTGTGTTTGTGTGATTGATTGAAATGACATTTCTTAGTTGGGAGGTGTTATGCTTGGTTCTCTTATTACTCTAACATATTGGGTTTGTGATGTTTTCGTGTGTGGACATGGCTGTTCATGTAATATTTGTAGGCTGGATTTATTAGCATTATGCCATATGATGCTTGAGTTTGAGTATATTACTTGTCTAAGTAGTGATCGGAAATGATGTTGATGCATGCTTGTTTTGATGTGTTGACATGAATGTGATAAATGTTAGTATGGCTTTGCCTATATATTACTTTGATGTATGGACTTTTTGTACGTGACATGAGTGCCCATGTTACACGGTGGGTGTGCGGTGTAGGGTGTCCATGAGAGTCTTTATGCATTTTAGGCGTGACTTATAGTGCAATATTACAGTGCATTGCGAGTGGGATGCTCGCATAGGTGTGTAGGTGTGAGTGCGCCAGTGGTGTCATTCACCATCTTGGTGGTGAATGGGTTGGGACTCGTACTTTGGGCCTTGTCGATGGATATCTGGTTTGCATGGTGTTGCAGGTTGAAATGAAATGGCTCATTGCATTTCGTAGGCGCCACAGAACAATAGGAGTGGTACAGGGTGGTTTCTTGAAAGTGTTGGAGGTTGGCCAAATATTATTTATTGGGTATGCGTTGATACATCAAAGGGTTGTCCGTATAATCGTCGTCGGAGTATGCCCGATTGATATCGTAGGTTGTCGCGAAATGATTATCGGAGTGTGTCGTATTTTATATCGGACGGTTGTCCATGGGTAAACCTGATACCTTTGTTTGAATGGTTTTCATTCATAGCCAAAAAATGTATGTTTGAGAGTCGGTGAGGACTTGATGCATGGGCATGATGGTCGCGTCATTCATGACAAGTAGGATTATGTCTTTAGGATTCATGTCTACAGGTTGGTGTGTTGTAACCTTGGTTGTTGACCATTACCATTGTGTGCATTTAGGGTGGGAATATCCCTTGTAGAACGCTTTACTAGGCGTTAGCTCATGTACTGTCATGGGACCCTCCTTCGGTACGGCATGTTCGGTGACAGTGCCTTAGGGAAGCTGGCATGCGATGCAGGATGTGATGGTGTGTTTGTATATTATATTAGAACATGTTAGTTTTAATATAATGTTTTGTATTAAAGTGATGTAATAAGCTCTTGGTGAACTTTAGTGATACGGCTTGTGCTTTATATGGATAAATGGGCCCTACATTGGCCATTTTATATATGTGGACAGGTGTGGTGTTTATATGTAATATTAGGGTGAGGTTTTTCATGAAATTGGGCCAATTGCCTTATTTTGGGTGAACTCCGTTCTAGGAGACTACCTTAGATTTTCGTTAGGTGGGTCTCACACAGGAAAGGGGACTGGGCCAGTGTCGGGTTGCGAAACTCACAAGTACGGTTGACGGGTCAGCGGACCTGGGATTTGGGGTGTCACATTTTTTACATTGAAATGATAAAAAATGGATTTGTTTGACTCTGATGGATTATTATATATGTGAGTTAGATTTGTGTATGGTAATTTGTATTTTCCATCTTTAGGTTTTGTATAGCAGCTATATAAGGCCTCTATTACATGTAATATATTCGGTTTTCTATATACAAAGTCTAAAATGCTTTCTTCATGGTATGAGTAGGTTCTACGATTTTTTGTTGCTCTCACGGTGGGCATTCTGACCAGGTATAGCTTTTTTTTTTTTTTTTTTTTTTTTTTTTGGCGAACACCGCGTTTCCAGGTACAACTTGTTTTCGGCAACAACTTGTTGATCTTTATTTCCCTATCTTGTAGCCTAAGCGGGATTCTGGTACCGAGGTAGAACTTGTCGAGGCAGTCACACGCAGCTGCGGCGGTCGGCGTTGGAAAAGCCTTCGCGCTCACATCTCTTTGCGAAGTGCGCGTTGTCCCACGCGTCTTTGCGTCCGCGCATTGTTCATGCCCGCGGTAGCGTCGAGATCCACAGCGGCGAGTGCACTTCCGCTCTCTACGTACCTGCGTGAAGCACCGCGTCGGCACCCACGTGCGGCCCCGAATCCAACCCACGCGCGGAGCGGTTGCGTTGGCGTGCCGTGCCCGTGGCGGTGCCACGTCATCATTTCGCGTGCGTTCGTTGACTTTGCCGTCGGTAGTTGACCAGATGTGGCGGGTATTATTTTAACGTTTGGATTCCACATTTCTTTGTCTGTTTTTCGGTCGAATTTCATATGCGAGTGGTAAATTTCTTGTCGGGTCGTATTATTATTTAATGAAGATAATTTTACTTGATATGGTCTCGAGTCATGCGTAGTTATCTCGAAAATGTACTTGTGGCTTTATGTCTCTGATGGCCAGTTCTATTCAGAGAAAAAGTGAATGAAAAGCGATTCTTCTATGCATTCGGATTGAGGACAGGAGAAGTCTTAATCATCGAGATCATCACTTGGTTTATTAATACATCTATTCCATCTGTTGATGAGTTTAGTAGCAATGATATTACCAGAATTTTGGGACTTACTTGTTCTTGGTATGTTGATGGTGATTGCTCGCAACCACGTGAACTTTATCGAGTGATCGTGAACGGGTGAAGCGGATTCTTTGTGTATATCACAGTATTTGAAATCTATTTGGGATCAATTAATTGCTCTGAACGGTTCTCTCCAGTGCGCTAACACCCAGGTGGTTGTGTTCCCTTTTGGAGTGAATGGGGCATTTATTTCGATTTTAATGGACGTGATGAGTTTGGACGAGGGTACATATTCTCCATCAGGATCCTTTGCAACTGATCTTATAAATTTATTCATAGAAGTTAGTTGATAATGAGACCGATCGGACAACCCATTTCTAGACTATGGTTCTTGTTACTCTGGCGCCATTGTTCATGATGACCTCTGTTTTTACTCTGTCGTTCACTACCTGTATGCCGAGAGCCAAAGAATAATGTCGACAACGTAACAATAAAGTCTCTTAACCATCTGGTTCTGTGAAAAGGTCATTACAGTTAGAGCACATTTTAGTCAAGGTATTCTTGAGTGCTGTTTGCTTTGACCCGGTGCTCCGGTATGGACTTATTCCAATCACACCTCATCTCTCTCTCTATGGTAGATACGGGATATGGTTGTCCCGGTTCATCTTAAATGCTGCATCACGGTCGTCGACAACTTTTTGCTCTTTCTCACGATATCGGTACTTCTCCTAGCGGCTTCTTGATTCTACGCTTCTTTGCGATCATATGACTTCTCTGATGTTGTGCGTGCGCCGCCATATGTCATATATATCTTTGCGAATGGTTCTCTATGCATGTCTCGTCAGTAATGTCTCTACACTTAGCCTTATCTGTTTTTGTGTTCAGTTGAACTCACTCATAATCTTCTTTTTTGTTGAAGCTGACTCAGACTTGGTTTTTCTCACAGCACAATTCCTCTTGGTGTGCGGGATTCTCGAATGGACAGATGGAGGACACGTAGGTCGAAAGGTTGTTTAAGCCATATTTCTTTGTTTATGCGTCTCTCTCGTCTCTCACAGTTACGTAGTGGGTGAGCACTTCTTCACTTTATGGCATTCTCGCTTTGGTCGTACATATCTGCAAGGTTAAACAACCTTCTAATTTCTGCATTGGGATTCGATTCAAATAAGAGTTTTGATTGTATGCCTTGTCAATTTGGAAAACAACTCTTTGCAATAACGGTGTTTCTCATGCTCTTTCTTCTTGGTCTTATTCATTCGATGTATATAGGGCCTCTCCCATTCTCTCGGGTGGGTCACGTTACTTTGTTATTTTGTGGATGATTTTTCTGATATACTTGGATTTATCTCTTGAAAATCATTAAAACTTTATCTCATGACTTTGCAAATAATTGAAACACGATTTCCTAAACTATCAAAGTTTTGATTTGATAATGCCCGAAGCCAATTTAACTATTCGTCAATTTGGTGTTCCTCATTCCTTTTGTCTTGACAACTTCTCGTGAAATATGGCAAGTCTGGCCTTGAACTTCGTCATATTCTTGATGTTGTTAGTCTTTATTACTATTGTCCGACACATTAAATACCGGTTTTGGGAAGCGCTGCTATCTTGTAGTTGCATCGATCCATGTCCTTCTCCCATTGTTCAAAATCAAACTCTTTATGATCTGTTGTTTGGTTCTTCTCCCTTCTATGACTTACTTAGAGTATTTGGATGTATATGTTTTGTTCTTCTTCAAGATCATGAAAGAAACAAACTTCAGTCTCATTCTCGTTTGTGTTGTTTTCATGGGTTTGGAATTGGTCAAAAAGCATGGGTTTATAATCCATTAATCTTGTGTTTCGTGTGGTCTTTTAGAACCTGAAATGTTTCAATACCTCTTACATGTTTTCTGTTTCCTATTCCTCATCGATCATCTCATGTTGTTTTTTGCAGGAGTCCCACCTCTGTGTAGTCTCCCCTTTACGTGCGTGTTTCTTCATGCATATGATGAGCTTCATGATCATTGACGTGCCAAATCTTATACAGCAGCCCGGATTCTTGTGGTCCTTAGGACTCGTACCGTCGTTTCCGGCCAGATGCTTCTCTTCTCACCTTCGTGTTGGCATATTCTCTTACACCTCCTCCAGGAGACCTCGGACTTTTCATGGTACTCAACCTTTAATAGGCAGATATGAAAGAAGAAGAGTTGGATGCTATAAAATGGAACATAGGATCCGGATTGATCATAATCGCCATTGGTTTGTGTAAATGGGTTTTTTATAAGATCGGGAGCTGATTGGATGCGCTTTGATCGGCTCTGAAGGCTGTATTTGCATTTAGTGGGATTGATTATGAGGAGACTTTTTGCTCTGTGTTTCAGCCTCTTACTGTCGGGACTCTTATTATTTGTTTCCCGGCTAGTAAATGCCCTCTTGGATGGATATAAAAATGCTTTCTTAATGGTGAACTCTCGAAAGGAAGTCTATAAGGAGGCTTCTATTTGCTCTCTCTCACCTTCGGGGGTTCCTTGGAGTATGTGACTACGATTGGGCCTTTTTATGGTCTTAAACAAGCTCCTCGAGTATGGTTTCCAAAAGTTTAGTTCTGCTCTCTTAGCATGGTTTTTAAGCGGTTCCTTTGATACAATCTTTTACAGGCGAATTCTGCGTCATGGTATTACTATTCTCCTCTTATATATACGATAATATGATTAATACGGGTGATGATATGTAGGGTATTCGGGATGCAAACACTTTAGTCGTCGATTTGAAATGAAGATCTACGACTTAATTGCTTTCTTGGTGCTGTTCTTACGAGATGGTTATTATCACTGGGGTAGTATCTTACGATCTGATTTCTCGAGGCGGTATCTAGCGATGCATGAATAAGTTATTTTTATTGAACTCAATTATGCCTCGATTCTCATGATGGCCTCCTTGCCCCCTTTACTCTCTATAGGCAGCTTGTTGAGTCTATCTATCTCAACATTACTACGCCCCGATATTTACCATATACAATTTGGAGTTTGTATATGCAATTTGGGACTATTATTAGGCGTATATATTATCTTACCATGTATAAATGCTAAAGATTAGGAATACATTGGTTACCATGTATAGATGCTAATTAGGAATCACATTGGTTCTGTGTATAGTCTTTAAGACAAGACCAGGAGACTATGTAGCATGTGTGAATCTTGGCCAATCAAGGAAGGAACACTGTCTCTTCACTCTTTTACATTATCTAGTATTTTGACATGGTATCAGAGCCCAGGTTCTTGATTTCTGGTTTGTTCGAAATTACTCTTGGCTTTGTGGGTTTCTCTTGTTGTACTCTTGGGTTCATCTTTGAGTGAACCCGGAGCATAGATTTACGTGGTGTTCTCTTGTTCGGCGTCATCTGCGGGTGATTACTCTTATTTCGGTGCCTTTTACGATTTTATTATTGGTGATCTTGCTTATGCGCGATGTTTTTGTGTCTCTGACCTCTCCCGCGAATCTTGTGTTGAATTGATTGGACGATAAATGTAATGTCCATTTCAGATTCTGGATTTGTCTGTTGGCCCATGCGTATCAAATGTTAGGGAAGATGATCGTGAAGGGGCACAAGTGGGGCGACTCTTTCCTCTTCATGTTCTCGTACCGACTTTTATTTCCTAGTTTTCCTTTCTTTCGTTTTGCGTAGCAATGTTGTTGGATTACGGCAATAAGGCGTGGCATGAACATCCAGGGCCACTAAGCTCGATACGCCCATTACTTTGTTTATTTCTAGATTGGGAAATAAAGCATGTTCTCTGATCTTTCTTTTGATTGGCCATCTGAGCTTGGTAAAGTAAAGTTACACTTTCCTCGTCATGCGTCTAGGTACTTTCTATGATGTTTTGAGCTTATTTATAGTGATGTTTGAGGTTGCACCTGTTGTTCTCATGTGCATTACAAGTATTTTGTTACTTTCATTGATGACTTTAATTAAACTGCGGTTTACTTGCCCCGTTTGCAGGGTGGCTGCCGGTTTCGGTTTCCAGCGCTTTCTTACACTCCGAGACTGATTCTCTGCCGGCATCAAGGTCTTGCGCTTTGATTCTGGCAGCGAATACATGTCCCTGTTTAGGTTTCTTCAAAGTAAAGGGATCATCTCTTAGCGTTCTTGGCCTTCGACACCCGCAATAAACGGTGTTCTTTGGGGAGAATCGCCACCTTCTTGGTATCGTAAGAACTCTTTTACTTGAATCATGGTTTCCTGCATATTTTGAATTGTGAAAGCTCTTTCTCTTGCAATTCGATGATCAATTGCCCACCCTCTCTCCCTCGACAAATCATGTTCCTTCTCTCTAAGTTGTTTGGTCATTCCTTTATATTCTAATCTTAGTACATTTGGTTGTGTTTGTGCATTTTCTTCCTCGTAGAACGACCTTAAACTTCTTTGCTTTCGATCTGTTAAGTGTGTTTTCTTGGTTATGCTATCCCTCACAAGGGTTATGTTTATTCTGATCATGCTTCATTATACGGGTTTCGAATCATGATCTTTGAAAATCAATATTTCCATCTCATCATTGTTTATATCACGCATCTCTTTTTGTATCTATTACACTGTACTAGAATCTCAGAAACAATTGTGGGCAGTTCGAGTGGTTTTGTGTATGAAGCGTGGTTGACGCGAGTGCGGTTCCACTTCCTTTGTGCCTCCTTGATCTTGACTTGAGTGTCTGATCCTATTCACGCTTCCACACTCTTAGGTAGTCTCTTGGTCATTCTTGACCCCCTGAACAACCTGCGTAACTCTCTTGTCGCTACTTTATCCACTGGCTTTCCATTCCCTCTTTCTGAAACCAGAACTGATGGAACGAGTGTGGCAAGTGCAATGCGAAGCAAAACTTGGCAGGGAGAATCCTGCTTGGGATATTGTTCTTGTCATCTATGGTCGAGCTATTGGGAGTAAATGGGTTTTTTACGTAGAACGTTCACGATGGCTCTTTGGATCGGTCTGAGAGCTGCAGCCTTGCTTGCTCACGGGTAACAACGAATATGGGGTTGATTATGAGGAGACATTTTCCTGTTGCCAAATGACCGGTTGAGCAGCCATTATTGCGAAGAATGCGCTTCGTAATTGATCTCGGGAGGAGTTACATGAAGCTTTCCTCCGGTACGACTACTTCTTCTCCTCATGATGTTTGTAAGCTCAAGTGTTCTCTGTATGGGCTCGGCGCCACGCACTTGGTTTGAAGTTTTGCGTACTTCTTTCCTTGATTTTACTGCGAAGTCGATATAGTTCTTTTATCTTCGCCGCTGCTACGTCGGGTATAGTTGATATCTTGGTTTATGTAGTGATAGTATCATTCTGCGGCATGATTGTGGTTTGATTACTAGAAACTGTATATTATATTTCCATATATGAAAGATCAAATTTTACGCTAAAGGATTGGAAGTTTGTTATCGTGGCGCTTATCGTAGCCGTATAAGTATATTCGAAGATCTTATCACACTTTGTGGTTTGGAGGACACTTCTTATTGTTCTCCTGGAAGTAAATGTAATCTGGGGAAAGATGAAGGGGACCTTACGGATGAACCTACTACTCTGTCGGCGGCTTGGTTGGGAGTCTTATCTACTTGACCACTCCTGCATTATCTCTATGTTGTTACGTGGTCGATCCAGTTCTATGTCTTCTCTGCAAGCATCTCATGCTTTGCTTCTGATTAGCGCATCATTCGCTATCTTCAAGGATCACCTACTCGTGGGTTGTTTTTTCCCTCTAGGCACCTCTATTCGACTTGTTGCCTATAGTGATGCTAATTGGGCTAGGTGTCCGGATACACGTCGATCTTACGAGTTCGAATTGTATGTTTTTGGTGATGCGTGTAATTTCTTGGAGATGAAACAAGATCGATGTTTCTAAATCCTCACCAGAAATTTGTTTCGCCATGTCTTTGCTTGTTAAATTGTATGTTACGTGGTCTTGAGGAGCCCCAGGTTTTCCTTAGACTACTTCTCCTCTTGTGTTGATACTTAACTGAGTCTTTGTTAGTGCAATCGTTTCGTGAGCGTCTTGTATTGAGTTGTCATTATTGAAGACACTTTGGAAAGTCGGGTGATATCTTGATCAGTAGGCGATGTCTTCACTTAAGCTCTAACGACCAGTAGCATCAATTTCTTGTTAGTGGTTCTTTGTCGACTTACCACATTTGTCCCAGAGGGATGTTACCATATACAATTTAGGAGTTTATCTGTTGAGATATTAGTTGTATATATTATCTTGTTTAAATGCTAAAGATTAGGAATCTGTTAGTTACCATGTAGATAAGATTTATTGAATTTACCATGTATAAATCTTTAAAACTAAACATAAACCCCAAAATTATGCCATAACAGTTTTTGTAACATGTTTAAGGTATATAAAAGTAAAAGTATATTTTCGGAATAAAAATTAAGATAAGCAAATAAAATAATATAGAACCTGGAGATGTATACAAAAGTTAAAGAGTAGAATTAATAATTATAATTCGGGACCCAAGGAATTAATAATTTAGTTAAATATATAAAAGTGAATAGCATATAATAAATGGAAGGGGCCTGCCAAATGCGAAAAATGGAAGAACAAAATGAGTTGAAACCTAAAAGGAGGATAAGTCAGGCGAAAATACATTTGTTCTTGCAGGAAGAAGGCGAAAAGGGGTCGAAATAAAGAAAAAAGGAAAGAAAAATCAAAGGAAAAGGCATGTGGCATATATAGGAAAGGGAAGTGGAGTTTCCTCCTTTGAAAATATGATTGGGTGATCCGCAAGAAAGGAGGAAAAAAGAGAAAGGAGCGAAAGGAAGGGGAGTTGTAGAGGGGCCTTCTCTAGCGTTTCAGCGTCAGGCCGCCAGGGCGGAGAAGAAGGAAAGGGGAGTTCATCCTCCCTAGCTGAAGGAGGCTTCGCATAGAGGCAGGGAGGTTGAAGGTGACAACTGAGAGTGTTATGGAATCTTTTATGGTTTTGTATGGAATTTACAATACCAGTTTTACAGTATGAATGTGTTGTAAGCGTGGTGTATGTCGCTATCACACAGCGCGAAGTGCCTGCTCAGTAATATAGTGTGCAGTGTGCAGTATGTCGTTACGGGGAAAGATAAATTGACTACGAGATTTTCTGCTTGGACAATATCCCGAATGAATGATTGATTAGATGGAGTTTAAATGCGACATGTAAACTATTGGTTTGGTGAATTGATAATGAGGAACTGAGGTTAAGCTCACTTGTCGCATTCGATGTAGCCTCTTCTAAAGATATTTGTTGTCGATTATTCTGATATATCAATGGCAAGGTAGTCTTGCTTACGAGATACTAAATTATATTACGCCTATTTCGTGAATAGAATTAATTATATCTACATCGTCGGTATTCGAAATGCTTAATGTTGACCAAAACCGCCCGAGGTTGGAATATCTCTGTGAATCGGCTAAAGGCTACTCTGCAGATCCTGAATACCCTCGTCTCTCGAATCTCGGATCTTAAGTATGTTAATATTGGTAGATATTGTATTATAATTAACAAATACTAGGCTTGAGATGTGATAAACTAACAACGATTGATTAACATGAAGATTAGAATTCTAATCCATAGTGCAGCGACGGGGTTTTGATGTAACCCAGAAAGTTTAGAACATCATGAAGAAAATACATGTAATATGAAGGAGGAATATCCTCTAAATGTGATCATGATAATCAAAACAATAAAAAAATAAAGCTAATGCAAAGATTGAGAGATCCTTGGAGTACGTATTTGCGATTCTCCAATCCCGAGTATCTCTGGCGCACGTCCTCTCATACCCCCTCTCGGTCAGGCCTCGCATTTAATGGGATCCGAGGAATTTTGAGGCGACGTCGCGACGTGATGGCGTGCGTGGGCGTCGCGGCGTGGGACGTCGCGGCGGCGGGTTGACCATGTGGTTGGCTCGTGACTTGAGCTTGGTGACGTCGCGTGATGGAGCTATTGATGGCGGTGCTTCCTTGCCTACTCCTTATTGATCAAAAGCTTCCAAAGATTCTTCTTGCCTCATCAAACTGTATTTCAAACCGAACTGCCAGCAAGAATCACAACACCCCGAAACTATATAAATAATGCGAAACAACGCGAATCGAGGCGGAAGGTGTAATCGAGTGTTTTTAACATCCTTTTGAGCTTAATTTCTTGTCCTCGAAGCAGGCTGACTCGAGGACACACACGCTTAGTACACCTACGACTAACCTTTAAGACAATGTGTGTTGAAATAATGGATCAATTTGGACTAATTCGCATACTCGATGTTTTGCTGATGTTGTGAAGGCATACATATACTTGACTCATTAACCCGATTGAAGTAGGTGGCCCGACTAGTGCAACTCGTAGTATTGATAGCCCTCCCAAGCTTGTGCTCATGGTGGATGGCCTCGAGGAATATGCCTAAATTCGGAAATACCCCAGAACTTAAGTTCAACACCTATTAGGAAGAAGCGTGAACGCTAAACAAGAAGGATCTGACATACCTATTTATTCACGAAGCCATGAAAACTAGAAATTTCTATGTAAAAGAAAGCAAGGCAGGCACAGTGCAGACGGTTTAGTGTGTCCACTCATCAGCGGGAGTTCCATTAATTCTCCCACCCCGGTTAAGGGCACCATTCCTTCAAACTCACCACAGAACACTCAGCCAAACTCAATGCTGGGTTGCGTGAGCGATGCCATCTTACACACACACGTCCCATGGCAGGCGGTGAAGTCGATGACTCCGGCCTTGAGTTGGCTCGGGGCATTAGGCTTTGATAGGCCCCTCGGGTTGTGTGCCGGGATTAGGTGGATGATCCTTATTCTATGTATACACTATTTTTATCATTTTCTTTTTCTTTCTTTTTCTCTTTTCTTTTATTGTTTTTTGTATTTTCTCTTTTGGTTGGGGCTCGTAAGCGAATCCTCTTTTCTAGGTGTCCTATACGCCAGATAGTTGAATCTCCCACTGGGTTGGTTGAACTTTAGTGGTTGTTATACGCATACCTATGATCGGCTTCAATGTGTGTGTGTGTCTCGATAGGGTCTTTGAGGTGGTGTCTTGGAATTAGTTCTGGCCTTTTCATATTCGACCTAATTCTTAGAGTATCAACGATATGAACCTTCTATAGTGCAATCAATCCAGTCCTCAATTTTTCTTGGAATGCCATCTTGTATATCAACATATGCAAAATGAGGATCATGCAACAACTAACAAATGATTCATCAATCGTAAGCGAATACTACGTGGCTTCAAACAGAGACGAAAAACCTCAACAATAAACACTTTACTTACAGGATGCATAAATTACTAGTAAAACACAACTGTATCACGAACAGCTAAAAATGCTATATTTATAACACCGGGAGCAAGCAGAGAGTGTGTTTGGGGTAGTGTGAGCATGGCAAGGCGCTGCCGGACAAAGGATCGGGTGTCCACAGCTAGTGTCTCAGAAGGTAAAGTACTCCCACGGAGATCACTGCGGAGAAGCGCGGTGTTCAGTGGAGGAGTGGGCGTGTGGCTGGGCACGCATAGCTGTGGCTGTTCTTTGAAGGATGATGGCTGGGTGGCGGGGCGTCGCATGTGAGGCCTTGCCAGCGCCTGTGTCTGCAGTAACGGACTCGGTGCTCTGTGTCATCCAGTCAAGCATTTTCTCGGTGAGCGGGTCCTCGTCGAGAAATTAGGAGGATGGTCGCTGGCCGGGGAGATGGTGTAGTCGAGGCGCGATGTCTCGCAGGTGTCGCGAGAAGTCATAGCGAGGCACATGGTCGGGGAGGCTCGTCCTCGTGCGGGCTCATGGCCGGTAGACCTCGGGTTGCGGACACCGGGTGTCGCCAATGGCCCGGTCTGGTTGTCGTCGGGCACCTGACGCTTCTGCTGTGTGAAGATGAGGTGCCCGGGTTTATTTTGCATCGGTTATGGAGGATGGCATCCTCGATAACTGTGGCATCGGAAATGGTATATCACGTAAGATAAGCGTAGTTGAAGCCGAGGCTGACTGGCGTCGCCTCAGCGCGTCGTCGGTATAAAATGGCGAAGTGATCGTCCGCGCCAAGGTGTAGGCG
The DNA here is from genome assembly GCA_016808115.1 of Tetrastigma voinierianum. Taxonomy (NCBI): domain Eukaryota; kingdom Viridiplantae; phylum Streptophyta; class Magnoliopsida; order Vitales; family Vitaceae; genus Tetrastigma; species Tetrastigma voinierianum. The sequence continues at coordinate 451,127 of JAEQBH010001557.1, forward strand.
ATGTTTGGCGCGAAATTCTTACTATGACCGCGGCTGGTATCAGCCACTCACCGTGGCCCAATTGACACTGGATGACCTCATGGTAGTCGAGGTGCTCGCGAGGAGAAAGCGATCAGCCGTGGGATATGCCGAGCCGTAGTAGTATTGAGCTCGTGGCGTGCAACCACCTCGCACCACGACCTGAGAGACGTGGGAGCGAGGTTGTAGGCCAAGAATTCAGCTCATGGCATTGGGCGAGGGGTGGCCTGGCTGCATATTCACAGCCTCTCGATCGTTTGCGAAAAAAATCTGTCGAGATTGGTGAAACCCTACTCCTTAATAAAGGATCGGTTTTTGCATAATGCTCGCCGTCAGCGGCATCACGCTGGCGGAGGCATCGAATGTAGGGTCGCGGGGCCTCGCGGGCCTTTAGCACAGAATGACTTTTGGTTGCCAGGACCCATCTGAGTTGGACCCATGAGACATGCACGTGAAAGGGTGGCTAAACCTTTGCACAAGATGAAGCGAGACCTATGGAGGGACTCGCCTAATGAAGCTAGGTGACATAACTTGGTAGCCCACACAAAGACATCTAGGATACCTGCAACAAAACACTAGGAAACCTAACTAATATACGGCTAGAAAGTGGACCACGGTGGTGACACTATGGTCCAGCCTTAGGTTGTGGGTGACTTACGATGGTCGGCGGCGAAGAGGGGATCGGTCCGGTGGCTGTCGAGGCTAGGGTTTGGGAAGAAGGAGGTGGAAAGGCGAAAATGGTGATCTTTGGTTGGCAGTCTCTCACGTCGCGGCGATGCAGGCCCGTCGCGGCGTGGCGAAATGATCGGCGTGCGGCGAGCGTCTCGCGAGGTACGTCGCGCGGCGTGAAGTATGCGAAATGAGCGTCGCGCGTGACGTGGAGATTCACGTCGGCAGTGTGTGAATGAGCGTGCGGCGTGTAAAGCGGCGTCAGCGGCGTGAGAAAGACGGCGTCAGCGGTGAGGAATCCGCGTCAGCGTGACGAAACATACGGTTGGCGTGCGTAAGAATCACGTCGCGGAGAGGTCTGGTGCGATGCAGTATCTGACCCGGCACCCCGAGAATCTCTCCCGTCACGGGCCATTCGGGCGGTCATTGAACGCGGCGGAAGACCCTGCGCCCATGACTTAAGGTCCTGCTAATTAAGCCAAATAAGCAAAAAGCTTATTATTATGAGCATAAGACCTGACTAGAAATGCTGAAAACCATTATAGAACTTAAAACTGAATTTGCTGGGTTCATCACGAAGTATTGTTATGTTACAATATCGTTAGCTCGTGACCTGAATCTCAGTGTGATATTCTTGTGGGAAATTTTATAGTCTCCTTTTTAATTGTGCACCGTATTATTGGGGATGAAATATCTACATACTGTATACTTGCTCTCGGTGTCTTCTTTATGATAAGCGGTTTATCACGAAATTTTCTCATCGCCTTGAAATCTCTACGTATGCGGGTTTCGAGATATCTTAGTTGGATCGTCGTCAGGATGCTTCATGGGCAGGTACATGGAAAATGATCTCTTCTCCTTGGACTCTCAATTTGGTTCATGCATTGATTTAGAAACAATGGCGGGAAGTGCAAGTATGGTATTGGGAGCGAATTAGGTCTTCATGCAGAATGATGGAAGAACAACTTTTCTTGGGACATTTCGATTATACTGTGATGGGACTGTCACCTGTTGCAAACTGATTGTGGTCGATTTTGGTTCTCCCGACTGCAGCACTTTTTAAGCTTCAGAGCGTGAGTTGATGCTCCCCAACTGGACTTTTCGGACCGTCCCTAGCAGAATGGTATAGCAAAGCTAAGGATCATGAAGTTTATGAGAAGCTTCTTTTGCGAGATGGCGCTGCATTCTCGATTAAGCGTGGTCCACTTATTTTATAAACGCTGCCCTCGCGAGATCTTTTCATGAATTTCATATTGGCGTGTTCTCGGTGCCTCCCAGTGTATAATATGTAGCTTCGAAGATGTCGAAACTTTGCAAATTGCTTCTACAACTTGCCTTCTTCAACCTCTGGGGATACGAATTGGTATAGCGGAGTTCATGTCTGTTTTATCACCGTGGTTACGACTTTATTATCTTTATTGCTATCTCGTATCTAGAGTTGCTCGGTTTATCTGGTCCTTTGGGATGCTTTGGTCATTCATAATTTTCAATTCTCTTCTGGTAGCTGGCTTTGGGATTTCAGCTCTTTTCCACTCCCTTAGAGTGATAACTAGTGACCTTTTCGCGCTGCAGAGGTTTACCGAATTGCTTAGTAATGATCCAGAAACACTACGTCGCGGACATTGCCCCACGAACCTCAAACTCCTTGCATTTGTCTTTAGCCGGTTGTTCCATGGGTTTGCTATGCATGTTTGCTTTGTCGTTGTGGCGAAATGGGTTGAAATTATTGTGAGGGCTTGCTCTGAGTGACTTCTTCGGTGGATTCCGTGCGGATTAGATTGCGTGTGTTACGATTGCTCACTGTCCATACCCTTGGTTGTTTTGATTGTCCACAGTTACGATTACAAAGTGTGTGCGATTCGATTAGTGGTGTATGCCCGCTCCCGATTTGCTCTTTGTGATTGATTAAGTTAAACCTTGATACGTAATTTGTTGTTCTCGATAGGGTTTCGTGACAATCTGCCCACGCTCTTATCTGGCCCTACTACAAAGTGCACCACGGTTCCGGGGTTTGATGCGTATGGCATTAATTTCCTCTTTGTATTTAACCCAGTTAATTGTGCCCACATGATTCTGGACAACAATTATCTGTGCCTGGCGTATTCGCGGTGCTTCTCTAGGCCACTTGGGAGGGTGAGTGTTGGATTCCGATATCATACGCTGATGCAATGGTTTTCTTGTCAATATTGATCCTCCGGTTGACGTATCATTGTGGGTTGTATTTCTCGAGACCATTGTGACGAGAGTGTGGACTTGCGTCCATACGGTTGATGGTGGTGAGTTCTTATGATAACGTTCTCCCTTCAAGTCAGTCTAAACGTGATACTTTCTCGCACTGGCCAGGCAATTTTTGACTAAGTGGAAAGAATTTGGTCAGAAATTTTTTGTGTACCACTGCTCCATGTAGTAATGGAGTCTCCGTGGCTGAATCGTTAGCCAATGCTCGCTCTATCCCCTCGAAAGTGAAAGCGGAATAACCGCACCCAGTGGCTTCTTCGCGACCGTATTTGATGGTATTTCGCAAACTTCGGCGAAGTTACAATAAATGCATGTTCGATTCTCATGTGGGTATCCATGGAACAATATGTTCTCAAGCATTTGTACTGCGACTACTTCAATTCAAAATTGTTTGCTTTGAATCGCACACCGACATTGCCCGAACAACTCAAGCTGAGGTAGAACGAACTCATCTAATAGCATGTACCGATCGTCTGGTCAAGAAATGGCCTGGCGCTTGATTTCTAGTTCTACTCTCGTGGTCCAAAGCTTTGTTCCACGCCAAAATTATTTTTCAAGAGCTTTCTATGACTATCGCGTTTACTGTTTCCGTTTCTCGTTTCGCGCACCCATGCGTAAGTCTTTTCCCGCCCGGATCACACAAGTGTTGGTTAACTCCATGGCTGCCGCATGTACTCACCAAACCCGTGATCGAAATAACACACAAATCCAACAAACCCACCACAAGACTTGGAAAAAAATAACAAAAAAAAAAAAAAAAAAAAAGAAAAAATCTCGCATACTATCTATATGCTTACTACTCTATATCACCGTCTTCACCCTCAAGATCCGCGCCAAAAACTTGACAAATAGAACGCCGTGTGTAAAATATGCGCCATATCGCCGTTAAAGTGCACGCTGCCTCAAGTAATATAGAAGCACAGCGTACGTGCATCGATCCACGTGGAAAGATAAATCACTACGCATTTTCCGCCGCATAACATCCGACGGAATGATTCCAGACGGAGCTTTAACACCACCGTGAACTAAACTATCGGGTTTTGGTGAATTGATAATGAGGGAACTCTGTGGTTAATCTCCCACATATTCATGGATTATTCTTCTAAAGATGTTGTTATCTCGCATTGCTTACACATATCAATGGCAAGGTGATCTTACTTCATTTGGTGATATCCTCTCGAGGTATATATTCACTTATTTCGTGAACAGAATCGAGCATATCCTCTATCTCGACTCCCAGATTCGTAAATGCCTAATGTTCAACCCCAAAAACCACCTTCGTGTTCGACATCTCTATTAACCCGACCTACTAAAGGCTACCTACTCCAGATCCCCCCGAATACCCTCATCTCTCGAATCTCTGATCTTCGAAGGTAAGTATGTTAATATTGGCCGAGACATCACATAACTAATTACGTGTGCATAGAGCAGATGTGATAACCAACAAACATCTGATCAATATGAAAGATTAAATTCTAATCCATAGTCTGTGACAGGGTTTGATGTAACCCTAGAAAGAAGTTTAGAACATCATGAAGAAAAGAAATAATACATGTAATATGAAGAATATCCTCATGTGATCTAAAACAATAATCAAAATCAATAAAAAGAAAAATCGACACAAAGATCCAAGGAGATCCTGAAGTCTGTGGTTTGGTGTCTCTCCCAATCCGTATCTCTGGCCGCACGTCCTCTCATGCCCTCGATTCCCGAGCCCCCTCGCATTTACGATGGGATCCGCAGATCGACGTCAGCGACGCGGACGACGTCAGCGACGCGGGGACGCCGCGACGCGGGGACGCCATGGCGTAGTGGGCGCTGACTTCAGACACGGACTTCCACGCTGACGGTGACGCCGCACGTGGAGATCGCCAGCGTATCGTGGCAAGGCTTCCTCGTTTACTCCTACTGAGATCCAAAAAGCTTCCAAAAGATGTTCTTCTTGCCTCATCAAGCCTGTATTTCAAAATAAACACTTAATAAGAGATCTAACACCCAAAACTATATAAATAATGCCAAAACAACATGAAAATGCGAGACTGACGCGAGTGTAATCTGAGTGTTTTAAGCACTCATCAATAGAAAGTATAGATACATGGTTTGGAACCCTCTATTTTGTGTATGGGTTGGGTTTGGAAACTCCCAAACTCATTTCTTGTTAGAGTTGAGTTGAGAGGAACTCTAAGACTCCTATATATGTGTTTTGGGTTAGTCTTGTAGTTGATTTGGGGTTGTATGGAAACTAAGTAAGGATTTCCCAAAATTTTGAGACTTAAGAAACTCATCTAACCCATTAATTGTGTAGGGGTTTCTCCTACTCAGGTTCCTTTTCATTTCGTGTGGTTAGGTGGTGTTTTGCCCTGCTGAAATGTCTAGTTGCAATTTGAACCAAGGGAAATTACCCTATTTTCCTTATCGTACGCATTATCCGAACTTTAGGATTGGTTTTTAGGTGAGAAAGAAAGGGAATTTGGAAGTGAGTCCTTCTGGTAAATTGTAGCCACATCAGTGAAATTGATGTTAGGCTTTTGAATTTCTTAATTTGGACCTCTGTAAACCAAGTTATGGCCCGTTTACCCTGAATAGTCTAATCGGCCAGGTCAGGTCAACTCGACTAAGTCATGTCACCGGCTAAGTCAGTCAGCTCGGCTGATGAGGAGGTCACTGGACCAGTCAGGCTCGGCCAGGTCAGGTCGGGGCTTGGCCGTCAGTCAGCCTCGGCTGTCGTTAGCTCTACCAGTCAGTCGCCGATTGGGTTTGGACTACCCCTATGTGACCTCCAACTTCGGAAGGTCATAACTTCTTCGTCTGAACTCTGTTTCGGGTGTTCTTGGACTCTATGGAAAGCCCATTGAGTCAAGATTCTAGCTATATTCCTATGGAGGGCAGTGGGTACTGGAGCTGGCCGACAAGGGCATGTCGATCAAGGCAAGTCGGGTAGGCTAGTCGGGTAGGGCTGGCTACTCATGTGAGACCTCCAACTTCAGAAGGTCATGGAAAATATAACATTTACCTATATTTATCAATTTCTTATGTCTACTTTTTCATAACATGTTTCATTCTTATCATATTTCATATACTTTTCATGTCATCTTTCACTTTACTTCTTGTTCTTGTAACTGTATACTATTATCACATTGCAATGCTATGCTTCTCATATCATATTATATAAAGTTTTATACAGATTTCTTTCATTTTCTTTTATGTTTCATGCCCGCAAAACCTTGTAGTTTCTGATATCGGAAATAACTCGTATGCACCAAGGTCCCATCACTCCGCACGAGGTAGTGATATCTATCCTCAGATGTACCTGCATACTATCACTATACGAGATGCTGATCTCATCCTGCATGACCCAAACGGGGCCGCTATAATGATCCAAACAGGATCTATGTCATTGACCCAAACAGGGCCTCGATATCTATAAACTATATGCTGCAACAACTGTATCCCTATAAGCATGTCTATCTATCCCTCTACCAGTTTCTAAGCAGACAATCCACGTGTATTTTATGTTCAGTACATATCTCATATTCCTAGATAATTATTGTTATCCGGTGATCATATGAGATATTTACAATCATTTATTCGTATCTTTGCATTTTTTTCATATCTCTTTATATGCATGTGTATAAAAGTGTGATGATCCGTACTACGAGTCGTCCATATGTATTTATTCCCAATAAGCGTAAAGCTTAGCACAGGTGTTTTCATCCGTGTAGGTACAGAAAAGGAAACCAGAGGACAAGACAATCCACATCAGTAGTCAAAGGCCACGCATCACTAAGTGCCCACTGGAAGACCTTTTGGTCTATTTTGTATATGTAATTTTTGTTTATTTTGTAAATAATGTAAACATTGTAAATGTTGAACACTTTCATATACTTCGAGTCAGATATATTTTGTAACTATCATATGGTATCATAATACAAGTTAAATGTTTAACATTATATGAATGAACAAGCTTAAAGTTTATAAGTTTATAAAATATATATATATACATATATATATATATATATATATATATATATATATATATATATATATATATATATATATGATACTTCGTCGATTAATGTGTGTGCCTGGGTCAGGGGCTCTACAAGTTTAATGGTATCGAAAGCATCCCTGACTCTGCCTGACCTCAATCGGCCTGATCGAAGAAGGGTGCTACACTAGATAATTTGGGGAGACTATATGTGTATGGCAGATAATCGACGGAATCAAGGAAGGAACTTCCTCCGAAATCTCTTCGATTTTCTCATATCTAGCATTTCACGTATATTTCTCATGCATTCATGAAGTCACGCTTATGGTCGCCCCTTATCTCCCTCATTGCGTTGCTATTCTCGTGATTCTTGATATCCGAAAAGACACCATATTTGATGGTCTTCATGTTTCTTCCCATTCTTCATTAAATCTTCAAGATATCTCAGACGTTGTATCAAGTGTGATCCCCACCGACTGGCCGATCTACATAGATATTGCTTTCTTCCGTGATCTTCTTATCTCTTGAGAAGCAAGAAACAAACAAATGTTGCTCGCCTGTGAGCACCGGCAATTACTACAGTTGAACTTATTTGGTTACGTTGGTTACTACAGGATCTTGGTGTTGACTGTTGATGAGTGCCTAAAACACTCATGTCATACTAACGTCCGTTCTACGTTTTTAGTTCGATTGTATATTTAGATAAGTGCATTATAGCCCGATATATGATTTTCGACTATATGTGCAATAAGCAAGTGAAGTGTGGTTGGAATCATTTCGACAAAAGAAGAAGAGAAGAACCGCAATAACGCCGCAACGCCTTGTCGTAAGAAAAAGTCAACGAGCGACGTCTCGACGTTGCGACGTTGCCTCAGAATCATAAAAAGCAAAAGAGGCCTAATTTGGAGGCATCGAAAACTAGACGGATCGAGGGCAAGAGTAATAATGACTAAATCATTAGAAAGATGTTGTTTTTAGTATTCTTTCTTTTCTCATACACTCCCGACAGATTTATAGAATGACGCGGATATTCGCCCAATATGTTCTAGATTTCTCTCAGGTTTTCATGGAACCCCGTCATAATTAAAATGGATTAAGGCTTTTAAATTTTTATATTATTCAGTTTATTTTTATGATTTAAATGACCGCTCTATATATGTGGTTTATATACATGGTAATGTCTGGCCAACATCGCAAGATCCCTACCGGGTATCCGAGATCGAGCAAGGACTCCTAAGGATCTGACAGAGCGATTCTAAGCAACCTGCAATAGAGATATCCCGATTCCAAGTGTGGCGATCGGGGGTTCGAACATTCGTGCATTTATATTTGGCCTGGGCAGATGCACCTAACCCTACGGTGAGATAGGCGAATACATCTCGGAGAGAGGGTATCTCACAGCACGTATCACTCACATCAGAAGTCATTGGTAGATTGAGTAAGAATTCTATGTGAATAATCCAACAAAGTGGTGTGGGGAGACAACCCCAGTCTCCACAATGGTATAATTTTCACAAGTTAATTTAGCTTTAGTTTTAATCCCATATATTAGTTAGATAACCATTTAGAGTTTAAGTCCAGATAATATTATAAGTCCAATTTCATTAGTCAACGCACTTCTCCCCGTGGTTCGATATCCGTACCTAGGTACACTATATTACTTGATACGACACGTGCACTTGCGCACATAGGCGCACATTTCTACATCACGCCACTGGGTTTATCAAGTTTTTGGCGCCGCTAAGCCGTGAAGGGGAGAAGTTTTAGTGTTGATATCGACAAGAGCGGGAATTGATTTACTCCGAATTTTCCTTTAGTTTATTTTGCTTATATATGCTTGTAACGGTCTCTCGGCGTTTGTGTGTGATTGCAGTTAAGGTTACCGTGAGTGTATACGAAGACGAGGTCAAGTTGAACTACATCCGTTTGATCCTGAACCGGAAAGAACCTTACACCGTTTACGCAAAGAATAAAGAGAAGCACAACATAGAAATTTGGAAATCATGTAGAACAATGTAGAGTAAGATCATGGCCAAGAGCAAAACGAGCCGCAAGGGGGTTACAACGGGAATAATGGTAGGAATTTATGCGCCCAGTCAAGTATACAAACTGCATGATCCGTTTATAAAGGTTAAGAGTCACTTTACCACCTACAATAGTTTAGCGCCTATTTGAAGACCGCCTATTCAGCAAACAACTTCGAAATAAGCCGTTGACTATGATGTCGTAACATCCCGTCTACCTGATTGCCAAGTGAGAATTCGAATATGCACTTGACCAACTTCATCGAAGTATGCGACACAATAAAATATAATGGGGTAATTGAAGAGGCGCTCAAATTGAGATTGTTCCCGCTATCACTAGGTGATAGTGTGACGCCCCCAACTCGGCTAAGGGGTCACTCTTTTTTTTAACTTATAACCTTTACACTTGCATATTCATATAATGTTAAACATTTAACTCAGGATAGGTATTATGTAAAGAACGATTACAAAATATATATACAAGCCCATATATGGAAGTGTTTAACATTTACAAAATTTACATTGTTTACAAAATTTCATATACAAAATGTACCTAAGGTCTTCCCAAGACCTATTGATGCGTGGCCTTGGCTCGCAATGGATTGTCCCCATTCCTCGCTTCCTTCAGATCATATATGGATTGAACACCCTTGCTAAGCTTTACGCTTAGTGGGAATTAATACACATGGATGACCTCTACTAAGGTCCACACACTTCTATACAAATGCATATAACACATATAACAGTTACAGATTCTTATCATTTCTCATATATATACTTATCATAAATCCGTTTCTATTTCTTATCATCATCCATATACTTTTCTTATGTCATCTGTATTTTACTTCTTGCTCTTGTAACTCAGATACTATCATCGTGATAAAGAATATGTTTCAAGTATCATGTCATATATTCTCTCGCATTTCATTTGCATATTACTTGTCACTTTCTTTTATGTTTCATGTCCGCATAAACCTTAGAAGTGATACAGAAACTATGCGGCCCGAAGGCGCCGTACTCACCGTGTGAAACAAAGGGTCTATAAGGGTCAAGGCGCCGTTATCATCAGACGAGACAACGACCATCTATAGCTACCAAGGCGCCAGATTTCACTGTGCGAAACAAAGGGTCCATGGCGGGCCCGAAGGCGCTCGTGGTGACCTCTTTCGGCTACCGTGATCCAAACGGGATCTATCTCATCGACCCAAACGGAAACTCGATATTGTAACTCAGATGCGCAGACTCGCTTTCCTATCAAAGACGCCCATCTATCCTCTACCGCGCTCTGCCATAATCAATATGTATTTTATGTTCAATATATACTCATATTCCCCCGAATAATTATCATTATTCCTGGTGAATCATACGGGATATATACATACAATCATTTATTCATGTTTTTGCATTGTTCATATCTCATTAGATGCATAAATAACTATGCTACGATGTATGTGCCATATACAGAGAATTCATAATAGGCATTCCTAATACGAATAATTATGGTTACCTGTACTGCCTACTATTTTCCATGTTTTCTAGAACTAATATGAGTTCCAATCTTATCAATCTATTTATTGATGAATTCTTGACTCAATGGGCTTTACATAGAGTCCAAGAACACCCGAATCGGAGTTCGGACGAAGGAGTTATGACCTTCCCGGTCGAGGTCACGCGTAGTCAACCCGCACGAAGGATCTAAACCGACGAGCTGATCTCGAATTCCGACGAGCCTCAATCTATCACCCCTCGATCTAACATCTAATATCCTCCTCAAGATACGATCGTATTCTCGACCACCGGTCGATAGAAATTCACACACCCAACCTGAAACTCAAACAGCGAGATGATAACCTTCCGGTCGGAGGTCATGCGAAGTCAACTCACGAAGCCGACCAACTAACGAGCTGACCTGATGGACGAGCCTGTTCTTAACACCTCATTCGACATCTAATATCCTCAAAAGATACGAACGTGATTCGACTAACGCCATCCATAGAAGTCCAAGAACATCCGAATCGAGTTCGGATCAAGGAGCATGACTGCTGGTGTCATGAAATAACCCGCATTTAGCCGACCTGAATTGACGAGATCAATCTATCACCTTGGTCTGACATCTAATATCCTCCTCAAGCATATGAATGTATTCTTGACTCAATGGGCTTTCCATAGAGATCAAGAACACCTTAAATCGTGAGTTCAGAGAGCATTTAACTCCGGCCGGAGTGGCCATGTGTAGTCAACCCTAACGAGCCGACCCGAATCGACGAAGGCCGACTTCACAGACGAGGTCCGCAACCTCTCGCTGTATGAGGTCTGCTGACCTCTGCTGCATGAGTGTGCTGACTTCTGCTGCATGAGGTCTGCTGACCTCGCCGTACTTGTGTCCGTCACCTCTCCGCTGACGACCTTACGATCACCTCTCACCCATTTGATCAAGCCGTAGTAAAAAGACCATAACTCGTCTACAAAGTGAGTTCAATCGGTAGTTCAAAAGCCTAACATCAAGTTCGTTGGATGTGGCTACAATTTACTGTAAGTGACTTACCCGCCAAATTCCTTCATTTCTTACTCAAAAACTCTGTTCTAAGGTCCGGCTAGTTGACCAATTGCGTGAATCGATCCAACTCAGATGAATGGGCTGACTCTCAAGAAAGGACTATAATTTAGTCTAAAAAAGTCCAAATTGAGAGATTCAAAAGCCTAACATCAAGTTCATTGATGTGGCTACAATTTATCAGAAGGACTTACTTCCAGATTCCCTTTATTTCTCACCCAAAAACTCGTTCTAAGGTCCTGCTACTGCATATGATCAAAAATAGGGAATTTTCTTGGTTCAACTTACAACTAGACCCTTCCTAAAACACACATCTAGGAGTCTTAGAACTCTTCTCAACTCAACCCCATTAATGAAACGAGTTTAGGAGTTCCCACACCCAAACCACATACAAGATAGAGGCTCTAAACCACGTATCTAAACTTTCTAGACTAAACCACACAAATCCATACTATTATACACAATCTATTCTTTCCATAATTTTAACTTAACAAGTCCCATACAACCCAAGACATGTATCCATATCAAATTCCATACTGTGATCTTCTTTCTTCTTCTTCCTTTCTTTCTCTCTTCTCTCTTATCTCGTGTTTGCTCTCCTTTCTCCAAGACCAAATGCAGATATTTCTTTTGGCCTTATCCTTATTTGATCTTATCCTCTTTTATTTGCATTTTTGTATCCTCCAACTCTTCTAATATTTGCAAATCAATTTTTATGATATTTTTAAGCAATAGCCTTAAATCTTCTTTATTATTTGTAATTTAACTTATGCATATTCCCACTTTGTTTTTATCTTTATTTTATTCCCGACAATTATATCATATTTTTATTATACTCCTACACATGTTATAAAATCATGATAGCAAAATTAGTGGGTGTTACAACAGAGCTAAACACTGAAGCTGAGAAGCCAGCCACCGACTCCATTACTTCATGGAACGACCTAGTGTGAGCCCCTACAAAGTTCTTCCCACTTGTAAAAATTGCACAACTTGTGCAAGAGATCAATAACTCGCACAACTAGAGGGAGAGAACTTGGTAGAGGTATTGAGATGATTTATGAATTGTTGGCGAAGCGCCCACACCACGCCGACCAAATGGATGCAAGTCCACACTTTTTATAACAGTCTGAGGGATGCAACCAGAATAGTGATTGATGCCTCGGCAAGAGGTGCGCTAATGAAGAGATCGCCACCAAGTATATGAAATCCTGGAGGACGTTGCTACTAACACCAACCAGTGGCCTAAGGATAGGATTTGCCACCTTCAAAGTGGAAGACTGGGGCGTGAGATAACGAGGTTCTCAAGAGTCTGCTATCAAGGTCACGCCTTACTAACAAACCTTGGTAGATAGCAAAGTACCGCGAATGCCATCTGCACTAGCCTAGCTGAGTTATGCGACCTGCGGGAGGATAAAGACAATGTTGAGATCAGTCACGGATAACAAAAAAGAAGCATGCCAGATGTATCGAGATTGACTTCAGCCACAAATAAAGAGGGTCGCGATGGGGAGGCAACAATTATTAGAACTGTAATCGAGCCAAGGGTGGCATACTAATCGACACCGTATATGGATGGAGGAACAATCGTAACAACATGCCACCACCCCGAGTGAGCGGTAATCCACCCGAGAAAAGCATTTGAACAAGCCTCGTCAATGCTTACTTCTCATACGACCTTTATGAATGAGACAAAGGCTAATATGCAACACCGCCACTAATTGGAACAATCAGTAACGTGAATCGAGGAAAAACTTAGGAGGGTAAATGGGCCAAATGGCTAATATATCAATCGAGAGGCAAAGAAGGTTCCTCGCCGAGCAACTCTGAGGTGAACTCGAGACGAGAAGGTAATAAATATGTAAAAGCTATCACCTTGAGAAGTGGGAGAGAGTTGGAAATACCGGGACAACAACTACCGGTAAGGGAAGCGGAAGTTAAAGAACAAGATCAGGTCCGCCCGAAAGATCATATGTGTGCGGGGAGTGGCTTTCAAGAGACGAGCAACTAATGACAATAAAGTAAAGAAAGAATTAAAATAGGTAAGAGCATAAGAACCCGCCATACCACCTCGTGATCCGTAGAGTGGCTGAAGAAGCGGTAAGTTAGAGAAGCTTGCTTCGCAGTTTCCTTTTGACATCTTCAAGAAACTACATATTAATATACCCTTTATGGATGCACTAGAGAACATGCCAAGCTACATGAAGTTCATGAAAAAGATATTGGTAAGTAAGAAGAAATTGGGGGAATACGGGACCATCACCTTAACTAAAGAATGCAGAGCAATCCTACAAAAGAAGCTTCCCCCAAAACTTTAAGATCCGGGTAGCTTTTCTATACCATTCTCTATAGGAACCTGAGTATCGGGAAAATCCCTTTGTGACTTGGGAGCAAGCATCAACTTGATGCCGCTCTCGATGTTTTGGCTGACAGGTCCTACCAACACCCTCGGGGTACAATTGAAAATGTCCTAGTAAAAGTGGGTAAATTCATCCTTCCAAAGAACCACATTCAGACACGGCGAAGATGACACAGCTCCCATCATATTTAGTGTAATCTTCTTGGCCACTTCGAGTAAATCAATGTGCAAGAAGGTGAGCTTAAATTGAGAGTCCAAGGAGATGAGGTCACTTTCCATGTATTCCAGCCCATGAAGCATCCATATGATGATCCAAATGAAGATATCTCGGAACTTCACCACACGGAGATCTTGCAAGGCTTAATGCTGAAAACTTCCTCGAGATAGCCGATCATTTCATACGTAAAGACACCACAAGGGTCATGGGCATGGGAGCAAAAATATTTCATCCACCTTAAGTAGTGTTTTTGAGCACTGTGGAGATGTGTCAAGATCTCAGCTTCTTCTAAAATCAAACATCATGTAGGGTCGTCGAGCTAACGACATTAAACAAAGCGCTACTTGGGAGGCAACCCAAGCTTTTTGATATCTTTCTTTTCGTAGCATAGTTTTGAGTGTTTTTAGTTTTTGGCATGTTTTTCTGTCTCTCTTTCCGTAATCGGGCTTTTCTTTTTATTGTCTGTTTTTAGAACCCAAGATAGTAATGGAAGAGGGGAGATAGCTCGAGAAGCTCATTTTAAGAGTGCGAAGGTGTCAGAACTTCATTCAGGGGGTTTTCCTCAAACTTAGAAACTATTTGAAATTTTTTCACTTCACTCTTATCACGTCGTGATGCCCCCAACGATCGCGACGCTGAAGGAAATCCTAGAAAACTCAAGCCTTTAGAACGCCACGACATTGGATCTCAACATTGTGACGCTATTACCCCTATTTTGGATTAATTTCTATAACGCTATGACGCTTACCCCAACGCGACATCAAGCCACAAACTTTGCAACGCCACAACGTTGATTTAAACGGCCACGACGCTGATTTTATGGACTCTTGCAAATTCCACGTTGATCTCAACGCCGACGCTGCAATCGCCCTCCTCGAACGTCACGACGCCGCCTCAACGCTGTGACGCCGCAACAAACCCAGGAACGCCGTGCGGACGCCGGAGCCCGAACGCCGCGACGCTAGTTCTCTATTTTCTATGACCAACAACCTCATTCTTCTTCCCCACGAACCTTGCCTGAGCTCCTCAAGACCTCCGCTTACGTAACCCAAAAAACATCCATCTGTGTTATCCCAACCAGCTCAGACAATCTCACGCCCATTGCCCCAATGACCGTCCCTCGAGCCACGAATATCTAGAGCCCAACGTGCTTAGAGACTTATGCCCTGTTTGTGTATGGACCCGTGGTGGCTCCGAGCGCCCAGAGTAAGCCGGCTGCTTCCTAGGGTCTCAAGTAGGTTTCTCAGAGGCACCTAGGAGTGTTTAGGTATTGGCAATCTTGTGTGGTACGGGTCCCAAAGTCCATCTCCACAGTGCACCTTATGTGTTCAACCAATTGCCCTCATCGAGCTGTGGGGTGGCTTCTGCCTGAGCCATTCGTCCCACTCCGCCCTCACTTGTTTGTTGTGTGAGGCCCAGCAACCACATAGAGGTAAGGCAAACTTTGGCCCCTATCTCAGCTTACCTATAAGTGCTCAATGTCGAGTAAGCGGTAAAAGATGATCGCCAAGAGAGGTCGGGCTAGTGAAGAGCCCGCACGCAATTATGACCATGACAAGTTTGTCAATGAGAGTGTGGTCGAGGTTCCTACCATTTCCAAGAATCGTCATTATTAAGGAGAAGGGGTTTCACCACCCTGACGACTTCTTTCGCAAGACGATTGTGAACAAGGGGTGGCGAGCACTGTGCTAACCCCCTACACTAGCTGCCACAAGTGTGGTGCGAGAATTCTACGCCAATCTTGCCTCCCATGTATTGAAGAAGGTTCGTAAGAGTGGCGTTGGTAGACTCCCAACACGGCCCATCAACCAGTACTATAACCTTGAACTAGTTCCCCCTGAGCTCCTTTGATATTCCACGCCAAGAACCCGACTACCTCGGCGTCATTGCAGATATCGGGACCAACGGGTACGGAGAGTGAAAAGATTAATGCTGAAGGCACGAAGAATTTCCAAGGCCAAATATTTGGCCTATATTCCTAAGGTTAGGCATCACTTCATCACATCGCGTCTCATTCCGACGACCAATGTGTGTGAAGTGATGGCAAAGCGCGCCTTGCTCAACTATGCCATTATCCTGGACATACCCTTCGACGTTGGGCATGTTATAAAGGATGCAATCCTTTATAACAAGGATGATAAGATGAACTTAGGGCACCCCTTCCTTATTTTAGGCCTATGCGCGTCGCGGGTGCCCCCGGAAGATAATAATGCCGAGGCTTGGATACAAACTCGACCAAGGCGATCATGGTTAAGTATGATAAATCAAGTGTACTGGGTCGGAGGTGTACGACTCTCGGCAATGAACCTCCGACGAGGATGAGCCGCAGTACGTCCCGCCGGATCCCGGTAGATTCCCCAAGGTGAGGTCGGCGTACCCTCCACCTAACCCCACCACCGTAGCCGCCCCAGAGGAGGATCCGGTATCCTTCCACTCCCTGCAGACTGTGCGTCGACCCACCGCCGCTTGGAGGCATATCGGGATGAAACCCAAGAGCACCGTCCCGCCGCCAACCGTGATCCGAGGCCCCGCACCGACATGCGCATCGCCATGAGTACCTGTGCGACCATCCTCCGCACCACCCGGTCCCCGTAGGATCGCCTAGCCCGCTACTTGCATTTCCTCACTCCGCCATCTCCACCGCCACCGCAGTGATTCCACCGATCACCAAGGAAGTTTCCTACACCCACTCTCGTTCTTTTATAGACATTGAGGACACTATCTACACTTGTTTAGGGGGTGTGGGTGATCATATTGTTTCAGGGGTTTGTTTTGCGGTCGTTTTGCTTCTATTTTCGGGGTTATTTTCGCTTTTATGCTCTTAAAGGTGTTCTGCAGTTATTTTTACGCTTATTCTAGTATGTTTGCCTCATGTTTAGTTATATGTGTCCTTTTTAGGGTTTGTTTGGTGTTTATCTTAGCGTCGTTTGTGATTTGTCTATTCGTAGGTTATTTTCTTGTTTCTGTTTACTAAGGTTTCATGGGTTTAGTTTGTTTCGGTTTTAGGATTGTTCTAGGTAGTAAAAAGATGCCATGTGCCCGCTTATTCATGACTTTCGATCAGGTTCAAAATCTTTTTGAAAAAAGATAAAAAAAATTAAAAATAAATAAATAAATAAATAAAACGAAGTATAAATCCAGAAAGGATCTGTAGGTTGCTAGATGCTCGGGAATTTCATGTCGGATAGGTAGAGACAGAGTGAATCACCTCCGTGGTATTCAAGATACCACTCTCGTTCAGCCTATCATACCCACACATAGATGACCTATGCCTAGGCTCCGAACCCGACTTACTAAGGTTTAACAAACCTTGGGGGTTTCTAAACACCAAAGTGATGAGACACCCTAGAAAAAGAGGATTGTCTTTGAGCCCCAATTGAAAAAAAAAATCCAAAGAGAGAAGAAAAAGTACGAATAGAATAAGTGAGAGCTTCTAATCGGAATCCCGAGCATAGTCCAGCCAAAGCCTAATGCTCCTAAGCCAATCGGGGCCGGAGCCACGACCACCGTCAAGCATGACAGGATAGAAGTTTCCTATATCTTCAGGTCTCTAGTTTGAAGGCCAGTGTCTCTGGTGAAGTTCGAGGGGAACTCGAATGCCCTTGCCCTTAACTAATCAGCTGGGAGCTCAAATTAAACTAATCTCCGCTATAGGAACACTACATAAAACCTACGCACCAAGGTTTTTCTTTCAAGTGAGTAGGTAGGATTGTTGAATAAAAAGTGGTGTGCCTCTATCCTTCCAAATAGGTGAGTTGAATTCAAAGTTCGAGGTGCCTGAATCCGAAGTTATTTGCTAGAGATCACGATCAAATGCACATAGGCTTTAGGAAAGGCTATTGAAAACTTAGAGGTCGAGTCACTATTAACCGAACCGTGTTCAACTGAATTCTTTCGAAAGCTTCCAACAACCTTATGGACTCCTAAATTTGAAATAAAAGGCAAGATTTGTGAGTCTAATCTACTGATCCTTTCTTCTAGCAAAGACGGGCATCGCAATCATGTGGCGCAGTTTTAGTAGGTTAGGTTCTTGTGTATCGGGTTTAGAGTTGATCTCTTGCTTGCTTGGGGACAAGCAAGAAGCTAAGTTTGGGAGTGTGATGAGTGCCTAAAACGCTCATGTCATACCCACGTTAGTTCTACGTTTTTAGTTCTATTGTATATTTAAATAAGGGCATTATAGCTCGATATTTGATTTCTGGATCTTATGAGCATTACAGGTGAAGCTGGTGGTTTTCATAATCATTTGAAATAAAAGAAGCAAGGAGAAGAAAATCAAGAACGCCGCGACTTGCCAATGTCGAATAACGCAAAAATGGCCGCGGACGCGCCGCAAACGCCACGACTTCCGGGTCAACATAAGAAAAAGTTAACGGTAGCCACGCTCAACGCCGACGCGGCTCTCGTAATCATAAAAAGCAAAAGAGACCTAATTTGGAGAGGCAAAGCATCAAGAACGGGCTGACCAGAGCACCCGAAACCGTGAAAGAACGACCGAATCATTGAAAAGATGTTATTTTTGTATTCTTTCTTTACTCATAAACTCCTGATGATTTATAGAATGATGCTGATATTCAATTCCAATATGTTCTAGATTTCTCTGTATTTTGTCGAACTCCTACAATTGAATGGATTAAGATTTAAATTTATATTATTCTGTTTATTTATGATTTGCATCGATCTGCTCTATATCTATGGTTTATATACATGGTAATGTCTGGCCAACATTGACATAATCCTACTGGGTATCCGAGATCGAGAGATAAGGACTCCCAAGGATCTAAATAGAGCGACCCTCGGTTAAATCGGTAAATAGAGATATCCCGATTTCGAGTGTGGCGATTAGGGTTCGAACATTCAAGCGTTTTGGAGTATTGGGTCGGGGCAAAGATGCAACCAACCCTGCCGGCGAGATAGGCGAATACATCTCGAGAGAGGGTATCTTGTAAGAACGATCACCTCGTCATTGAGAAGTCACTGGTAGACTGAGTAGTAATTCCTCTAGGTAATAATCTATCAAAGTGGCAAAGGAGAGACAAATCCTCGCCCACAAAGAGAGTAATTTCACAATTTAATTTAGCTTTAGTTTTAATCCCATATATTCGTTTGATAGCCATTCGTAGTTTAAGTCTGGGAGTAATATTATGCGCCAATTTCAGAATAACATTCCCCCGTAGATCGTTATCCATACCTGCGCACACTATATTACTTGATACGACGCGTCACTTGTGCACAGTGATTCGCTTCATCCGTAGGTGTTCTAATCAACAAAATTTATAACCTAGGATTCCTACTACTAACGTGAAAGTAAAGCTAATGGGCAAAGATAAATGGCTCTAGTGGCCGAACACAGGATAGGTTTTCTTCGTGGGAGAGAATAGCTACAATGCATTAAAAAAAGGTGTTTTCGATTTATAGGTGTGTAGAAACAAAGGTGTGTGAATGGTTGCAAACTAAAATGGCTGGCGTAAAAGTTAAAAGAGAAATACTTGAAGTTTCGGCCACCGGGCTAGGTTCTACGTTAAACTAACATGCACTTCAGGTCCATATCTCGCTTTCGGAGCATGACATATAGTCATTTCGAACTGATCTTCATTTAGCTTTAAACCTAAACCCTAAGAGCTTTGAAAGATTGCATTTTATTAGGCATAAAATGTCCCTAGCAATGAAAACACATCTCAAAAAAACACTACTCCTACGATAACTAATAGAGACAACTAGCCGGTCCCAAATGATCAAAGATCAGTAAAGTATCCATCGAACCCAAAAGCCAACACACATTAAAGAGAGCATGCTTGGGGTGAGATTTTAACCTATGGTGAGTAGCTGTGGGCTCAAATACCCTTAAACACAAACATGAAGAGCATGAGAACATGCAGCTAAGCCTAAAAATAACACCTGTATACTTCTTCAAGGATCGGTATTAGCTAAGCATCCCCTTTACTGGCCATCATCAAGGGGTGTTTGGCAACCAAGAAAATGCAAGAAAGTGAAGGGAGAAGAAGAGAAAATCACCAACAACAGAGAGGAGGAAGCTTCGTGCCTGACTGATTGATTGAGTGATACAAAAGTCGATTTGATTACAAGCATGGCTGAAAGATAGCTCAAGAAAAGGAAATTACAAAGTGCGTTTAGAGAATCAAAATTGTCTGATATGGGCAAACTTGTATTAAACCACGTCGTGCTAAATGAGATTACAAGTGAGTCACAGTGAGCAAGAAATTATTGTGTTGCGAAAAATCAAGTAACCCACGAAATTCGTAGAGGTCATAAATTTTCGGCACCTTGTAAAATTTGCGTTGTAAACTCGCAACCCCAAATTTTCCGTGCTCCTTCTTCAAGATATGCTCCAAATTTCCTCCTAGCTTGATCATGGTCTTCAAATTCGACTTAATCATCGTGTTTGAATCGAATTGAGGAATTATGAGGCATTCGACCTTACAAAACTACTAAAATAGCTACAAATGTGTGATCGAGGCAATGCCGGGATCCCAATAACACCGAGTTATCAAGTCGATTAGTACACAAAAAGCGCATAAAACCCGTAATAAACGAGGCTCAATATCGACCATTTGGGTACCAATCACTCCCCTCAACCGAGACATTGCTAGTCCCCAGTTAAATGATAAAAGTTAATGAAGATCATGCAGGATATATTTGCAAAATGGACTGTCGACCAAAAAGCATATGCAAATAATGCCCAACTTTCAAAGATGACAAATCGAGCTCTATGATAAAACACCATTGGAAGAACAAATGCCATACAGAATAAGTTTCAGTGCAGCATCTATTCCAAGGGAATTAACCTGAACTTCCAACAAAATCTAAGTGTTTTTAGTTGATCAGTTAACACCAATAAGCTGCTAAGCTACCTCCCCCCAACCAAACTACTGCTAAAACCTTAGACATGTCGTAATTCTAAATAGATCCGGCCCACACTTATTTCATACTTCCTATTGTATTGTAGGGTGCAATGCTGAAAACCCCGATTTCACCCGCAAGTCCGCGGTAGTCAGATCCACCCGATGACTCCTAACCAAACGGCGTTTAGCGCACTGTTACAAGGATCTTTCGATCACAAAACCCCTGTGTTTCACCTCCTGACTGAATTGATTTCGAGAATCCAAAGACTTACAACCCACAAACTCCACCCGTCTAATCTACGTATGGAAGACTAAGTTTGGGTGATCTAACCACTGTTTAGTAAGCACCGCTAAAGGTTTTCAATATAGACCCCTGACCGCGTTCTATTTTGGGCGTGAATTTTTCTATTAATGGATTTTATTTATTCTTTTTCTTCTTTCTTTTTCTTTTCTTTGGCTTTTCTTTTTCTTTTCGAGTTATTTACACGGGGCCTTCATTCATAAGGAACTCTAATCTATTAAAGGTCGTCAACGATGCTAAGGCCGATCTTGTAAAGTAAAAGGAGAAAACAAATTTCTTCCTAAATTTACTGATGAGAAACTCACTGAACTGTGTGGCTAGAGAACGCGAAGACGTGGTAATTACTGTAGTCATCAACTCGAATTAAAAACTCATTAGGGTATTAAACCATTCTAAAGATTTGGTATTATACAAAGGCTTCAATCTTTCAATTTACGTGAGCAAAATCACAAATGTGGGTCAAAATGGGATGCAAAAGTGTAGGAAAATAGATTTGCATCAGATATATCGTGGTGTATTACAAAATTCGACTTTTGCAACAGTGAGTAAACAAGCAGCTTCCTCACATAAACACAAAAGGGCTTACGGGCATGAAGTACAAGTAAAACTAAAACCAGTATGAACATCGTTCTCCAACACCAACTATCCCTGCAAGAACTGAACGAGGAAGTTAATACCGAGGAAGGCACCCTCCTCAACTGCTATCGGAGAGAGCTCATCCTCACCGGCAGCCGAGGTGCTACGGGTGAACTAGTCGATGTCGATGCACGCCAATACATCCAAGGAAGCCATAGGCCAATGGGCGGAGGAACCCGATCCCTGTCTCTGGGGAGGGATAGCCGAGACCCGGCAGGCCCCGTGGAGAGATGCCAGTGGTGTCTGCTGTTCTTCCTACCACTTCGATGCCGGCCTAGATCTCGAGCCATGAAGCCTGGGTGGCGGGGTCATCCCTTCGCTGTGGCCTCGTGAAGTCGCAAATGAAGCCGCTGTATCGAGAATGAAGTGACTTTCTCCCACGAGAACCGTAGTTCCTGCAAAGAGGGGAACACACCACGTGGGTCAGTGGTGGAGGTGCTCTACCGCCATATCAGACCGAACAGCCGGGCATGGGGCCCGTGAGTTCATGGAGAGGCAGAGGGCACGGAAACCCGCATCAAGCCGGAGCCACCGGAGGAGTGGTCGCTTGTCGAAGAGACCGAGGATACCGTGAAACTGGGCCTGAGGCTCCCCAAAGATGCTCAACTATATAGGACAAGTCCCTCGAGGACTATCATCAAATTTCACTGGCCCTCGTCCGATCCCTATGGGAAGATGGAAAGATCGAGGCCTGGCCCGCCATCGATTAATGGTAAGGGTGGCCTCACAGTCGCGGCGACGCTCTATACGAGGCTCAGCCGGGAACCCAATATTCTCCAACACCTGACATAATAGGCGAGGCAATAGAAGAGGCGGACTCGGGGGCCGGCGTGACCCGTACGGTGGACCCGTCCTCGAAATGAAATAATGAGGTCATAATCACCCGTCGGCCGAACCAAGATCCTCTCTCGAAATGCGATACAACACTTAGATGCCTCTCTCTCGTACTTCATATGTCAAGGAAACATTAGACCTCAAACGTGGTCTATCAAGCATACGACGGGAAGGTGTCGTCGACACATCGACTCCACCAAGAAGGCCCATAGAGGGAGGTTTACCATCTCCCCGTCAAAGGATGGGGCCACTGCCTATAACCTACCGCAGACAAGCAGAACCAACCCAGCGATGGAGATACCATGAGTATCGAGTCAAGTATACTCGCTTAAGCCGATAGAAAAATGAAGAGCAGTTGGGTTGGCCTCTCGCCTGGATGTCATCGTATGATAGAACTCGATGACGACCCGAGGATAATATTATTGACATGGCACCATGAATGGCTCCAGATGGTATCGTTGTATGAGGAGCATGGAGTCTCTGAGCTCGGTCCGCTACATAAATGTCGATCGAGTACACCTCCCCACAAAATCTCTATCCGGAGCCAACATTCCCGGATGTAGTCGCAGGGAAGTACAAGGTCGCCCGACGATGGACCCCGGAGATGTCCGGGCCCGCACACCTCGATAAGTGAGAGGCGCCGATCTCGGGCGTGATGACTCCTCGGGCCCAAGCTCGAGCCCTCTTAGCTAAATGGTCTCCTCCGGCCGTCCCGGGATGTGAAGGAGCGCGGCGGGCCCAACCCGAGTATGATATCTCCCCTAGGCAAGGGCCACAGCTGAGGAACCTCGCATCACCGCAGCCAGGGGCGGGAAGATCGCTAGAAGTGGGGTGCACAACAGACTCTAGTATTCAAGGCCGTCATGGCGCATAGAGGCCGACTCAATGGAACTACAAGAACGGCAGTAACACTCGAAATATACCCCAGCGCTTGACATGTTTAGGGTATAATAAAAGTAAAAGTATATTTATCCGAAATAAATTAAAGATAAAATAAAATAAGAAAGAACTTGAATTAATACATCGCTAAGGGTAAATTAATACCACAATTCACGACTCCAAGGGTCATAATATAATAAGTTCATATGTCAAAGTAGGATTTGATAAATTGAATAGAGAATAAAACCAAAAAGTTGTGACCAAAGTGACAAAATAAAGATATTAATAAAATAATAAGAAATTAAAAGGAAGAGATAAGTTTGAAAGGAGAGGAGGAAGTTTCCTCTCGGGAAAGTGAAATAAAAAGCGATAAGATCAAATAAGGAGAAGACTGGAAAATAAATATCTCATTTGGTCTTGGAGAAAGTGGAGAGCAAAACCCGATAAGAGAGTAAGAGAAGAGAAAGGAAGAAGAAGAAGACAGTTAAGAGAAAGAAAAGAAGAAAGAATGAAAAGAAAGAGAAGATCACAGGTATGGAACTAGGAATATTTATATGAAAACTATGGGTTGTATGGAACTAGGAATATTTATATGAAAACTATGGGTGTATGGAACTATGAATATTTGTAAGGAACTAGGAATATTTATATGAAAACTATGGGTGTATGGAACTATGAATATTTGTAAGGAACAAGGAATATTTATATGAAAACTATGGGTGTATG
Organism: Tetrastigma voinierianum; assembly: GCA_016808115.1. Lineage (NCBI taxonomy): Eukaryota > Viridiplantae > Streptophyta > Magnoliopsida > Vitales > Vitaceae > Tetrastigma > Tetrastigma voinierianum. The sequence continues at coordinate 475,433 of JAEQBH010001557.1, forward strand.
GATACATGTCTTGGGTTGTATGGAACTATGAGCATAGTTTTGTATGGGTTTGTATAGCTCTGGGTATAAAAAGTATAGATACATGGTTTGGAACCCTCTATCTCGTGTATGGTTTGGGTTTGGAAACTCCTAAACCTCTCGGTTGGGGTTGAGTTGGAGAAGAGTTCTAAGGCTCCTATAGGTGTGTTTTGGGAAGGGTCTAGTGGCAAGTTGAACCAAGAAAATTCCCTATTTTTGATCATATGCGCTACTGACCTTTAATAGTTTTGGGTCAGAAATAAAGGGAATTCGCAGTAAGTCCTTCTGGTAAATTGTAGCCACATCAATGAACTTGATGTTACTATTGAATTTCACCCGACCCTCGTAGACCAAGTTATGTCCTTTTTACTGAGGCCATCTCGCCTAGATCCGGTCGAGTCAGCCATTCAGCCTGTGTCAACTAGCCGGACCTTAGAACGGGCTTTTGGTCGAATAAAGATAATTTCGAGAGTAAGTCCTTCGCGAAATTGTAGCCATATCAGTGAATCCTGATGTTAGGCTTTGAATTTCAATTGACCCTCAGAGACCATGGTCTTTTTTTACTCAACAGTCAATCAGCGCAGAGGTCAGCCATAGAGTCGTCCAGCTGCTTCTCTAAGCACTATGCAATTACAGTCACAGACTATAGTGAGGAGGCCGACAGACCTCATGCAACAGAGATCAATAGAGGTCAAGAGACTATGCAAAGAGAGGCTCCACATACCTCATGCAACAGGTCAAGAGCGTTAGCAGATTCCATGCAGCAGTCAAGAGACTTACGCAACTAAGGTCGGCCAGACTCCCCATCCCTCGTAGGAGGCCGCCAAACCTCATCCCGTAGAGCTTCAGCCTTGTCCTCAGAGAGCCCGCCTGTCCAAATACAGCTCGCCTATCTAAGTTGACTACGATGACCCCTCCAACTGAAGGTCAACTTCCGTCCGAACTCCGACTGGAGGTTCTCGACTCCCATGAGCTCATTGAGCTTCGGTTAACACTGATATGCCCGATGATGATAGTAGGTGTCGATCGAGAGTTAGACCGAGCTCACCGAGGTCGGGTCAGCTCGTCCGGGGTCAGATCTGACTACGTATGACTCCTCCAACTCAAGGTCATAACCCTTCCATCCGAACTCACTTCATGTTCTAGACTCCTATGGAAAGCCCATTGAGTCATGAACACATTGATATGCCTGGAGGAGGATAGTAGGTGTCAGACCGAGTGTGTTAGACCGAGTTCCACTGAGGTCAGGAGCCAGCTCGTCCGGGGCCAGATTTGACTACGTGATAACTCCAACTCGAAGTACGCAACTCCTTCGTCCGAACTCCGACTTGGAGTGTTCTTGGACTCTATGGAAATCTAATTGGTCAAGAATACATTGATATGCCTGGAGGAGGATAGTAGGTGTCAGACCGGTGTTAGGACCGAGAGCCTACTGAGGTCGTCAGCTCATCCAAATTCAAGATTTGACTACGATGACCCCAACTCGAAAGGTCATAACTCCTTCAACCGAACTCCGATTTGAGTGTCTTGACCCTATGGAGCTCCATTGAGTCAAGAATACACGATGACTGAGGAGGATAGTAGGTGTCAATCGATGTGTTAAACCTAGTTCACCGAGGTCGCGGGCCGCCGGGTCTGTACTTCGCGATTTAACTACGCATTTGACTTCCAACTCGGGGTCATAACTCCTTCGTCCGAACTCCGATTCGAGTGTTCTTGGACTCCATGGAAAGCTCATTGAGTCAAGAATACATTGATATGAATGAGGAGGATATTAGGTGTAATACCTAAGTGTTAGACCGAGCTCACCGAGGTCAGGTCAGCTCGTCTAGTTCAGGATTTGATTACGTTTGACCTCCAACTTCGGAAGGTCATATCTCCTTCGTCCGAACTCCGATTCTGGTGTTCTTGGACTCTATGGAAATCCCATTGAGTCAAGAATACATTGATATGCCTGAGGAGGATATTAGGTGTCAGACCGAGGTGTTAGACCGAGCTCACCGAGGTCAGGTCAGCTCATCCAGTTCAAGATTTGACTACGTATGACCTCCAACTTCGGAAGGTCATATCTCCTTCGTCCGAACTCCGACATTCGGGTGTTCTGACTCAGGAAAGCCTATTGAGTCAAGAATCCAGCCATACATAGTATGATAAAAGTGGAACTCATATTAGGTCCATAAATAAGGAAAAATAGTAAGCAGATATGATAATCATAGTATATCATGCATACTATAAGATAGATACAAGTATAAGATGTATAAAAGTGGCTATACGCGTATAAGTACTCCGTATAGGTATAGTCACTCCTACGGGAGATAGATAACTGAGCAAAGTACAAGTAAAACGTACAAGTATAGAAATGTAATGGTATATGTCATAAGATATGATAGTCTAATAAAGTACATGAAGATATAAGTTAACCAGATATAAGATGTTACCAGGAATGAGTACATGTACACGAATGATAGGCATAGATGAATATAAGAATGAGTAAACAAACATGCATGATAAAAATATGGGAATATATGTATTATAGAAAATATGAGAACCGCACATGAAGCTAAATATGAGAATGAATACGTATTAAAGTAATGATAGTATATATTGTATATGCTCGTGTAAATTATATGTGATGGCTATAAGCACTGTATACGACAAGTATAAATACATTACAAGTATATGACCAGCTATATGTAAATGTAAAGTAGAGATAAAGTATGAGATATGAAATGCAAAGTTAAGAATAAATGATCGTGATATATTCACATACGACAATAAACGACAATAACGATTCTAAGAATACGAGATAATGTGATTAACATGAAATACATATGAATCATCATGAACCTAGTGTGAGTGATGATAGCATGCCTATTAGAGAAAACAAGTCCGCAGCACACGTTCGGGATCGAGGCCCCGCTCGGGTCGATGAGATAGATCCCGTCAGATCATTACCGGCCAGCGGTCACCACGCGCTCGCCCTTATGTAATCACTGGTTTCACACAGTGGATTGGCAGCTCGCCTTGCATGATCAGTTGTCTCGCATAATGATAATAGCCGCGCCCTTTTATAAAAATTCATTGTCTCGTGCATGCTGAGTACAAGCGCTCGGGCCTATGTGACCACTGCTTTCACACAAGGAGTACAGCCGCTGCCCTTACAGCTTTATCCACTTTAAGTAGGCAGTATGAAACATAAAAACAAAATGATTTAATATGACATGTGAAAAGATATGTGATATGATATGAGAAGATACCACAAGTGTGATGACAAGTTCAACATGATTATACGATCCAATATGATATATGAAAAATGTATAAGAATGTAAAATGATCTCAAAAAGCTAATATGAGAGAAAGTAATATGAAAAGTAAAAACAGGAAAACAAAGATATGAAATGAGTACATGAACACAAGATATAACAGAGGCGGAACATAGAATTTGAAAACAAGATATTTAGCGATGTGATGATAATGCAGATATGATATCAAGATGAAAATAGCATATATCAAATGATAGTAGTATATACACAAATTAATATATGTATAAGAATATGGCATGCACAAAGATAGGTTATGTGGATATGAATATATATAATAGACATACCTAATGAATAGATGGAACATGCTATGAACACATGATAGAAATGCATAAGTGCTAAGAACGATAGAGATAAGTAAAAGATGACAAAGCATAGAAATACAGTAAAAGTATAGATAGGAGTTATGTCAAAGACATAGAACATGTGACATGAAATAGGAATGTAAAGATGATAAAGAATAAAAAGTTATATGAATATGTATAGATATATGAAATGCATATGTATAAGCTTCTCAGGATACTACCATTGGTGTGGTTGTCCATGCTATGTTCCCACTAAGTGTGCTTTAAGACGTGTTCAACTGTATAGGTACGTAAGGTATGATATGATAGAGACAGACATCCATATTTAGAGCAAATGGCCAGAGATAGTGTCACCACCGCCTGTGATCTCTCGATGTTTTGTATTAGAAAAAATGTACATGTATAAGTAAACGGACTCGTGATATGTATAGATTTTTGATGGACACCACTCTGGGCCAGTAGTCTTTTGTAATGAAATGATTTTGTTACAGAAATTGTTTGTATAACTCATTGTGTGGCAAGTTCACTAAAAGAACACACAATTGAGCTTTCCAAAGATATGGGCCTCGCCTGACTCTGGCCTCTGATCCCCATTCTGCCTAATGGCAGCATGATAGTGGCTTCAGCGCGAGGGGAGTGGGGCCCCGCACCTCATGCCTGAAGAGTGAGCTCATCTCATTTTCTATTTTTCTGACCTAAGGAAAGCAATAGAGAGTGGAGATATACTTTTCAAACCCACAGAACTTACTGTGAGCGAAAACAAAACAACAAGGTCATTATGCAGAGGGCAGTGGAAGATGTAAAATTAATGCTTTTAATGACCATTAATTGAATGGCTCAAAGATTATAAAATTTTAATTTTAGGGGTGAACAATGGAGGTTGCAGAACAAAGAGTTGCAGGAGAAGATTAACAGGCGCAGTTGCGACTTTTCGTAACTCCAAGGAATTTCTAGGTTGCAATAAATAACTTCAGAAACTGGGGCAAATTTTGCTCCCCAAAATTGGAGCACCCACAATAACATGCAAACCCAAAAATTATGGCAAAGTGTTTGAAACAGAAAACGCCAAAATTTGAAATTAAAAGATGAATGAAAACTGAATTTAAAACAATAAAATAAAACAAAATTCGAACTAAATTTGAGTAAGTTTTTGCCCTGAGAACCCACTCTCGCGGATGCCGATAAGAGGTCTCATAAATCGCTGGCGCAGCCTCCGCGCCGTAAAGTGAGTGGGCCACGCTGAGTCCAACTCCCCGCCCCGTCATGCTAATATGCTCTGCGGCGCCGATGGCATGACAAATACGTGATGAGGATCGATGCAATCGATCCTTCATCAACTGCCTTCGTTTCACTGACTCTTCTGCAAATGAGCACCGAAGTTTCTTCACCCGCGCTACGTAGCGCACTTCTTCCAACTTTTGCTCCTTATCCTCACCGCTATCCTTGTTTCTATGAAAATGTCGAGCCCAATGTCATGTCGCTAAAGGCGAGCCGCATAACTCCATCTCTGGGCAGCTTGATTATAGTGATTAGCTGTGGGCCAAATGGCCTCCCAAGCATGATGGCTCTTGGTGAGTGCTCTCACATCGATCAGATTAAGAACCACAAAATCCACCTGGATAGTAGGAATTATCTACCTTACCAAGACATCCTCAACTATCCCGCATTTTCACCGATCGACCGCTAAGGATGGTGGTGATGTCAGGGTAAGCTTCAGCCCCCAAACCTAATTGCTTCAGACATACTGAGTAATGGCAAAGAGGTTGACACTAGCCCCCAAATCCGCATGTTTCGGGTTTACGCAGTCCCCAATGTCACTCGAGATGGTGGGGATCCCGACCTTTGTATTTCAACAAGGTTTTACATCGATGATGTAGAGCCGACTTGTTCGGCCGTGAAGGCCTTCTATTAATGCCCAACCCCTTTTGACAAAGGCATAAGTCCTTTAGAAATTTAGCATAAGTTGGAACTCGTTTTGATCATATCAAGCAAAATGGAGTGCCCACTTTGATCGCTTCTCAAAGACTTCCAGGACGCTTCTGCTTAGAAGCCTTCTTTTTGCTTCTCGTTCGTGGGGAAATGGGGAGGGGGCTCAAAGCATACTTTTGTTCACCGAATCTCTTGATGATTACGTGTTCGTACTCCTCTTCCCTCCGTTCTCCGGTTTTTCCCATGCTTCGATGACTGGCCGCTTCACTTCCTTACCACTCCCGAAGTGATAATGGCTCGACTTCATCCATCTCTTTTCGCAGCTCAATCGGGAAAGCTTAAATCACGCACTCCCCTGATCGGCAACACCGATGAACCTCCCTTTCTCCAAGACTGTACGGCCGTTCGTGCCATTGACGGATGATCAGATGGTATCAATTTTTGATTTGTGCTTTTGTGAAGCCTCTTCAATCTTTTGTCCATGGAGCTTTCTACCTTTTCTATTCTTTAGTTAATCCGGGCATCGATGATCTTTCGCTTCCTCTTACACAATTCCCACCACCTTGCTCAAATTCATGATAGCTTCGCCCACGTGTGATGAGGTCAAGGGTCATAAGGTCGCCGAGAGGCGGACCCATACCAAGGTCGATGTGCCCCTGGGGAACATACACGAGGCTTCAGCTTCTGTGCCAGTCAGTGGTTCTTCCATTGGGATTATAAGGTCATGAAGCATCAGATCAATTAAGGCCTATTTTCGCCCACAACATTTGCATTTTCTACCATTAAATCCTCTTATCGAGGGGGAATGGACAAGGCTCTCCCCGATGACTGAAGATTGACAATCAAACATGGTCAAGCAGGCATAGATGCCTCACCACGCCCATACCTCCCGGTGGCTCGTCCAGCTTCCATCCTTCGCAGGTGGACAGCCTTAGCCTTTAATTCCACATCCTTCGTCGCTGCATAAATGCCTCCTGCAGTTTACCGGTTAGTTTCATCCTCTCTACCTCCTCGATTCTGCTCATCCCATCCTTTGAAGCTTCAGCCACGTAGTTCAAAAAAGTCCATGGCTTCATCAGATTTTTGCTGCGAAGTCCTCTCCACACACGGTCTCCAGAGTTGTTTCATGGAAGGGGACATTCCATCGTAGAAATGATTCACCAACATCCACAGGTCAGTGCCACGGCAAAGAGGGCATGCACCGATGGTCTCCAAACAGCATCTTCTTCTCCCATCATCGATAAAAATCTTCAATGTCATGAGTCATGGCTGCGTAGATCTTCCTCAAAGTTGTCGGGTCCCATGGGCACCGTAAGAACTTTTCAAAATTCCGCCCGCAGCCTCAACCCAGCCTCCCGGATGGTCCTCGCCTGAAGTGAATTTAGCCAAATTTTGGCCTTATCTTTGAGTGTCAAAGGGAAAGCCTTCAACTTGAGTAAGTCCATATCAAATGCACCCTCCTTGAAAGTAGTGCAAACCTCCTCGAAATCCCGAATATGCGTGTATGGATTTTCGTTTTCCATACCATGAAAAGTTGGGAGCAGGGAACCGGTGCAAGGCCCTCACTACCACATCCTCTCGCAGGGGTGGCACGCATGAGGGTGCACTCACCCCGGTGGGTGATGTGATCCTCATCATCGACCGTATGCATCGGGGGTTCCCGATGAAACCCTCGCTGGCTCGCGCCGTGGGGTCTCCATCCGATCGTGTAGGCTAACTTCACAACCCTCTTCAACTAGCCTTTCCATCCGTCGCAGCAGCTTTGCCCCACTCCGCATAAGCCGCTATGATCAAGCACCATAAGCAAGAAACCAACACAAACTAGACAACAAAAGGTTATTGGTTAGCTAAAATCAAACAATTGTAATGGGCCGCATTGTGAGTTTTCAAACTCCTCACGTGAAATACATTCAAATTCTCAAGCAAAGGAATGTTAAGTGGGAAAAAAATGATGAATAAAAGAAATGGTGATACCACCAAAACTCGCGGATGTGGAAATCATAAGTTCAATGCCTTTCTTTCTCACTAGCACCATCCCCTATTGCCAACGTGCCATTTGATTCGTTTCATTCAAAGAAAGGTTCTGGAATCAACAAAATTTATAACCTAGATTCCTACTACTAACGTAGCAAAGCTAATGGCAGTGATAAATGCTCTAGTAATGAACACAAGATGGGTTTTCTTCAGGAGAGAAGAGCTACGTTGCATTGAAAATGGTGTTTTCTCGTCGATTTATATGGTGTAGAAAACAAGTATGTGTGGGAATGGTTGCAAATCTAAAATGGATGATGTGCTAAGAGAAATCTCGTCTCGCCACCGGGCTTAGGGTTCTACGTTAACCAACATGCACTCTGGGTCCATATCCTCTCGTTCGAGCATGACATATACCATTTCCCGAACCTGGGATCTTCATTTACCTTTTTAAAACCTAAAACCCTAAGAGTTTTCTCAAAGATTGCATTTATTAGTAAGATAAACGTCCCAAGAAATAAAAAACACATCTCAAAACACTACCCTACGATAACTAATAGAGACAACTACCGAAAGCCTCAGCCGATCTAGGCGAAAGATCCATCAACCCAAAAAGCCTTTGCCAACACACATTAAAAGAAAAGCATGCTTAAGAGATTTTAACCTATGATGAGAAGCAGGGGCTCAAATACCCTTAAACACAAACATGAAGAGCATGAAAACATGCAGCTAAGCCTAAAAACAACACCCAGTGGCCTTCCCCTTCAAGGATCTAAGATAATGGCAAGATCCTTTGATTTGTCATCATCACTGTTTGAACCAAGAAAATGCAAAGAAGTGAAGCGGAGTAAGAAGAGAAAATCACCAATAAAAAAGAGAGAGGAGTGAAGCTTCAGGCCCGACCGAATGACGAGTGATACAAAAGTCGATTTGATTACAAGCATGGCTGGAGCTTTATATAGGCTCGCGAAAGTGGAAATTACAAAAGTGTGCTAGAATCAAATTACATAAGGCAAACTCAGATAAAACCATCGGTCAAAATGAGACACAGGAGTCACGTGTGATTTCGCAACTATTTAAATTTGAGGTTGCCAATTTCCCGCAACCCCCGCAAATTTTCCGTGCTCCTTCTTCGCATATGCCCAAATTTCCTCCGGTTTGATCATGGTCTTCGACCGCTCTGAATCATCGTGCTCAATCGACCGAGGAATTATGAGGCATTGACTGCAAAACTACTAAAATAGCTACAAAATGTGATCAGAGGCAATGCCGGATCCCAATGTAACAAATTGAATATCGGGTCGATTAGTACACAAAAAGCGAGCAAAACCCGTAATAAACAAGGCTCAATATTAATTATTTTATTTCAATCACATGCATACACATTTTACACATCACGCCAGTTGCTTATCAATCGCCACAACTAAACTTCATCGCGATAATCGTCATTATTCAAATCGGCTTCATAACGACAAGCCTTCCACGAACGTACTAAACATATCGAGATTGACACACTCATTCACATCGTCCGTCTGCAAGACACTTACACTTCAGTCTATTTCCTCTTAAGATCAATTAGCTGATATCTTCACAAAACCACTTCCTCTGCGAACTTTTTCGAGTGCGACCTCCAACTCATACCGCTTTCTTAAACCACCATGAAGCCTGAAGTGACGTTAGATTATTATATATGACAAGTTAGATTTATTGCGCATTTGCAATTAGATTTTCCATCTTTAAAGCCAGATAAATTTTTAACCTATATGCTTAATTGCATTGCATATGTAATATATCGTATTTCTTTCATATATACAAAGTTTAAAATCTTTCTTCAGACTCAATTTTTAATTTTTTTCTACTTTTAGAAAATTATGAAAAACTTAAAAAGATAAGTAAAAGTTTTTTCAACTATTTTTAAAAACTATATCAAATAGGTTCTAAATTAGCTTTTTTTTAAAGAATTCAAAATTTTAAACCACAAAACAAAATAGTTAACCATCTCTACGTGAGGTTTTAAGTTATATATATATATATATATATATATATATATATATATATATATATATATATATATATATATACTAAAAGCAATAATTTACTTTGCATTTATTGGTATACCTTATCTTGTCTCCCTCCCACATTTTCCAAAAAAATATTACTTAATGACATTTAAAAATCAAGAAATTCTCATCTTTTAAAAAAGTTGATTTAATTTCTACATTCTTTTATCATTTTTAATCACGTTATATTGATAAAGTAATTCTTATCTTTTGAAAAAGTTGAGGTTTTATATTATAAACAGCTAAGCACTTGTCAATAAAGCAATTGAATGATTCCCTCTCTATGATGCTTTTTCACTTGAAAGTCTTTTTAAAAGCTCCAAATTCCTTCATCAATAATAACATATCCTTCAATATCTTAGCTATTGATAATTAGTTCATCTTCTTCGCTCCCAACTTCTTTCCCTTTGATGTTGAGCAAGGTTAGTTTTATTTTAATTTTATTTATTTTTATTATTTTGGCTTTTCTCATTTATCTGGGAATTATGTGATATTAATATTTGCTTACTTGCACATAACGATGTCCTTGATTTAGTTTGCATCAGTGAATAATTCATCTCCTTAAATTCCTTGCTCTAATATTGATTCATATCATCACAAAAAGGTTACATTTATTTTATTTCTGTCTAATTTTTTTGTTGATTAATTTTCTTGTTCCTTTCCATTACAACAAGTTCATGTTTATTTTTATTTTAATTCCATTTTTTTTTTCATTGCTTGATTTTCTACTTCATAGTTGTTTAATTTATGTGTGTTTTACAATTTAAATTGGGTTTAACCTTTGGAGTCCATAAATACTATTAAAAATTATGTTGGGATAGTAAAAAATTCAGTATTATGAGTTGATTGTAATATTATAAATATTATAAATGAATATGTTACATGTATTAAATTATTGGAGCTTCATGATATTGTTTAGTCATTATTTTTATATTTACAGCTGAGAAAGAATCTCTATATTGAAACATGAACATCTTATATTTATTACTCCCATTCCTATACAATAAATAAATAACTCTCACTTATTCTGTATCTTCTACTCAATGTAAGATATATATATATATATATATTAAAAGTTCTAATCACACATAACCAAATAGTTAAAATCAATACTCCATATGAGGTTTTGCTTTTTATTTTCGAAGAAAATGCTTAGATTTTTACAATGTTACTTTGTCTGGCTGTTACATGCTTTTAAATCCATTTCTGATAGATACTCTTGAGTAAAGATTCTATTGACATTTTGAGTATAATTTATTGAGTGACATTGATTTCTTATGTAGGTGTAGATATTTGGTTCATCTTCTTCACTCCATACAGCTTCTTTCCTCTATCATCTCATCTAAGAACAGGTAAGTTAATTTTATTTTTGTTTTTATTTTTTTATTTTCCTTTACTTTTCTTTCCAAGTTACCAAATATGTTTGATTTGGGGTTGAATCGTTAACAATAATCTTACTGATGCTCTATTTTGAAAAATAAAAACAGTACTTCCTAAAGATTTGGAATCAACAAAACTGGGATTCTTTTTCTAAATTAAATTTTTTTAAGAACCTTGATCAAAAAGCTTTAACCATTTCATCTTTAACAGGGGAAAGTTTTTGCAAAATTGAAGCTTAAAGCTTGGCCTAAACTTTTAAAATTTTAGCTACAATCACTCTTTGAATATAGAATATGCAGACAGCAGTGGAATTGTTTTCTTCACCCATTCCAAAAAAGCAACAGCATGTTAGTTGTCTCCCACCTTAACCTTTAATAATTAACTCCACATTCTTTAATTTAAAGTGGTTCTCATCTTTTGGAAAAGCTTTACTGTATAAGCACTTAATTCATTATTGATAAAGCAATTGAAAGATTCCCACCACTAGAACTTCTTTTTGGGAAAGTGTCGTAGCTTGTAACACACGAAGATTGTCAAACGAATAAATCGTCAAGTAAAGTCTCAATAAAGAAATAATAAGCATAATCGTAAAATTTGTTAGATTTTGATTGTCCAGTTATATGGAGGTCGCCATCATATCTGGGATCGGGATCCCTGGGCTCACTGCGCCCCGCCTCGAGGAGTTTCCAGAGGGCCATGGGGACAATGTGACATGAGAATGAGCATAGTGTTTCATCCAGACGTATTCGACAACCAAAGAGGACTATCTAGGCTTGAGGACATACCGTGAGCATACCGTCCCGACTTCAAGGGTGGCCGAGATGAGCATCATTTCTTGACAGAGCCCGCCCACAACAGTCAGCGCCATCGTCGAAGAGGCCAGACGACGCCCACATGACGATTGTAATGGGAGGCCATGTAGATCTCCTGGCTTGTTTACTTGAAAGGGAGAGAGACTCTCCACGGATCGGATTTGATATGGACACCTCGCATACGACTAGATATGGAAGTCGTTTCACCGCTAGAGCCGAAGAGTTAATACCGGACATACCACGACTAATTTGAATTTGAGGTGATCACGCTCTTCGCGATGCCTAAGTTATAGAAGCCGACAGGTCACCAAGGTGATGTTTGGTCGCGGCAGATATCGTAATTTTCGGTGATACTTCGAGAGGGTGGGCACCACAGATACTTCCGCTTAGCGCTACCACTGAGTTTGTCGAGTGTGCACGCGGTATTCCATGTCTCCATGCTCTAGAAGTACACCCCGGATCCGACTCATGGTGGATTGGGGAGAGCTTGTGGTTGATATGGATGGGAACCGAAGAGGGCCGATGCGTATGCATCAGACGGCCGGGAGCAGGAGTTTTTTGCGGCAAGGCTATGTTTGGTGAAGGTGTTGTGGCAGCACCAAGTAGTGGAGGAGGCTACATGGGAGCGCGATGACACCATTCATGCACTCTACCCCTTCTTGTTCGAAGAAGAAGACCAGATATTGCTCAACGTTAGGAGTTGTTGCGGTACATGAATAATCCATACGAGTTACCTTTAGGAAGCGGTCGAATGAATCGCCGAATATACACTTGAGGTACTCTGCCAGGCAAAAGCGGCTTTGCTGTTTTGAGTGGAGATCATTGATACTAACGAGGCTATGTAGATGTTGATTTGGCTAGATATTGACATAAAGGGTATTTATAGAACAATAATACATCTTTACAGGAAATGCTACTGGTGAGTTGGGGTTCTCAATTGCAAAAGATAGTTGCTTTCTGTACAGGCGAGCGGAATATGTGTTGACGAGAAGCCGACAAAGAAATGGTTTAGCTCAGTTTCTCTGGGTGGGTGAACAAAGAATGTGATCACTGATGATGGTGACCATCACAGCAAGCAGAATACCATACCGTTGGGTGTCTGTACCATTTGCTGATCTTTATAATCGCCACGGAAGATGGGATTTTGAAACTTGAAGATCAATGGAGCTCAAATCAGGCGGGACATGTTAACAGGAGCCGTGGCCATTGATAAGGCGAAGTTGTGTTGACCAGTTGGCACGAAATAGTATCGAGATCGGGGAGGACTGTTGCGTTGATCCCGAGTGTGAAGACGATTAGTCGATGCCCAGTGGGAGGGTGGAATTATGGTTATCTTATTGAAAAGGTGGCTCATTATTGGAATGGTAGGCATCTTGTGGAATGGTGTTATCTTATTGGAATGATACTATCTTATTGAAAGATTGGCTCCTTATTGGAATGGTGGCTATGTCTTCTATGTAAACTCATCTCTTTCTCATTTGTAAATCATCCCATACATGTGAAATGGAAGAGAGGGGTAAATTGAAAGGCGAGTGAGAGAGAAAATTAAGAGCAATTTTCTTGGGTGTTGTAAAGCAGCTATATTTTCTCCCTTTTAGTGAAGATGCAATGGCAGTGGAGTATAGGCAAGTTTATGCCGAGGAGCCACGTAAATAATGTGTGTGCTTGGTTATTTATTCATACTCCTCTCGTAAATGCGGAAGATAGGAATTGTTATTTCCTGACAATAAGCACTTAATTCATTATCGATAAAACATTGAAAGATTCCCACCCACGAACTTCTTTTTGGGAAAGTGTCGAGTAGCATAGCATGCGAAGATTGTCAAACGAACAAATCGTCAAGTAAAGTCGATTAAGAAATAATAAGCATAATCGTAAAATTTGTTAGATTTTGATTATTAAATAAAAAACCTTACAAAATATAATGACTAAATATTTATAGAGGCTCAGAAAGGAATCCTTGTTGTAAGATGCAGAATATTTGATGGACAAAAGAAAGTAATTAATCGCAATTAATCAAATAAAACAATTAAAGATAAAGACTCTTAATTAATTAAAATAATTAATAGATTATTATAAATCATTCACTTCCACTTACGAAGAACTAGTCATGAGGTTATTTCTAGATACCGAAGACTCATATATGGTAGACAGAGATAAGATAAGTGACTTTATTGAATGTATTTGAAATCTCCATCCAACGGTAAGTCAACCACATAAGCTTTGTTGTTGATCTTCTTACAATATGGTATGATCTGCTTTCATTGTTGAATCTTGCTATGATCGTCTTTGTCTTGAATGTTGTCTTCCACTATGCGAGACGGATTATGATTTGATGATGATCAAACTCATTATCGATCTTGCTAGCATATTGCTCCATGCTCATCGGCATCATTCTCTTAGAATGAAATTTATATCCAATGGTAATTTTGTTGATCGATCTACTGTCAAGACACATCCACCAACTTCCATCTTTCTTAGGCGTCAACAAAGTTGGAACCGCGCATGTGCTCATTCTAGCCTAAATATGCCCCTTGCTTAGCAACTCTTCTACCTCATCCATTAAGATTTTGTTCTCCTTGGAACTCATCCTATAATGAGGCACATTAAGAAGAGAAGAACTTGGAATCAAACCTGCTAGTGTTGTATATTAAGTAGGAGGTAACTCATTAGGTAAATCCTCGGGGAATCCACACCGTGAACTCCTACAACAAAGTCACACCTCCATTGAATTTGAGCTACAACTAAATCTCTACTTTCTACTTCTCCCTTCACAACCATCAAATGCACTTCTTAGGTCTCCTTACACTCGCCTATAAGTGAGAATGGGTCATGAACAATAGTTAGAAAGTTCATTCCATCTGCTTGTAAAGTCTTGGGTTGGTTCTCACTTTTTGATAACTGATTCCTCTTTGCCGATCTAAAAAATTCAGTAGTATATTCATTCATCTTCCTACTACCATGTGTACATATTTGATAAGCAAAATAAATATATTGTTCGCCAGTCAGGACAAAAATCTCTTGTGTAATTGTTTAATCTACGTCGTGTTTGAATAGAACCTGACCTCTGCCATTATCATCTCCTCAATCCATCCCACCATATGGGATTATACCATTTAACTTATAAGCTTAACAATTTAACCTTTTCTGTCATCGGGAAACTCGGTATATTCCAAAGACATGTCTGCAGCAATCCAACGATCTAATTTCGATATCAAATCCCTTACAATATCTACATATTTAGCTCAGAGTCGTCTCCTCCGTAGTTTGGTTACCACTATCTTCCTCATCTTTGTTTGCCACGTGGATTCGTAAATTCACCAAAGTAGGTCTCCTCATCTGAAGTGTCATCAAATCCTACGGTTGGACTTCTTTGATTTCGTATTTTTAGACTATGATTAAAAATGGGTCTAGCGGGGCCAATTCCTTCGCCTTGTTCATCATCATTATTCCTACGCCATTGTCCATTAATCCTTAAAAACGCATGCAATTGAGGTTGTATTAGTTTCCAAACAACCGAAAGCAAATTTTTGGAATGATTGTTGCCGCTTACACCTGATTCCAGCACCAGCCTCGCAACTTGCTTAACGTCTGGGGATTGATTGTCGGCTACTTTGAGAACTAGTATTAGTTATCGATTGGGATAAATCCGCTCTGATACCACCTAACACAGTGTGTCACGAGCGAAGATCATCAGACGAACAAATCTCCAAGCAAAGTCTCAATTAAGAAACAATAAACACAATCTCAAAGAGATTTAGTAAAGTTTACTAGGTTTTGATTATTGACAAACAAATTCGCTTACAACGATAGAACATCAAGATTTATGTGACCAAAGGAATTATTATTAAAACAAAGAATCCTCGCCTAAACGCGAAACTGTAATACTAATTTTCGACAAAGAAAATAATTAATCATAATTAATTAAATAAAACAATTAAAAAAGATATAAAACTCTAATTAATTAAAATAATTACTGCGCTGTTTCGCTATAAAAGATTCTTTCTTTCTTTCAACATATGTTTCGATCTCTAAGCTTCTTCTCATTTGTCAAACATCTAAGTGCAAGGTCAACTAGCTTTATTTCAGTTTAATATTTTTTTTCTTTATTATTTTTACTTTGTTCCTTCCCTCAAAATTAAAAATGATGACTGGTATGATATGCATTTGATTTGGAGGCTTATGTAGTCAACGATTATGATATTTATTAAAACTTTTTCTCAGTTTTCAATCACAGCAAATAGATTGTTCATCTCCTTTAATCTCTTGCTATAATCTTGTTTCTCCTTTATAGTTTTTGTGGTGGTTGACTTGCTTTTTTGAAAAATAAAAACTGTACTTCCTAAAGATTTGAATCAACAAAACTGGAGTTCTTTTCAAAATTAAATTTTAAGAACATTGGATCAAAAACTTGATTTGAGATTGGGAAAACAACTATTGTTAATATTCGACAATAGTTGTTCTAATTCAGTCTCAAGCAATTTGATTCTTCATAATCACAGAAAATCGGGAGAAAGTTTAAGATCTCCCCATGAGATTGAGTGGTCGAACGGTCTATATGGTTTAAGCCCCATGAAAAATGCCCGTCCAAAGATATGCTACCCGGCCCAATTATAAACTCCCGGCAGGCCTGTTGGGCTACATCCACATAGACCCAAAAACAAAGCCCAAGATTTACAGCCGATAAAAAAAGAAGAGAAAAATAGTCACTTTTCATTTTATAACAGTGGAAATAATGATCATCCTCTGCCTTTTATTGTTATTCCTTATCTTGTTCCCTAGGTTTCTCAAAAAAAAAAGCTTTTTGAGCCGAAAAGTCTTTGCAAAGTCTACTCTCAGATTCAATATATCCTTCAATATCGTAGTCCGTAGATCTTGATAATTAGTCTATCTTCTTCTTTACTTCTCAACTTCTTTCTTCCCTTTGATGTCGAGCAAGGTTACTTTATTTCATTTTATTTATTTTATTATTTTTGAAGTTTTTCTCCTAAATGGTTTGGCATTTGATTTGGGGTTATCTGATATTCATCTTTGTTTTGGGGGTTAGATTCAACATATCCTTCAATATCAGAAGTCCTTTTCGTATTGCTTGGTATAGCAAACCAAATATATAAAATCAATCCTCCGTATGAGGTTTTGCTTTTTCTTTTGAATGAAAATGCTAGGATTTTAGTGCTATGTTACTTTTGTCTGGTTGTTACATGCTTTGAATCCATTTCTCAATTGTTAATTTTTGAGTACAGATTCTATTGGATATTTGGAGTATAATTATTGAGTGACATTGATTTCTTATGTAGGTATAGATAATTGGTCTATCTTCTTCACTCCATACGTCTTTCCTCATCATTCATCTAAGAACAAGGTAAGTTAATTTTTTATTTTGTTTTTATTTTTCCTTTACTCTTTCTCTCCAAGCTGCTTAAATGTTTGATTTGGGGGTTGAATCATTAACAATAATCTTACTGATGCTCTATTTTGAAAATAAAACAGTAGTACTTCCTAAAGATTTGGAATCAACAAAACTGGGGTTTCTTTTTCTAAATTAAATTTTTTTAAGAACCTTGATCATAAAGATTTAAACATTTCATCTTTAACAAGGGAAACTTTTTGCAAAATTGAAGCTTAAATGATCTTAAACTTCTAAAATTTTAGTTAGAGTTGTTTTCTTCTACTCCATTCCAAAAAGCAACAGCATGCTAGGTTGTTGTCTCCCCACTTAACTTTAATAATTAATTCCACATTCTTTATTATCCATCAAAAAAAAATTCCACATTTTTTATTATTGTTTTTAATTTAAAGTGGTTCTCATCTCTTGGAAAACTTTTACTGTATAACTACTTAATTTATTATCAATAAAGCAATTGAAAATTTGAAAGATTTTGACATAGTGTGAAAGGAGCCAAAATTGTTAAGCGAACAAATTTCCAAGTAAAGTCTTAATTAAAAAACAATAAATACAATCTCAAAGAGATTTATCAAAGTTTGTTAGATTTTGATTATTGAATAAAATAAAAATTAAGCTTACAAAAAATAAAATACTAAGTATTTATAAAGGCTCAAAGGAATCCTTTTTTACAAACAAGAATCTCATAAACAAGGAAACTATAATACTTGATGGCTGATACACAAGAAAAATAACTTAATTAATCAAATAAAAACAATTAAGTTATTGAAAGATACTTAATTAATTAAAATAATTAATGGGGTGTCCTCATTAGATTCCTACGATGAGAACTATCTTCTTTTCTCGAAGGCCTCTTCTTCAGCTCATCTCCTTCACCCAAGCTCTTTTCTAATTTGTCAATCATCTAAGAGCAAGGTTGGTTAGCTTTATGTTAGGTCCCTATCAAAGCTCAAATAGAATTTTTTTATTATTGGAATCACTACAAAAAATTCATAGTTTACCGACAAAAATTACCGACGGATTAAATTCCGTTGGTAATTACCGACGGAATATCCATTTACCGATGGAATACCTACGGAAAATTACCGACGGAAGTGTTCGTGATAGCAAATTTAAATACAAATCAATAAATAAAATGGAACAAGATTAATAAACAACATGTTCAACAAACCAATACGAATACAAGATGATTTGGCGCCATAAAACACAGCTCTTAAACGACCTCGCCTCCACACACGGTAAGCTTGTGTCAATTGGAGTGTCTGCCTCCCAGATACAACGACCAACCTGCACTTCTGAAATCAGACCCCGTACCCCATACCATCGAACTCAAGAAGTCTTTCCACTCTATCGTACCCAAGTAACACAACGTGCATGTCTGCAGCCACCCTCAGAGCCACAAATAAGCTTCTCGTGACACCGAGAATACAAACCGCTTTCAAAACATAATTCTCTAAAACATATTTATTATAATTTATTCACACTAAAAAACATTAATTTAAACATATTTATTATAATTTATTCACACAAAAAAAAATGTTACTAAACGTTTAAAAACCCAACAAATACCACTGAAAAATCCCCTCTATCCAAACATTCAATACATGTATGATTTAATATATTAAATTCCCAAGCCATGTATACCGATACATTTTATCGTTTTTATTTTATTTTATTTTTTTAATGTTATATGGATAATAGTTGAGACAATATGAAATCGATCAAGACGGTTCCTAATTAATTGGGTATTATGGTGGGTGTGTGCGCATTTCATGCATGTTCATCCATTTAATTATGAGCAAATTAATAATTTGAAGAAATAAATGCAGTTTTGGTTATTGGAAAGTACAAGGAAAGAAAAAAAATATTAGTTATGTTTAGTTGATACAAAATTTTGAGGGAAAATATAAGGTAAAGAATATAAAAATGAAAAGTGAGGGAAAGGAAATAGAGAGAAAGCCGTCCCTCTCTCTATTTTCTTTTTCTTGTCCTTGTTTATTAGAGATGAGAGGTGATTTTTTTTTTCAGAATTTTACTCAAATCATCAATTTCCATAATTTCATTCCCTTCTTTTCCACACAAAGCTTATTCACATCGATACGGGTTTATGCATTTGTTTTCCTTGTTTTTTTTTTTTTGTGTTGTCGATTTGCGTGTTTTGTCATCGACTGTCATAAGTAAAAGTTGCTGGACTACAATTTTTCTTTGTGGACTTCAGCTTGCAATCCAAATGATAAAGTCTGATCCTATTAAAAGCTATAAGATCAACTGTTTATCAACATGTTGCATATCCGAAATATTGCCATTTAACATTTTTGGGATTATCAAAATGCGTAGCTCGAATGATCATTTTTACTATTAACTCTGGATGTTACGTTATCATTTAAAGTTTTTAACACTTTGATTCTCATGCTTTTATGATTATAATGTTAACCTAAATCACAAATTTTATCTTTGTCAAAAAATATATAAAGAGAAAAATATAAGAAAAATGAAAACAGAGTAAAATCTCTACTATGTTATTTTTTTATTTCTTTCACTCCAATTCCATTTTATTTATTTTAAATTATAATATAAAGATTAAAATCATTCAAGATTTATGTATATAGATTTGATTTTTTAAGATTTTCTATTAGAAAAGCAAATATAAGAAAATCTACAACCCCTTCACTTCATTTCATGGGAGGTTTGTGTCTTCCTTTCTTTTCCCTTTTTTATTTCCATCTGCTGGAGGTCAGTTGCACAGGACAGTTTACATGCACTACCTTCTTCTGTTTTTCCTTTTTTTTTTTTTTTTTTTTTTTTTTGGATTTTTCATTTTTGGGAAGAAGAAAATAATCGACTTACTGAGTAAGAGCATCATGGTTGATGCTTGATGGATTCGTCCATCTCAGTTCAGAATTCAGATACCATCCGTAATACCTGCCGCTCACTAACGTAGCGTCTAATTGCCAATGTAATACTCTATGTTCACTAATATAAGGCCCAATTCATAATGTGAATAATTCCGCTATTCACTAACATAAATACCTTCAATTCGTTAATGTAGTACGTAGCACCCGCGTTTACCAACATAGTGCCCACCTCGTTAATATAAGATATGCACCCACATTACTAATGTTAGTGCCCCTATTCGCTAATGGGTACTCTAGGAAAAATTTCTTTTTGTTAATTTAGTTTTTATTATTTATCAAATATTTTTAAATCGCATCGCATGAACTTGATTTTAGGTCTCTGTTTCTAAATTCCAAATAAAACAGATATTGTATTCAGTAACTTAGTTATGTCTATTTTCATGGCTCTGTTTGGGGTTGCATTTAAAAGTATTTGTAAACGTATGCTTAACAAATTGTGGTTATAAACGCATTTTACAAACAAATGGTACACGTTGTTAAAGGCACGACAGTAGAATTTGATGTTGTATATTGTTTATAAATCACAAGGACAAGTTACGATTCAAATATAAATAATACTAAAAAGATAGCTTATTCAATGCTTTCCTTGATGTTAATACATAATTTTAAACTAATGTTGTTAATACAGTAATGATAATAAAAATATTAGTGATGACCAAAAATTCATTCTAATATTCAATATGAAATAATTAAAACATAAAATTGTTAATTTAACATTCCAATATTTGCAATTATAACAAAAACAAATAATTTTAAGATCAATTTTGACTCATCAAACTTGAAGCAATCTGATACTGATGTCTATCAATTTCTCTTTATTGTTCCTCCCACCCCAATGTGATGATGAGGCGCACCATTCGGTAATCCTGAAAAGATATCAGCCAAGAACAACATTTGATGTTGGATCGAATTTATGAAAAATATAATCATTCGATTTTTCTCGCTAATGACTTTCTTTCATTGAAAATTTGAAGACAAAATCCATTTTTCATTAGGCTAATTTGTTAATCTATTGATAAATCAGATCTTTTAAATTTTTTCAAGGATGAAGTTAATTCATAGGTCATATCTCCAATTAATTTGTCGCTCATAAAAAGAACAAATAATAAATAAACAACTTAATAGTTAAATATTTAAGAAAACTTATCTATATGCCGAACGGAAAGCAAAGAATCCAAAGTTTTTGCAACCGCACACCAAATATTGCATTTAAAATTCTTTTGCATCACAGAGGTGATGAAGTTTTATGGCATGAGATATTTAAAGTTTAAATTTTTATATCTTGCCTATCAGGAATATATAAAAGTTTATTTTGTATTATTTTGTCCAAAAAAAACCGCGACACACTCACTTATCAATGAGAAAGAAGTTTATTTGAGTTCGCATGTTATACATTTATATATCACATATGTTTTACTCACTACATATGTTCTCCATTTCCTTTTTTCCTTTATAAATCAGCTTTAAAACTCAAATCGCGATCGATCCCATGGAGTTCAAATTAACTGAATATCCCAAAACCTGTTTAGACCCCAAAACACAGTTTCGATACTCCTCAACGTTTGGGCTTTAATCGCAACCCCAAACGTGAGCCTCATATGCTTAAGCCCCACGAAAAACGCCCAACCCAAAGATATGCTGCACCCGGGCCCACTTATAAACCTCCGGCAGGCTCTGTCATTAAGATCTAGCATGTATCCCAAAACAAAGCCCAAGATTTTACAGGCCAAAAATAGCTCGCTTTTCATTTTATAAAAGTGAAAACAATGACTCAACCCCTTACCTTTATTGGTATTCCTGATTCCTTCTTGTTCCCACGGTTTCTAAAAGCTTTTTTGAGCCGAAAGTCTACTCTCAGATTCAACATATCCTTCAATATCGTAGTCCTTTCGTAGATCTTGATAATTAGTTCTATTTATCTTCACTTCCAACTTTCTTCCTTTTGAGATGTTTGAGCAAGGTTATTTTTATTTTATTTTTATTATTAGCTTTTCTTCTTCTGCTATTGTCGGCATTTGATTTGGGGTTATCTGATATTCATCTTTGTTTTGGGGGTTATTTGGGTTAGATTCAACATATCCTTTCAATATCAGAAGCCTTTCAGGCTGCTTTCTGCAGCAGAAACCAAATACATAAAATCAATCCTCCGTATGAGGTTTTGTTTTTTCTTTTTGAAGAGAAAATGTTTAGGATTTTTATGCTATGTTACTTTTTGTCTGGTTGTTACATAAGTTTTTGAATCCATTTCACTGTTAATTTTATACAGATTCTATTGGATATTTGAGTATAATTTATTGAGTGACATTGATTTCTTATGTAGGTATAGATAATTGGTTCATCTTTCTTCACTCATACGTCTTTCCTCTATCATTCATCTAAGAACAAGGTAAGTTAATTATTTTTGTTTTATTTTCCTTACTTCCCTTTCCAAGTTGCTGCAAATAATGTTTGATTTGGGGTTGAATCATTAACAATAATCTTACTGATGCTCTATTTTGAAAATGAAAAACATAGTATTTCCTAAAGATTTGGAATCAACAAAACTGGGGTTTCTTTTTCTAAATTAAATTTTTTTAAGAACCTTGATCATAAAGATTTAAACATTTCATCTTTAACAAGGGAAACTTTTTGCAAAATTGAAGCTTAAAGCTTGACCTAAACTTAAAATTTGAAGGAAGTGTTTTCTTCACCCTATTCCAAAAAAGCAACAGCATGCTTAGTTGTCTCCCCACCTAATCCTTTAATAACACCTTCCACATTCTTTAGTTATCCACCAAAAAATTTGGATTTTATTGTTTTAATTAAAGCAGGTTCTCATCTCTGGAAAACTTTACTGTATAACTACTTAATTTATTATCAATAACACTTAGGTAATTTGAAAGATTTTGGACAGTGTGAAAGGAGCCAAAAATTGTTTAACAAATTTCAAGTAAGTCTAATTAAAAATAATAAATACAATCTCAAAGAGATTTATCAAAGTTTGTTAGATTTTAATATTGAATAAAAATAAAAATTGCTTACAAAAATAAAATAATTAAGACAAGAAGTGCTCAGCGACCTCGTTTAAACAAGGAACTTGTTAAACAAGGAAACTATAATACTTGATGCACAGATGCACAAGAAAAATAATAATCCTAATTAACAAATAAAACAATTAAAGTACAAAGATACTTAATTAATTAAAATATCACAGCGCCCTCATTAGATTCCCAAGGATGAGAACTATCTTCTTCTCTTTTTTCTCTCGAAGGCCTTTCTTTCATTCAGATCTCCTTCACTCCAAGTTTCTTCTAATTTGTCAATCATCTAAGAGCAAGGTTGGTTAGCTTTTATGTTAGGGTCCTCTATCAAAGCTCAAATAGAATTTTTTATTATTGGAATCACTACAAAAATTCATAGTTTACCAGACAAAAAATTACGACTGACACCCGCTGGTAATCGATCGAATATCCATTTACCCACGGAATACTTCCACGAAAAATTACCGACGGAAGTGGTTTCGTAGGTAATTTTCGCGCTAAACTTTTAGAATTATCTACTAATTTAATACCTGGTACTTTAACATTACCGATGGAAGTGTTCCGTAGGTAAATTTTACCTATAAATTACTTACGGATTAATGACGGAATTTACCGACAGATAGTCTTCCATAGGTAAATTACACGATAAAAAATTCACAATTTTAAATTTTACCTATAAATTACCTACGGATTACCGACAAAATTTATCGACGGATAGTCTTCCGTAGGTAAATTACAAGATAAAAAATTCACAATTTACCGACGGAAGTATTCCGTGAGGGTGGGCCTTCTTATCTATAAATTACCTACTCTGACATCAACAGAATTTTAATTCATAAAATATTTGAAGATTATCCTTAATCATACTTATTTAATTACACCTAAAAAACAATTTAACATGTACATTGTTATTGTTTATTTAATTATTTTTGAAGATTTTTTAAATATCTTCTATAAATTTTAGATGATTTTTTAACTTATCAATATTTTGTCCATCATTTTACATATTAATTATTATTATATATTTATATATTATTTATTTTTATTTGAAGAATTATAAAATTTTAGAAATACACTTTGAACATTTTTATAAGATTTTGACCTATTTTGGCCCATTTTAGTTCCCAGAACTCGTATGGCCGGCTAAAAGCTCGTTTCGAATAAAAATTGGTCATATTTGCTTCGCTTTTGGCCCGTGACTTGAATGGGGCTGGGTCTCGAAAGTGCAGGCTGGCCCCGTTTTACCAGGCTCTACTAAGAGAAGCCCCTTCTCTTCCATCAATTTCTTAATTTTTGTTTTCTCTTTCGCCCTCACGTTAGCAACCCCTAATTCAAACACCGCTCCCTCAAATCGTGTGATTTATTTATTTTTGGGTAACTAAAGCAATCCTAGTCCCTACAGCAATCCCCATTGTCCTACACCACATCCCACCCACCCCTCTCCTCTCCCCGTCCATTCTTCTCACCCTCCATAATCAAATCTAATATATATATATTATTTTTGTTTTTTATGTTCATAAAATCTGATTGTGCATAGAATCACTGGGCGAGATTTTAAGTGATGAGCTCAACTTTCTACAACCCACCAAACACAGGAATCCTGTTTCAACATCATAAATTCCTTCAACAGAAATTTCCTAAGCTGAGAAACTAAAATCAGTTGCAGCAACAATCTCAGGCTTTGAAGCCTCCTGACAACCAGACATAGTCTAATGCTAACAGACCACCTCAAGGCTATAAACCACCATAGTTTGATGCTACAACAGTAGCCGCATCAAGTTCTTCCCCTGATCCTCGTACCCTCGCTGAGCAATTTCAGAAGTTTTTCTCCCTACAACCACAATCTATGTCTGCCTCTTCTTCTATAGGTCAGTTGACTCACAATTCATTGGAATAAGACTCTCAGTTTTTTTCTTGTTCCTTATTAGGGAAGCAAAATTGAACACCTAAGTCCTTCAAAATCACTACGAAGAGCCATCAAGAACTGAACTAATCTTTGCTCTTCTCTACAAGCAATATAGGCACCATTACTACTTAATTGCTTTTGATTATAAAGAACCAATTCGATCCAACATTCACACAAAGAGAATAAAACTGCCATGAACACTCATATATTCCTTTTTCGAAAGAGCACGTATGTCAATTCCTCATCCGATATGCTTTGTAAAATTTTGATTGAGTGTATAGCTCTATAGATGATCCCAAACCTTGCAAGCCCCATAATTTAATGTGGTACCACTCTATTAATGCTCAATAAATTAAAGTTAATCCAAATAATAATTTTAATTGTTTGCTTCCCACGTATCTAACAGAGTAACATAATTTCATTAGTACTTTTAGATTTCAACACAAGTTCCAAATAACATATCCTCACAATTTTTTCCACAGAACGTCCTCATAACTCCAAATACGAATAATTCTTTTTCTTATCTCAACCTCACACTCGTATTGAAACATCCATTCCCTTTCAAGAAGCATAATCAAGAAACAAAATGTTGGGAGAGGCAAACAAATACTAGATTTATTTGTTACGCTAAAAACATTTTAAAAAACTCCATAGATCATTGAACACTAACTAATATTGTGCAATCACATCAAAACATATGATCACTAAAAAATGAGAAGCACCAAGTGTGGGCTGTTGTCCCCTACCATATTAAAATTACGAAACTTCAATTGGGAACAAGAAAAACTGGTAAGTCTTATCTCCAATGAATTAATTAAAAATACATAACAAAAGACCTTTGGTAGGTACATGCTATTAAAGAATTTACAGTACAAAACAAAATCTGATTACTAAAAAAAAAGGGAATCCTTACACATTAATAGGAAATAATTTAATACATATATATAAAATAATGACTCCCGAAACGGTTTAAAATAGTTATATTTTATATGGTTCAAATTTTTGTAAAAGAGTTTCTAAATTTCGTTAAAAAATAAATTTTATTTAAAAATTCAAAACAACACACCTAATAAATAGAATTAATCATCTTTTTAAAAATTATTCAATACATGGAAACTAGAAAATATGGATTTTTCATACAAATGAATTGGCTCCGGGCCCAATAAGCACTTAAACATCTGTGCCCAATCATGTTTTGGGTGAAGGTAGAGTGAGTATGTGATTCAGCAGACACGCACATGTCATTTTTGTGTGCTGACTCAATCTGACAAAGATATGGATGATGATGGTAAACCCTAGGAGGACTTCCCATCCCAACCCTATCAGCAATCACACTTCAGAAACCCTAACTTCATCTCTCTCCTCTCTCATCTTTTTCCTCAAGAAGCCTCATGCCTTCCCTTTTCTCCTCTCGATCTTCCTTCTCTTCACATGGCTTTCTCGATCTAACACTCTTCTCTCTTCAGCTCTCCCACTGGGACGATGAAACCCAGAATACGTAAGAGACGCCAATTTGGCGGAGGTTCTCTTCTCACATCATAAGAGAGGCATATGAACCCTGTCACATATAATAAGCCTCCATTTCAGGAAGGCTGTTTGGTTAATGTAGAAAATTATCCGTGAAAATTTATCAAAGTTTGAGTCCTCTAAACACTAGAAATTTTGAATGAGATTTTTATGTTGCCAGGTGGTGCAAGAAAGAGTTGTGCTTCGGTTCATACAGAGATTCGACCGGTGGTGTGAGGAAATCATAAAATTCATGGGTGCAATGGAGACATTTATAATCCTGTATTCACAATGGCTAGGGTATGTCATTTCTTACGCGAATTATGAATATTTCATTTTCCTTTAATGGTTTTGGCCATTTAATTATCACTCATTTACAAGAGTTAAGTAATGAGGAAAACTAGAGTTTTCTTCCATGGTTTTTTTTTTTTTTTTGGGGCATTGATGGTACACTGTTAAAACTAACCAATGTTTTAGGAAACTAATAAATTTGGATTGTTAAACTTCTAGAAGACAAACATTAAAGTAAAACCGACTTAAACAAGAAAAGAAAAAGGGGTTCTAATGTGGATGTTATATTACTTTTGGAAAATGTTGAGATGAAAATTGTTTCACATTCAGATTAGTTTGAGTATAATGCCGCAATTTAAAGAAAAATTAATAGTGACAACAAAGACTTATTATGGGCTTCTTCCATTTCATAAAGATAGAGGTTTTCAAATTACTTCCCTGTGAGAATTTGTCATGCGAATTTAGAAAGGTGTGTTTTCTTAAAATTATTTGAATAACTGATTTAATGCATGATGAAGGATATATTGTTTAGTTACTTCATAATCTAAGTGCCGACGGTGATGGTTTTGTAGTTTGTGGTAATGGTCAACTTTGTTTTCCATCTTGATAACCCAAAAAGTAAGAGGAAATATCACAAGTCGCCATTATCCAAGTATATCCATGCCTATGGTTGACGAAACTGTGGGCTTTTGAGTTAGAATTATTCGATTTTATATCCACTTTACACCCTCAAATATTTGAGTGAGATTGTGTTTGTTAGATATACATCTCTTCGACTTCTAAAATTGAAAATATAAATTTAGATTTCAAATGCTCTTGAATAATGAAATATGATAAAACATGAAAAATGATTTCTTCAATGTTTTAACTCATAAATTAATGGACACACTTTTCAATTATCTGTTTTAATAAAATACAATATGGGGTGGTGAAGTGTTAATTATGAACAGAGCAAATTCCTCCTTTCTTTAAGTCAGATTTACTTGTTAGCTGAAACTCATTTCAATTGGTTAAATGAATGTGAAGATGCATCCTTAGTCCTCAATCCCAGTCTCCAAACTTATGATTTTCATATTATAATCAATGCCTATGGGCACAAAAAATGTTCTCACATAATCAAGATTGTGTGTACAATTTTGTCAGTTACACTTAGTTGGCCACACATGTCTCCTAAGTCAAAATTGAATCTAGATGAGTCCATTCTTATTTGGCATTTAGTAGTTTGCTATATCTTTCCTGATGTTCCATTCAACACAGGAGGATATAGGATCGTAAAAATCCAAATGAATTGTAAAGTACACATCAATAGATAACAAATAGGTCACTGATACAAAATGCATTACTTTAATCAACCTCCTTATCTTCCGCTTTAAAATCCACTCCAGTTGGGGAGAACAACAGTAGCTGAGAAAGTGCTATGCTGAAGTGATAATCAGTGCAAATGAGGTTGCTGCTGCAGCAAGTCCAAGTGGAACAGCACATGCATTAATCAATATTGATCCCATCCAACAGATTTCAGTGTCAAGACAGTATACAAATTATAACAGCTTCTACTGATTTAAGGTGTGGAAAGATCTTTAACTTCACGTGTGATATGATTTTAGTCTGTTTTATAAAAGTATGATACTGGTATATTGCATGACGAGGACTAGTTTCATGTGAGATTAGGAGTTTTTTCAGTCATATGGGGTAATAGTTGCACTCATGGCTATTCCAGCAACCATTCTTTGTTGCCGAAGATTCTGAGGGCTGAGTGTATAGCCATAAATTTTTTATGAGTGAAAATCTAGTATTTATTCTAGTGGTTGCTGTTTGTTGACATCCTCTATAGCTTTGAAAGAACCTCAAACGAAGATCATTTAACTGATATTTTTAAGAAACTTTTTCCATAATCATGACTAGATATGCACCGTGTGGTGGTGGTTCAATTGTTGTTATCCTAAGTAACTTGATGTTGGTTGCCTATTATGTACCCTCAAGTGCGGCGGTCAAATGTCAAGGTGAAAACAACAAAATTAGAACTTAAAGATGAATTGAAATAAAATAAAATCCATTCAAAAAATGAGTTCAGTTTTTTTTTTTTTTTTAAATACTGAGCATCCTATGTGTAACAGGCATTACCAATAGTGAAAATAAGGGCAAATCCATATTTGTTTTTGGTGAGCATGTTATATAGTATGAGTCTCGCCTGTCACTAATAATAGGAAAATCTCATAATGAGTAGGATATGAGATCTTGATTTGCTCAATAGCTACGCTAGTTCGAGTCCCCAATTGGAGATTTGGTGGTGTTTGACTTGCCTTTTATTATTTATGTCAGTTGAGCTATATTGATGACACGATTATTATGTTTAGGTTGCTTGTAACAATGGAGTACATGGAAGCAGCACAACCAATATTGGGCTATTAAAAGAGACGTGGTCATCCACTTCCCAAGTGCTTCAACTACCATAAAATTTTGATAAGAATTGCAAAATTTTGAAGAAAAATGGAAAGATTGAAAAGCCGGGAACAGGATGTCAATATCAATTAGAATATGCACAATATCAAATGAAAAGAAAGCAGAAAGAAAAGAAGGCAGAAAATTGGTTGAAAGAAGTAGAATATAAAGGATGGTGTGGAAAGGATGGCGAGGAAGCTGGAAATGCAAGAAGATGTTTTCTCGAGATTGGGGTTTTTAAGGCAGTTTGAATATATAGAAAGTAGTAGATGGCTGTTTGAACAAGGTAGATTTCCTGGAGAAGCTTGATTTACTCAGAGAAGAGGATGCAGTGATAAGATCTGTTTTATTATTTGAAGCACTACAGAAAGAAATGAAATTTATTCTTATATTTGATGATGTGTGGGGGGGTCTATCCACCAAGGGAGGTTGGAATTCCAATTGGAGGAGGAAGACTCATAGTCACTACCAGAAGCATGGAAGCTTTTCAACAAAACACTTGACCTGTACGATGCACTTCGTCAAAAAGAAGAAGAAATAGCCATGGGTAGCTGTCCAGGAATACTGAACATGCAATACTGAACAAACTTGAGAACGTGTTTGTTGGAAAGATGGGATGGAAAATATAAAGATGCATGACGTAGTCAGGACATGACTATCAACATAACCAGAAGGAATTGTTCATTCAGAAAACCAGAAGATTTATTATGGAAGACTCGAGTGATCAGACAGAGTGATCAAATAATCTAGAAAGAGAATTTCACTAATGCAACCCGACTTTCAACCTCCATGTCTGTACCGAACTGTTCTAAGTTTCCAACTTGTTGTTGCAAAAAACTCTCTGATCGTTCTGCCTCTACCCGAGATGTTCCAGATGAAGTCTTCCAAATTTCTTCTTTGCACATGGTGGGTAGCCTTAGAGTTTTGAAGATTAGCATGCAAATGGGTACACGCGTGTATCACATAGTCATACACATGCATTACTATCCTACCAGATTTTATCTATGACTTGCACCTTCGTCGATTATAATTTTCTGCTGTGGAAGATTAAAGTAGGTTCATTGGCAAAACTTAAAGAATTGAGAAAGTTGGATCTCAGTTGGAATGATTTGGAAAGGTTACCCGATGGGATAGAGAAATTGGTCCTCGAAGAATTGAACTGATCTCACGCAGTGAAGGCGATCTTCATGTACAATTGGTCCAGCTGGTTCATTTTCCGTAGAGTTCCTATTCGTCCCAATATTCCCAATCTTCTTTTCCAGGCGATCTTCTTCCCCCAATTCATGAAAATTATTTGGTGTGTCTATAGTTTACGATTGAAGATTTTTGGATGTAGAGTGAAATTATAGTTGGAGAAAGTAGAGATCCTTTCTTCAGTTCTCATCTACGCACTCAAGAAGCAGGAGTGGAGCAGCTAAGATTATCAAAAGTACTTAAAGTACTGTTGCTTTTTTTTTACTTATCGCCGATTTCATACTTTTTTTGAAATTATCGTTAATAAGACTTAATAAAGACAAGTATAAAAGCCTGGTTGTTATATTTTGATAAGAATACATTGCGAACTTACTTCGATTATTTTCGTGTTTTCGTCTCCACGCCTTAATGACGCTTCGCTGAATCAGAATTCGTTTTTAATGGCTGGCTTATTTTCTCAAACTGACACAGTTCAGACGGGCTTCACGTGATTGCTACTTCGCCCAATTCGCCGATTATATTTTTAAAATAATTTTTGTTATTTTATTTTATACTTTAATATAAATAATAATAATAATAATAATGTTTTTTAATAAATAATTTATAAAATTACAATATTTTTTTTTTTTTTTTATAAAATATATTAATTTAATACAATAAAAAAAGTAATATAAAAAATTAAAAATTAAAATAAAAACAAAAAAATCAAAACGTGGAACGGGTAGTTTAGAATTTTCTCATCCCCTCGTCTCCCGCCGCTTAATTTTTTAAAACGGCATGTGCTTCAAAATCAAAAATAAATGAGCCCTGTCAAGATTGAGCTCGTCCCGGTCCCAAACCCCTCCCGGTTGTCATCCCTAAAAGAAATGGGCCAGACATAAATTTTTCTCATAAGAATGATATACCTTTTATTGTTTTGGTGTGAAAATAACTTTTTCTAAATAAAAAGCAATATCACTTTTTTCTATTCAAAACTTTTTAAAATTTTGGGCACAATAAAATCAAACAACCCCATCAAAGATCTTGACCAATTAAATGGACTAAGAATTTTGACCAATTAAATGGACTAAGACATTAAGATCCCATTTTTGGTCTTAGTAAAGAAGTAGTAATAGCGACTGTAGGCTGATTGAGGACAGAAAATGAAATGATGAACACTAACAACTGTGCTCCCCGCCAAACTCCGGGTTTTGAATATAAGTTGTTGTAAACTACTTACTAATGGGGGGCTATTGGATGTTTCTCCGTCTCTCAAGACGACCATGCATGGATTTAAGAGCATGTGTGATAACACAGTACTTGTGGTGGGCAGACGATTGTACGCATTTCTTACAAATGTTAAATCTTTTTGGGAATTGCCAAACTTAAGGGTTCTCTTCAAGTTGAGACCGACCTCAACAGAGAATAATGTGTTGTTCCTCTCCAGTCTCAAGCATTTGTCCATCGGTGAGTGTGGCATTCTGAAGCACTTGTTCACGGCTGAGTTAGTGAAGTCCTACCACCTCCAAAACCTTCAATCCATCTTTATCTACAAATGCTATAAAATGGAAGATATAATAGCAGCAGCAGCAGCAGAAGAAGAAGGAGGTATTAATAATGAAACGGATAATGATGTCAACCTCTGTTTCCCCAACTAGCAGAGAGTCTGAAGTTGGCGAACATGTCAAAACTTAAAAGCATATGGAATCGCAAGTAAAAATGATCAGATTCTCTACAAATAACTAGCTGTATGGGATTGCCCAAACCTCCAAAAATCCCTCCCCTCTCTTTCAGTGCATATAACTACTGATGGTGATGGAGAAAGGCGAGCTTCAACACCGCCTCTCAAAGGAATCAGGGGAGGAAAAGAATGGTGGGATGAGGTGGAATGGGAGCCCAAATCTCTTTTCCAAATTCCAACCCATGTTCGAACCACACCAAATAGAGGCAGGACGAAGTGGTCAGCATCATTTTTTATAAAAATTAAAGTTTATATAAAAATACATTTGTTTAGGTATAATTGATTAAATTGAAATTAATGGTGTAGCTCATGAAAAATATGTTAAGGTTTGATCAAGTGAACTTTATCTGAAACTTCTTTTTATATTTTTGGTTTTGATGTAGTTTGCAGAGTTCTCAAAAGATCGACAGAACAATTGGCTTGAAATTATTAAACAAGCGTAAGTGACTCAACTTTGAAAACTACATAAATTAATTTTATATTCAAGATACTTATATTGGATGTGATTATTTATGATGGTTTCATTCATCCCTTTTTTTATGATACAAGAGTTTAAAACAAAGCACAGGTTAGTTATCCCCTCAATCCAAACATCCAATTACACGTATTCATACACATCAAGACTGTATATCATATATATATCAAATTTTCTCAAGTCATACTGTGCTGATATATTTGATTATTTTGATTATTTTTATGGTTCAAGATGATTGAGACAATATGAAATCAATTGTGTGGTTCTCAATTACAACATGGTGGCACAATGCATTTGTACATGAGCATTGATCCTTTTACGGAAGAAACTAAAGTTTCAAACTTGTTTTTTCTTTTTTATCTCATTGATTTTATATTTCTGTTAAAATATTATGTTAAGACAGCAGGCCCAAGGGCAACTGGGATCCCTTAAGCTAGCTAATTAGGCTATGGAAATACTTGCCTTTCAATGGTGGAATTTGACTTTGTAGGAAGAACAAACTCGACAGCTGCATAGAGGAAAGCTTCGTGACTATTGGGCTTTCTAGTTTTGGCTTGCCGAAAAGAATCGCGTGTTTGTTTTTTTTTGTATTTTTCATGAATTATCGTGATTTTTTATAAAATTTTTAGTTAAATGGAAAAAATTAAAATATTTGGGTTTTTTTTGCTTTTCTAAATGGTTTTTCTCAATATTTTCTATTAAAAAAACTGTGAATAAATACAGAAAATCATATATTTTATAATCTAATCGAACTCTCATAATTGCTTAAGTGTATTGTGCTAATTAAATAAAAGATATTATTTTAAAATTTTTATTTTCTTCTCAATATTTGATAAAACAAAAGATGATGTTATAGAAAATACTTACTAAATACTTAATCCAATTAATTGTATTACTGATAACAAAAATTTTATTTAATGATTAAGTAAAAAACACCAAACCACCTTACATATTAATGCGTGCCATTTTAGGTCTTTGATATTTATACAAACCACCCCAAGCCTTTTCCTATTAATTCATTGAATATGTCTCAGTCTCTTGATATGTTAAATATGTGACAAAACTATTTTTATCTGATTTAGAAATATATAATATAGAACCATTGAATGGATTTTCCATTTCTTTAGATTATGAATTTAATTCCTATTGAATGTTTCTTCATCTGTTAAGATCATTACAATTTAATCTACTGAATGTCCTTGTTGCTGATTCAAGTATCTGATCCAAACTAATTCCTCAACATTACTATGGATCAGTAATTGTAATATAGAATTATTATTTTAAGATCATTATGGATTTAAAAATATGTGATATAAATTGAAGTTGTGAAATAAATAAATACATTAAGCAAATTAATAATTATCATAAGTTTTTCTTCTTTCATTTACAAACAATGCTGTAACCAAATTTATTACTAACAAAAAAGTTTATCGATTAACGTTTTACTTATTCAATCTTATGGTCCAACCACATCCCATTGTTAATTAGTACAGAATTGCTTTTAATGATATGGAAGGGCGGGGTTGATTGGGACTGAGTGAACCTATTAGAGAGACGGTTGCAGAACCATTGAGGAGGGAAGCTCTAGGCCAAATAAAATGGAAGAATCCTTGAATCGTTCGATTCTACCAAAACCACCCCACCGTTGATTCACCAGTTTGATCGTTGATTCGGATGTTCCAGATCTGATTAAAAGGACAATCGGTTCTAGATAAAAAATTGAACCAAAAATGTCCAATCGGTTGGACCTGATCAATCCAAATTTAAAATCATCACTTACAAGTAACATTAAACGAAGTAAGAAAATAAATTTGTTAAGTAACGTAGATTATTTATCTCTAAAATCCCTTGTATAGGACAAAACATATTATATAGAATATGAAAAAAAGTAACAAAGTTATCTTTTCCACATGAAAGAAATTAATGTTGAAGTTAAAACTTTAAATTATTAATTTTTTTTGTAAAATCGGGAAAATCAATTTTTCTCGAAAACTAAGAAAACTAGCACTCTTGGTCGAATCGAAATTTTCAGATCTCCCACTAATGTAAACTGACTTCACCATTGACCATCTCACGAAATCTAGGTTACCTGGGTCGACCTCCACTTGATTCCAAAGACAAATGGATTTCATCGGTTGAGTAAGATCTACAAGCCAAATGACACTCAGATTTAATATTGGGATCTCATGACACCCTAGAGGACACACAGACGAAACATGCCACAAGACTTCATATTAACTGGCCTACATTGCTCGCTTGTCGCCCATGAAATAATAAGTTTAAAATAAGAAAAATAAGGAAAAAAAAAAAGTAAGGATGACATATGGCAAAGGAGGAAACAAGGAAGCTTCCACTTCGATCACCTGGGTATGAGAATCAAAATGAGGCGATAAAATAAAGATAGAAAAAGAAAGAAAACGAATAGAAAAGAAAGAAAGGGGAGAAAAAGTGAGATTTTCTCCCTGCTCCAAATCCGCTGAATTTCCAGCAATGAGTTAATTCATCCACAGAACAGGCTACTGTATCAAATCCCAGCTTCACAAACTCCAAGAGGTGTGGGATTTTCCGCTTTGATTATTTTAGCCTAAAGTCATTAATGACACAGTTTTCTTCTCGGCACACTGTCGTGGTGATTCATCCCAAGATTTTGGGATTGAATATCAAAATTCTGGGATCGAGTTTCGGCGGGGCCCCGATTTTATTGAAATTTGCTTCGATCCCGAATCGATAGCTTGCAGGCTATTGTTTCAGATATAAATGATTCAGGACAAATTTAACAAAATTTGTTTACGATAAATAGCGGACCAAGAGGTGTCTCGTTTTTTGCAGCGGATCCGAGATTTTGGTCATTTTGTGTGTTGCTGCTGATTGAATAGCTGCGGTGTGAAAAAATCATGTTTGGAGCATACTTACTGGCTACGTGAAATTATATGTAGAAAATCTAATTATCCATGTGTTGATAATGTCGCATGCATCATTACGCGATGTAATACTATTCGTCAGAACAGATGGCTTCGCATTTTTATACATGAGACGTGACATCGCCACAGAATATAAGTGCAAGATATCTGTTATTCACATTCTTGCTGGACGCAGAATGAATTTGAACGACAACGTCCAAAAAATCGACTCACTAACAGATAACAGAAAACAATAATAATAATAAATTGTTGGGAGAGTAAGAGACGGGATGATCCCCTGTAGTGAAAGATGACTAAATTCGTCCAGAGTCAGGATATGATCAACGGCAGAAAGACCGTAAAATGTTGAAAGGCGTACGACGATATCCTATGGTGTAAACCTCGGTAATGATACTACAAATGCATAACACATCGGATTTGCAAATCAAAATGAATATTAACGCGATTACGCTTCGACGTGGTATGATGTACGCAAGGTTATCAGACACGCTGGGGTGATTTTATACAGTAACTGGTAGGCGATTTTTCTACTGACATCGCTCACCCCGGCCACGTTGGGAAATATTTTAAGGCAATCGGAGGATAGTGGAGTCAAAACAAGTTCAAGAGAATAATTGTAAAAAGGCTCTGCCTCGTGGCCTATTCATGTGTTTGCAAATTCTAGATTTAATATCTAGTTTTGTTGATGTAAATAATAAGTTTTGTAATAAAACTTAAGCTGACTTGTTATAGTGTTAATAATTTTCCAAATTTTAAACTCCATTCAAGAATGAGTACAAAGGCAAATAAGATTGAAATTATCGCATTGGGAGAAATTTGCAAAGCGCAAAAAGGCGGCTATCGCCATTTTTCGCCAGGGATGAGAACAGAAATTCCTCGCCACGACAGAGTTTGTGCTAAGCCTATAAGCCGCGAAGACGTCCCTGTGCCGCGCATGACTAGCCGGGCGCTGCGAACGAAGCCATACAGGCTAAGATGCATGCATAATGTCACGAGCCACGCACGATAGAGTTTTTTTTTTTGCCTCACAGGTTCGCAAACAAAGGGCCCTCTGGTCGCGATAGGTTTTCGCTAGTCGAGTGCTTCAGGTGGCGATAAGGGCGCAGGTCG
This sequence comes from Tetrastigma voinierianum, assembly GCA_016808115.1. Taxonomy (NCBI): domain Eukaryota; kingdom Viridiplantae; phylum Streptophyta; class Magnoliopsida; order Vitales; family Vitaceae; genus Tetrastigma; species Tetrastigma voinierianum. The sequence goes on from JAEQBH010001557.1 coordinate 512,129, forward strand.
CCACAGCCTCCCGGCTCTATGTCGCGACACGGCTTTTCCCTTTTTGTCGCGAAGATGTCAATTTTAAGCAAAAAAATCAATTTCAAAAATGGGGCGCCACAACAGACGTGTGCCTGCAGATATAAATACTTTGCGATCAATGGCACGTTTAGATCATGAATCATCAGCATTTTGATGAATAAATACGTGTGATATGTTGCATAATTTCAGATATCAGAAATTACATACTGTGAATAGTATATGGGAAAATGAGTGTGATGTGTTAGTGGCGGCATACGCACCAATAATCAACATGGAAAAAGAAATCTCAAGTCGTTATATGACTTATGTACGGTAAGTCAATAAAGGATCTTAGGGTCGCCCCCAGGCACCAGCTCGACACCGCCGTGTTTCTGGACGCCAGGCCTCGCTGAGGCCATAGGAAGCCGCGAATCGCCACTATCTATCGCCAAGTGTAGTCGGGGTCAAGGGGGGCCAAGTAACCTCCGATGGTTTATAGCATAGCATCCTTCGACATTCACCGTGGGGGAGGATGCGTGGCAGCTCATCACTGTTCGACAAAGTCACAGTAGATTTTCGAGGCTATGAGATTACCCAATGCTACGAGGATCCGGCCAGCCACCTTCTGGGCCAGGGTGAGTCTCGTATATGGTGGGATCGGGTCAAAGTCTCACACATCCCGAGATGACGATGGGGGAGTTCCTGTGAGCTCTTCTGGATAAGTTTTTCCCGACATCCGCCAGCATGCAAAAGTCGGGAGTTCCTCAGTTGAAACAAGAAGTATGACTATGCTCGAGTACATAGCCAAGTTCACCGACCGTGCACGCTGGGGGATAGACTAGTGGCCACGGATACGCTAAGGCGAGGAAGTTTGAGGATGGCCTAAGTTGTCTATCTCGGGGGCAAGATTTGCAGGATTCTTCCTGAGACATGGATCATGGTCGGGATGGGCTACACATGGAGTAGCAGTAGATGAGGATTTTAAAGAAGATCCCAGATGCGAGTACTAGTGGGTGCAGAAAGGAGGAGCAACTCTTCTTCTGGGCTCGAAAGAAGGAGACTTCTATCCCATGAGGATTTCAGACGGGCCGCCGCTATCGCAGCCACTGCCGCACTAAGGCTTCCAACACCAGTGACCGCCGGATGTTTCATTAATATCACCAACATGTGAGTGTGGGATTGCCCTCGCAGGCGGGATCCTGTGGATACTGGACACCCTGGCCCCAAATTTCACTAATGGGACAGCGCTGACATAGTTTTAGCCCTTCTCACCCTAAGCAGGGCCGAGAACTAACATCGGGCCTCAAGGTTCCCACACAAGCTCCTTTCTTTACTACACAAACAAAGCGAGAGACCGTGTGGGTAAAGGTCGAGACAAGTGTCATGGTCGAGAATTCATGACCCAGGGAGTGTTTACGCCTATCACACCACAAACTCGAGCAGTCGATCACCGGTTATACAGTATGTCGCTTATCTCGCATATGGGCAAAGATATTGTTTGATTCCTCGTGCACGCATTTTATCACAGATCTTTGCAAATGTTTTCAGGGGTTTAAAGGTGGGAGACCTTGGAAGAGTTGTTACATGTGAGTTCTCCCTAGGACCAGGTGGAGATCATTGATCGTATATCGAGATCAGGGAGTTAGCTATCTCAAGGATTCTCGTCTCACGGGACCTTTCAGCGATGGGACATATCGGATTTGATGTCATTCGTACTGGATCAGTTTACAAGATTAATCAATCGTCATTGATTATGATAGTAAGAGGATTACCGCCACACACGGACGCACTGATTTTTCAGTGGGGATAAGATGATGCTTTACCCTGGGGATCGCAGACTCCGTGGAGGACAATTGATGAAGTCAAGCAGCAAGGCTTACCTCAGAGGATGAGGGGAGACAGTGATTTCCGTCTACCTCGTGTGGTTTTAAGTAGTATGAGGATGTCTTTTCGAATGAGAGACCGGGATTACCTCCGCACAGGGATGTACACTTTGTTATTGAGTTACACCCTGGTACGTCGCCCATTTCTATGACTCCTCATAGGATGGCACTGGGCTGAAGTTACATGAACTCCGCTGTCCAACTGGTAGGAATTGCTGACAAGAGTTTATTAAACCGGTAATACCACGTACACTCCGTTTTATTTACAAGAAGAAGGACAAGACCCTTCGACTATACATTGACTATCGACAATTGAATAGAGTTACGTAATAAGAATTCCAGATCCATTACCAACGACATGACTCGTTTCGACCAACCGAAAGAGGGGTGTGAGTCTACTCCAAGATAGACCTTAGCACCGGGGTATCATCAGTTGAGAGTCAGGGAGGCAGACATCCCTAAGACAACGTTTAGGACGCGGTATGGGCTTTTCAAGTTTACAGTGATCCCTTTTCGTCGACGACGCTCCAAACGACATTCATGGATCCTGGCGTATGTGTATTCCGAACCTCTATTTCGATTAGTTTGTGCCATGGCTCGCTGATGACATTCATCTACTCCTACCGAGGAGGAGCATGAGGATTCGCCTTGAGGATTGTTCTCGTGCACTCGAACATCGCCAGTATGCCAAGTTCGCAAGTGCGAAAGCCAAGCCATCGAGATGAAATTTCAGACATCGTTTGTCGGCTTGTGTTCACAAGAGACTCGAGAAGGTAGGTGGTCAGCATGAGTCGAGAGGCCGGTCATTTTCGAGATACTAATTTTCGATTACCAGAGATTACAGTAGAGTGCTCATCGAGGATTTCTCCCAACTAGCAAGACTTATGACTAGATCGACTCTAAAGGGGTCAAGCTCATAATGACCTACGGGAGAATAGCATACTAGAGTCAAAAGGAGTTTACTGCACTCCTATTCCGGTTAGTCCCGAACAGTGACGCAGGTACACGGCAGGTAATCGTGATGTGCCTCTAAGGACGGATCGGGATGTGTGTCTTGGATGCACCGGGAGGGTGGTAGCCTATGGTTCTCAAAGAAGCAAAGAATCACATAATTACCCACATTACGATTCGAGTCAAGGCCATAGTCTTTACCTTAAAGATTTGGCGCCACTACTTGTATGATGAACAATTTGATGTATTTTCAGACCACAAGAGTCTAAAGTACATTTTCACACAGCTGGACCTCAACATGAGGCAATGTAGATGGATGGAGTATCTTGAGGATTATGACTTCACTTTGCATTACCATCCTGGTAAGGAAAATGTAGTGACTGATGCACTCAATTGGAAGTCACGAGTAATCGGGACAAGCAGCTTCCTCGGGAGTGGTAAATGCTCGAGATCAGGGACATTAAGCCGCAAAGACAAAGGATCGTGCCAGCAGGGGAGTTTTGCGGGCTATGCCGTCTTACCACAGTGGTGATCGAGTCCCACCGGCAACGCAAAGATATCGCCCATCGTGACCGTGGTAGTCGCGCGGTGATTTAAGGCCGGGTTATCCAGATAGATGGTAGTCTTCGATATAAGGGGACGGGTCGTGGTTCCTCAATTAACATATCTCGAGAGAGAGATCCTTAGGGAAAGTTCCATTGGTTATAGATTTGCGGTAGTATCCAAAGTGCACGTAAGACGATCGTGATCTTCGCCGCCAAAGACATCGTGGAGAGTGGGATGAAGCTGGCATGTCGAGATTTCTATCGACGGCAGCTTCACGGCCGCCCGCCGGATCCTGTAGCGGTCCGACCTGGACAGGATCCGACCAAGTCCGCGCCGATACTATCTATACCGTACTATATAATCGGGACTCTCATCGACTGTTTTTCTCGCAGCCGCATCAGATCGTAGATACAACAATTTCGTAATAACAAAAATCATTTTACATATATGAAAGAACTACCACCGGAGTGGTGTCCATCACAATCTATACACATATATTGAGTCTCATTTACCTATACAAATACTTATACATATACACAATTTCCTCATTACAAAACATCGAGACACTTGCTGTACCGGTGAGCACCTATCTCCGAGATTTATTCCGGTCACATGTGGAATGTCCCGTCCTTTCAGCCTCTCTTCTGCATCACATACACGATTGAATACCCATGTTTACGCCATTGGAACATAAGTAATGACAACCACCAATGGCGACTGTCACAAGCTTATACATATGCATATTCATATAACTTTAAATACTTATCATCTTTACATTTCTATTGCATGTCAATCTCTTTCTATATTAACGTTTCATGTCTTTTGGCATATCTTTATCTATACTTTTTATCAGATTCTCGTTTGATACTTCACATATTCCTATACTTCTCATCTTTCCGCTTTTAAGACTTATCAAGATTCAGTATGTACCATTACTTCTATATCATTTCTGCATCCGTGTCTATATCATGTCTTATTTCATGTAAAGGGCTACACGCCCCATGCTATACTTTTCACGTGTCGACTTAAAGCCAATGCTTTTCATACTATACTTTTCATTCTTCATTTTCATACTGCACTATCATATACTTTCACAAGTATATGCCATCTTCAGACTTTTCATATACCGTCATCCCATACCATTCATATACTTATATACTTGTACGTCTATTCTATCATATACTTTGTGCTTTCTCGCATACTTCTCGCATTTTCTTTTCTCAGGTCGTCAGTAGCTACCACTTTCATATCATATCTTTTATTTTTCGTATTACATGCAATTTCTATCTCATCTTTCTATATTCCCGTAGAGAGCAAGACTTATACTTTTACTATCGTGATCATATACTATCATATGTTTTCATATACGTTTACATGTGTTTTCATATACTATGTTTTATATACCTTTCTCTTTTCTACTTTCTGTAGATTTTTACTTGTTCATATCCTTTTTACTATACTTCAGATTATCTATATACCGTATTCATGTACCGCTCATATACTATCTTTCACATATTGTGCTTTTCATATACTCGCATTTGTTCATATAATTTCCGTGATACTTTATCTTATCATATACATTTCTCGTGGTCATCGTTTACTTTATTTTCAGATTATATCATTATATATTTTCTTCATATAATTGCATCGTTTCATATACTTTTTTATGTACTGCATTTCTTGTTTCTTGTGGGATCGTTTATAATTTTCATCAGATAAGAAGGGCTTATGCTTCTTACATTATTTATATCATATATCTATAATTGCTATTTCTTTTTGGTTTCATGTCTCGTTAAATACCTTAGAATGATATACATCGAAATAATTATATTGCATCTCGGCTAAAATACTATCACCCAGACAGAGACAATGATCTCCTATCCGCTTATACCCGGTTATCACATCAGACAGGCGCACCTGCGTCATGTGCTATATGTACCCAAAGGTATTATCACCGCATCTGGCGACGCTGATCTCTGGCTCATCGTGGTGACCCTTTCTCGGCCACCCGATCCAAACGGGATTCATGTCATCAATCTAAACTGGCCTCGAGCATTCGTCTATGTATCCGTCGCAAAGAATCAGATCTTCCCTATAGGCATGCCCTATCTATCCCCCCTACCAAAGTTCTGAGGCACAATCAACTTTATTACATTTTCGTATTATTATCTCATAAGCATGAATAACTTATTGTTACTACAATTGCTTATGCAATATATACTATCATTATTTTTAACTGCATTTGTTCTCATATCTTTAGCTTCATATTACGCTTCTCATATATCTCTATAATACTCATATAGGCATTATCTTTTCATATCCTTTTAGGCTTTGTCTTCATTATCATATATGTAATCTTATTTCATCGTGGAATGCATCATATGCACTTCAGATTCATATATCTTATATATATATCTTTATTTATTCATATCCCTTTATATCATTTATGCAAACATCATATCCTTTATAATGCTTTTTATCATGATTTAGCTTATTCATGTACTTTCTATATTTCTATAATGTATGCTTTTTACATTATCTATATTCAGATATGTACCTAATATTCATGCAATTGTACTCATTCCTATTACGCCATTATCTTTTACTTATCTCTATCTTTCTTTATCATTTACTTTTATTTCTATCATGTTCCATCTATTCGCTCGTATTCATATATTCATATCATTTACTTATTCCCATTTGGTTCTTTATCTATTCATATACTTTCTTATTTTCTATCTTTAGTAATAGTCATGTATTTTACTTTCCTATGATTTTCATATATTTTATCTATCAAATATTCATATCATATACTTGCAGATATACATTTCCTTTACATATACTTTCATTACTTTTATGTTCATGTTCATGTTCATATTTCACCTCGCTTTTCATGCTTCATATCATATCCATGTTTTCTTGTTCCTCTATGAATCTACTTTACTTAGAAATTGGAATCATTCCACCGACTATCCAAATTCAAGTTAGTGGCATTTTCTGGCTGCCAAACTAGTCATTTTACCGATTTTACACTCCTGACGGTTTGAATACCCATTTTCCAAGAGAAGTCTGACTCCATATATTTGACACTGGTTCTTTATACTCTTTTTTAAGCTAAGGTGTTAAGGGTTCTTCTCCAATTGAATCAGCCAAATCGGAGTTAATCAACTCAAGATATGACTCAGACACCCAGGACTACCTTATATTCAAATCGAATCCGCACTGTCAATACGGCCCCACTTTTTTGAGTGAATTTTCTTGGGCTACCTAGAATCAGAATTTGACAATGCCTATTTCTGGAGCGTTTTGTCTTCCTGAAGTCTAGTTTAATTCAGCCACTTCAATCACTCAAATCGGATAAGAAATGAGCAAGTTATGACTAAAATACGAAAATGGTCAAATAGAAATCGTGGTATCGGGCATTGAATCGACCGCACTTACGTTCTGGCTTCCTGGCTGACCAGACCGCATGTTCAAGGTGTACCGACATGTGTCCCCCGAAAATGCCTGCATCGTGTTTTTCTCCCATTTTCCATATTTTTCCATCCCAAACCAACTCTATACTTCATACACACATCAAAACCATTTAACATTCATCTTGTAATCTCTTTTCTACTCAAATCCTCTTTCACTACTTATCTTCTTTCAAAAAGCTATCATGAATTACTCTCAAACCAACTATAATATGGATCCTAACCCATACATAACCCCTAATGATGAAGATTCAGTTAGGCCTATTCTAAACCCCCAACTCAATTACTCGTTATCAACTATGAATCCATCCTCAAAGAGAGGGATTTACATGCTTTCAGATCATTTGGCGTTTTACCCCACATTACTTTCATAATCTTGTTAGATGAAACCTCAGCAAAACTCTTAGGTTTGGGCAGATAATAATCATACAAACCAAAGATCCATACTCAAATTTAGTAGTTCCACACCCGCCTTCCTCTTTCTTTCTCTTCTTCTTCTCTCTTTCTCTTCCTCTTCCTCTTTCTTCTCTCTTTTCCTCTTTCTTCTTTTCCTCTTCTCCTCTTCTCCCTCTCTACTGCCTCTCCCTCTTTGGAGACCCAAACAAGATATTTTGATCCTCCCCTTATACAGGAGCACAAGTCAAGAAAAACCCATTTTTGCTTTTAAGTTTTCTTAATCGCCTTAAGTCCCAGTTCTTCCCTTGCAATTCAACCATGCCTTATTCTAATTTGACTCCACTAATTCTTCTCAAAATTCCATAATTTCATACTAACTTTTTCATTTATGTCTTTATGTCCTCAAGTGGTAAAATGACCACTTACCTCTTTGTTCTAATATTCATTTCTGTGTCTTTATTTTATTTCCTAAAATTTATTTAGCTTATAGACTCAAAACAAGTCCAAAACCCTTATGGTATATTTCGGGTGTTAGCATCACGTGTTAGCAGTAAAGATCAGTAGCACCGTGGCTGTGCTAGGCTATCATAAATATCGAGTAGCCGAGTGAAAGTGGGGGAGCATCATTACGATGACTTTGATGACCATTGCCAATGTGGATTAATCGTTGAGAGGCATGGAGCAAGAGGTGGTGATTGGGGATCGCTCAATTAAGTCGGCACATTTTTTAGTAGGTACTACATTCCATATCGAGAATTTACCCAAGCAGAAAATAGAGTAGATTTCTCGGTCCATACATGGAGCTGTTCATAGTATAGATAGAGATCTCGTTCACTGCACACCCTTGGAAGAGTTTCCAAAGCGCTGGGACACAGCTTAATCCATGAGCACCGCGCTTCATCCATGTGACCGATGGTCGCCTGAGATTTAATTACAGCTGTGTTTTAGAGGACATGTCATGAAGAGCCTGATCTTAAGGGTAACCGGAAGGAGCACTTACCCTAGTAGAATTCGCCACAACAATTATCAAAGTAGCATACGGCACCCTACGAGGTTTTGGCGCCGAGGCCATGCCGATCCCCTAATTGTCGACGTGAAAAGCAGCTTTCCATCACTATTCCGACCAGACAGAGACACCGAGAAGGTGGATTTGATAATCGCCGCCTCCTTACATCTCGTGAGCCGACAGAAGAGCTACGCCGATGACTAAGACGACTTAGATTTTTGAGAGGTGGGTGATCACGTCATGTGATGCCTGCAAGAGAGGAGTAATGTGGATTCAAGAAGTGAGGAAGGGGCGCCAAGGCATATCGGGTCCTTCGAGACACTCAGAGCGGGCATTACTGCATATCTGGCCACGCCATATCAACGAAGTTTATCAGTGTCCATGAGGTGTTCCACGTCTGTGTTCGTGAAGCATACTCCCGATCCAAATTCCCACGTAAGGGATCGGGGAGAGATTATCATGGGATACCGATGGGACCTCGAGGAGGGACCAAGCAAGACTCGATAGCCAATTAGGCTTGTACGTAAGATCGGTATACAGCGAAGGTGTTATGGCAACAATTCGAGGGAGTGGATGAAGCAATCGAAACGCGATGGACACGCGTGCTTCACCTATTCTTCTTTGAGGCCATGCTGCGTTATTTAATATCAAAAGTCTAATATTCGCACTAGAATAATTACGCTGACACTACGTGCTTTAGGTGTTAGTGTTTTGAATTTCAGACGAAATTTATTGCTAAAGAATGTAAAACTGAAAAAATTAAATACTGAAATAGGATAAAACTGTAATTTCGATTGAAAAACCGGAATTTTTCTAGATCTCGGATGACAAAACGGACTTCTCATCGCTGAATTCGCCAATGCAACCCAGCGCTACCTCCGCCTCCCGACTTCGCTTAATTTTTGAGACACCGAATTTCACGCTGAAAGATCGCCGTTTACGACACTGGGCATGAGATCATGTGGATGCCACATGACTTAGGAGCGGGACACATGGCATGAGCTATGTGGTGCACGGCGTGAACGCTCACATCGGCGCCAGCGTCATGGAGTGAAATAAATGAGCGAAAATAAGAAAAATAAGGAAAAAACGTGGACATTTACACGCTGCAGCGATATGTTTGGGAAGTTTCCACTTGATCAACGGGCATGAGAATCAAAAAGGGAGAATGAGGAAAAGAAAAGAGAGAAAAAGGAAGAAACGGATGTATTGCAGAAGAAATGGGAGAAAAGAAGAGATTTTCCCGGCATTCCGACGGTCGAATCTCGACGATCCAAGAGTTAAATTCGATCCACACAACGAGGGCTACATGTGGGTACCAAAATCTGGGAGTTTCGTCAAACTCCAAGAGATAGGGAATTTTCCTATTTGGATTATTTTTAGCTTAAAATTCATTTAATGGCATAGGTTTTCTTCGAGGCGCGACTAATCGGTGTGATTCACCAGATTCGGGATCGAATATCGAAATTTTGGGACTGTTCCTCGGCAATCCCTGATTTTATCAGATTTGCTTTGATTCCGAGACCACTGCCCGTTTTGTCGTCGTTGCTGGAGACATATCTGCTGATACGGAACCAAAAATGGTTCATGACAAAGGAAGGGACCTAGAGAGGCGCCCGCTTTTTTATGGATCCGAGACGCCATTTCGCGCTACTGTCGCCGAATAATAACACGCGGTGTGAAAGATCAAGTGCTCGATATACGCTTCATTTAATGTAATTATATGCAGAAAATATAATTATCCATGTGTTAATATGTTGCATGTAGCCCTCATTATGCATAACATGATTTGGCATAAAATGCATATTTGCATTTCATGCACCCGGTTATCGTGGTTTATTAGGTGTGTGTGTGCATGGTAATGGTTATTCACCATTCTTGGTGAATCTGCAGTGATGCTCTAAATGGGACAACGTCCAAAAAACTAAGACTCACGATCAGATAACAGAAAACAATAATAATAATAAATCGTGTTCGGGAGAGCAAGATGACAGATCCCCTCGCCGGTGACTGTAATCTAATTTTGTTAAACATGATCACAGTGGTGAAAGACCGTAAAATGTCGAAAGTAGCGTGGCGTGACGATCCTGCGGTGTAAACCCGAAAAATACGTGGCCCACAAATGCATAACACAGGGGATTTGGTAAATCTAACCAATACTGAGTATTAAGCCAGAATGACCGCGACCAAATATCATGTGTTTGTAACACGCTTGACCAAGTTTGACTAAGTTTGACCAGATTCGACTGTGTCAATCAACACTTAAGATAGCGCATCAAACTTGACTTTTTCAAGGATGAATAATTTTGGCTGACTAAGACACTATTTCCTCGTAGGCCCCGTTTATTACGAGTTCATGTGACTGGTTGAATCGCCAAAATCCGGGCCATTTTGATAAAAAGTTATGACCCCTGTGAAGTTCAAACAAAGAAGATTTTTATCAAAGTTGTCAAAGTCGCTCTTCGCTTTTACTCCGAAAGCTACCCTAGGCCCTATATAAACATAACTTTGATGCCAAATGAAACCCCAATTTCAAAACACCCTTCAGCTCCAAAAACCCCAGGAAAACTCTCCAAAATCGTGAACACCAAGTCAGGGTCGTCACCATTCATAGCCGCGGGGGTTGGGACCAGCGAGGCACCACCCGGCCATTCACCTGCAACACGCTGGATAGGAGGAGGACATCCGCATCGATCCCGCCAAAGCTCACACAACCGCTGGCGACGCGTCGGATCAAAGCCATGGCTTCACACATAAGGGCCACCGGTGGGTCACCGGAAAATTCCAACTTTTTCGTCCATTTTCGGCCACTTCAGGCCACCCCACACCTCCTCCCACCATTTTTGACCCCCGAACTCATTTCTCGGTCCTTTTCAAGCAGATTCTCACCCGCTGAAAGATACGACGTAAAACAAAGTCAATGACTATTGATTCCGCTTGCGCCACCACAGGCTGTCGACCAAGGTAATGGTACCGATGAGTTCCCAGTCTCTCGGCTTTCCATTGATATGATTTGTGAATTTTGGACATCGTTGTTAGTTTTCCATTTTTGGGTCATATTTCTGTAATTACCGAGAAGTTTGGACCTAAATTGAGTACCGGGCTTGGTCAAGAAAATTGAGGATGTAATTAGTGAAATTGATGTTGTTATGAATTATCATGTTCAATTTCGAGAAATTAGCCTTGATCTAAAAGCCCCACTCTTGGAGTATCTGCCCATGGTGGCACACTGTGGTAATTAGGCTCCTGTCAGTCAAATTTAGCCGGTTTCACGCTCTAAAATTATATACTAAGGCCTTTCGTATATCCCAATGCTGGTTCACCTATCGAGCCTATGGATTTTATTTATATTACAGAACTCACGACGGAGATGCAGCTCATGGGGGAACAAGACTAAGCGCTCGTAGTCCGTGAGTGGTTTTTATAGATGTTTTTAAATGATTTGGGGCATATGTTGATATATCTATTGTGATTAAATATTTTACATACATAACGCTTGATCAAATGGTTGGTTGCATACAAACGCGATTATTCTACCATATAAACAAGCTTTATCATTTCATGGCAGAATTTTGGTCAACCTTTAACCGTTTTGGAAGTTTTACTGAGTTCTTGATGAGTCTCGGTGGTGTATTTTTAATATGTTGGTACGTAGATCGAGGCTTTTAAACCACTTCGAAAACTTATTGTTTTAAGAAAGAGATTTTGAGATCTTGTGAAATGATTATAATACAGTATCGTTGGAAAAGTATATGTGAGTAAGGATATTGTGTTGGTTGTTATATTATAATACAGTATCGTTGGAAAAGTATATGTGAGTAAGGATACTGCGGTTAATGCTCTATTATAATGCAAGATCAAGTGGAAAAGTATATGTGAGTAAAAATACTGTGTCAAGTTGTTATAAAGCCGATAAAAACATATAAGCACTTAAGAGAATTGATTCAAGATCCATATTATAGTGCAAATGGGCCTGCCACTCTGTGTCGTGGAGGTTGGATTTATCCAACTGGTTATAATATTTCCACACGATCGCGAGGCCTGCCATCTCGACCTGCCATTAGTTGCCACTGGCGACGAGGCCGATTTCATCCAATCCGCTATACATTGGCTTCCACGACCGTGGAGGCCCGTTTACCCAACGGTTTATTGTAATCGGATTTGCCACTGTCGTGAGGTTGGTTTCATCCAACGGTTATATGTTATTTCCACTGGCCGTGGAGGGCCTGGTTTCACTACCATTCATCATTATTATTATTACCACGACACCTTCGAGGTCGAGGTCATCGTGGAGGTGGGCATCCACTACCTATGATGAGAGATATGGTACGTGTATATGATGGTATATGGTAGGGGTATATGATGGGTATATGGTATGGTATATGATGGGTATATACATCGCATTAATGTGATACTCGCATCGCATATGACGCTTAGTATACAGATTACATGACGCAGCGATATGGTACTATGATGATTATATGGCAATGGCGAGAGATAGCATATGCGCCAAAAGTTATAAAGCGACATATGGTAACGGTACATTGTCGGTTCGTAAGCAATAACCATTTAAGTCGGGGGTCGGAGCTGGGAGTCCCACGGCTTATGGTACATATGGTACGCGACATTGTCGGGTTTTTGTGTAAGTAATAATTCATTAAGTACTATATGGTTATTGTGTTTTCAAGGATTATTTGTACAACATGAGGTTTATACACTTTATGTATCACTCAGATATTGTGAATAACCAGGTTATAATTTCGTTAAATTTGAGCATGGATTTCATATTGTTGACTCGGGTATAAGTCAGGGTTTCGTAATGATTTTAAACTAGAATCTTGCAAAGAATGTACGTGAGTGTCTTGAGATAAGACTTCTAAATTAAAGACGTTATTTTCCTTATGAATTATGCCACCACTCCGAGATTTATTATCTGTCGCTTATTGTTTTAAATCTGCTTCTCAGTCCGTATAGTCAGAAGATCTACCTCGCACAAACAGAATATTCTATCATATCTATCTACCTTTTATATTATCGGGATTCTGTGTATTTCATTTGTAACCCTACCACAAAACACTCTGTAACGTTGATTTTAGTATCGAACTCATATGATCCATAAGGCGCCATGTAGTGGTCTTTATATATAATTGAGATATTAAATTAATCGTGATGTGTTTACTCTCTCATGGAGTTCCAATCAGATCTTCCCTAGGGATTGTACGTTGGGATTCATGACCACCCGCAAACCCTGAGGTATCCGGCCTGGCCTCATCACTGTCCCAACTGTTATTATCAGTGAAACACTGAATCACTGTTTTTACCTCTTGGTATCGCATGTGTTAGTGAGCCTGGTCAGACTCCCAAGGGCATAACTAGTCCATCTCATATAACACAAATATTCCATGCAGTGACGCATTTTCTCGTATGGAATCGTGGTATGATGTAATGCGTGCCACAAGACGTGCATTTTAAAGGGAAAGGTACTTATGAGAATTTTCACTGTGACATTGCTCACCCCATCATGGGGAAATATTTCGTGCATCGAAGCAATACAGGAGCCGAAATGTCCAAGAGAATAATTGTGAAAAGGCCGCCCACAGCCTATTCATGTGTTTTGAATATCCGGGCTTTGTCGATGTAAATAATAAGTTTTGTAATAAAACTTAGTTTGGACTCGCTCAGGTAGTGTTAATAATTTTCCTGCATTTTAAACCAATTCCGAAATGAGTACAAAAGGCACAAGATGGGAAATTATCGATGGAAGAAATATCAGCGCGTAAAAGGCGGGCTACCCGCCCATTTTCGCTATGAGTTGCGCACAGAAATTCCTCGGTCCCACAGCTTGTGCCGGAGCCCTCCGTGTCACAATAGGGAATTCATGTCACCTATTGATGGTCCTCGTGCCAAGCGCATGACTGACACTTCGAGCGCCAACGGTGTGCCCGCTGCCAGAGCGCACACGCACCGCAAGCGCTGACATAGCTTTTTTTTTGCCCTATGCCTAATAGTGGCCCTCTGCCACACAAAGTTTTCGCTTCAGGCCTGCAAGCCAGGTCGCGACAAGGGCGCATACGGGTCGCGCACGCAGCCTTCACGCGGCTCTATGTCGCATGCTCTGTAATTAAGAAAAAAATTACCCCAAAATAGTGGACGCTACATTTTTTATATGGAAACAAACGATTAATATTTTATTACCTTACATACCTCTATGGACCAAGACCTTATTTCAATGTATATATATATGATTTGGGCTTAGGACCATAGGTCTAAGCAGAACATTTAGTTTATTTGTTCTTTACTAGATATTCCAAAAGAGATACTAAACTTTTTATGCTTCTTAATCTTCTGGTCTATATGATATTTTTTTCAAAAGTGAATTCTTTGCTTCTTTGAGAGGAGGCTTAGCAATATATCTTTGATAAGATCCCACCTTATATTCTTTGGAAGATTTTTCCTATAAATATGATTAGATATTTGATTAGCTCATCTCTTTTGGACAAAGCTTCACTTTCACCCTTCATCTAAGGTCAAGGTTAGTTTTACTTTCATTTTATTTATATATTATTTTTGGTTTGCAACTTCCAATTGTCAAGATTGCTTAATTATTTTCATTAAATATCCTTTGTGAATTGAATCATTCATGATTTCGCATTTTCATTTTTGGTTTACCTTAAGAGAATCCAAATTAAAAGAGTAAAATAGATAACATAAAAACAAAATTTTCTAAAAGATTATAAATTCTTCATGTTAGTAATGTATTAAAAAAAATGAAGATAAAGTTGGAAAAGGGTATGAGAAAATATTTTAAATTCATATGCATTTTTATTTATCTTTATTTATTTTTCTTGTTCACTCTCACCCAAACTTTCAAAGGTCCAAATAGTTTGAAGTTCTAAAGGAGGCATAAGAGATAAACCAAGCATATTAGGTCACCATTTGAGTTTTGGAACTTAACTTCTGTAATAATTTCACCAAAATTTTGGGGAGGTATCCCTAGTTTAGGATTGTCTAATTTCAAAAAATTATAAAGTTATAACAAAATAGAGAGTAAGAGCAAAGAGAAAGAACAATGAAAAATAAATTTAAAATTAATAAATTATTTTCATATATTACTTCAATTTCATTCTACCTATTTTCCTAATTCATAAATAATTTAAATATGTACAAAATTTTTATTTAATTTTTAATTATATGTAATTTTCTTTACACTTTTGCTTATAAAAACAAATATGAAAAAGTTATTTTCCTTTTCAATATTTCTGTCAAATATATAATAAATCTCAAATACTTATTTTTTTTCTTAAGTAATTTTCTTAGATACACTTAATAGTTTTTTTTTTTTTTGAAGAAACATTTAATAGTTATTCTCCTAGGTAATAAATCTTATTCACAATTGCTTATAGGTTTAAAGTATATTTGTAATTATAAATGTAGTGGAGTTAAAAGTTTTTGATAATCTTTTTATCAAGTTTTCACTTGTTCTTGAAAATAAGATTAAAAAAGCAACAAGAAACAGAAAATTTAGATTACTTTTTACAGTGTTATATAAATCAAGAGAATAAAAGTTAGACTTTATTAGGGAAATGTTTTTTAAATATATTCTAATGTTTGTGAAGAAGCTTGTTGGGAACCTAAATATTTTAAAAATAAATTTTTATATGTAATACTTTATTATTAATCATTCTCATAATTCTATAATTATTTAAAATGCAAAATAAACTCAAAGATCAAGAATATCCATTTTTAAAAATAATAGTATAGTGGTGCAATGAAAAAAATGTTAAATATGTTTTCTAGTTTTATAAGAGTTAAATATTTTTATTTATTTTAATGTTTTGGAGGATGAAATATCACTTTTTACAACAATTTCCAAACAAGAATGGTTGGAGAAGTTCCTCCCAATGTAATGTCACCTGAGATTATAGTTTATTCACATACTGTAAGGTAATCTTGGGTTACATAAGTTTCTATGAAATTTATGTTGTGCTTTGCTTCTTGATTAAAGTTAAAAACTCTAAAATAAATATTTATTTCTAAAATTACTGTAAATAAATAAAAATTTATAAAAAGAGTATATGTTGAATGGTAGAAAAGTTATTCACAAACTTTAGTTTCTTTGAATAGTTTTAGAATAAAAAGAATTGCCTAAGAATAGCAACAAAAAATAATTGGAAAACAGATTTAACCCTATTTTTTTAGCTCAGTTTTTTCTTTATTCTACTTTTCCTTACTATTTACTATTTTCCTTAAACATGACAAATGACCACTTTAAAGAACATTAGAATACTTTCAGAAGAAGCCCAAAAGTTCAAAACAACTTTCTCTTCACCTTTTCACTATTTATATGTTTTGATTTGTTTAGGTCTTTGTCATGGATGATATTTACCTGTCTTCAATTTTTGATTTTATTTTAGAGTAAATAAAAACATATAATCCGATCTAATGTTATTATGCGAATGCTTATTTTGCTTTACAAAACAATAGCTTGTTTTGATCTAACATGATTTGGTTTCATGTAACATATGATCATTTTCTTATTTATGATATATCTTTTATCAATTCATATCATTTGATCAATTTCTTGAATTATAAGCTATGTGATTTGAGTCTCAGACAACTTAAAACCCTCCAACAGGGTTAGCTTGGTAATTAGCACTTGAACAACCAATTTAGCCCCTAGCCAAATAGCTTTATGTAATGGACTCTATATTGGTTTTGATTTTCTCCTTCTCCTAAAAGTTGCTTAAAATGTATTATATGGATTTTGTTTATTTTATTATATTAGAATATTGAATATTAATTCATCAATGACCAATGCATTTTTTGTACTTTCTTTATATGTTCATTTGGTAAAAACCTGATATATAGTCATTTATATTGTGTTGATTTGTTGAAATATTGCAAAGCATGGTTTATCATACAAAAATATTATCGATTGTTGTGTACCTTGTATTGAGGAGCTTTTTAATTTTGCTAAGGACATAATTACAATTTTTTCAAAGTGTTTGACTAAAACTCTTCATTTTGGATTTCAAATATCCAAATGTTTTATCCATTATTTAAGAAACTATAGAGAGATGTTTCAATGCTTTTCTCGTTAACAAAAATGTGACACATTGTCAGCTTTTAAAATAAGAGTTTTTTTTAAATATAATTTGATATATATAATTCAATCTTTCAAATAAGAACAAAATCATATTTTTATTTTACATCTTCCATATTATTAAATATTTTTAATATATTAATAAATAGAACTTAGCTTTTATTTGGTAATGAACAACAAACATTAAATTAACTAGCCTAGAAACAAAATTTCACATATTATTGAAACAAGGGCTTAAGATACAAACTAATACAAAATTATGGAATGTAGTTAGGGCATATTGTTGGTACAGATAGAGCTTGTATTTTTACCGTACATTCCAAATAATAATTTGGTATATTTTGTATCCTTAATTTGCTTATCATAAAAATAACCCATCCTTCAATATTTTGTATGCAAATCTTTATCTACTTCAACATTTGGTACCAAGCTTCATTCCATATCAATTATCCAAGCACAAACAAATCCTGCAGGTTCTCTATTTCCATTTTATTTTAGCATTTATGTTTCTATGCTCTTGACTTAAGTTAAATCAATAGCTAGCCTTTTTAGAATGCAATGAATATGTTAGATGATTCCTGATGGATCGAAAGCATTTCTCTATTCACTTTGAATGTGCATACATACATTCTATTATTTAGAATGCATTAATTTTTACTACAGGTGCTAATATTGGTAATAATTTTACTTGATATGTCTTATCTATTCATTTCATTTGACTTATTTGTTTAAATCAGAACTGTTAATTGAACTAGATACTCATGATTTATTAATAGGATGTATAAAAATTGAAACTCAGCGACATAAGGTTGCGTGCTCGTTCTTAAAAAAAGTATTGTTAAAAAAATAAATGCTGGAGAATACGATTATATAGTTGCGTATAACGAAAACTCCGAAAAAATCTAAATATACATAAAATTATTTAGGAAACTTAAGGTATTCTTAAATTATCTAACCTTTATATGACAATTAAAATAAATAAAATACAAGCTTACCGACAAATAAAAATAATATGTTGAATTTAACCTTTATTATAATTTCTTTAATTTTTCTCTCTCAGGTTCTTTCATTTACTTACATTTTTCATTATTTTCTAGGAACCAAACATAACCTAAGCATTTATTGGTGACCACATATGATTGATAATAACTTAATTCATTTTTATGAATCCACTAGATGCGAGGAGGCTTCCATAAAAACCTAAGAAGAGCGTTGACTCTATTGTATTGTTATGTTTAAATTTTTCTCTTTCTCTAAAAAGGCATATTTGATAGATTTTCGTAGTAATGGAGTTGTTAGATTTGTCATAATTTTAATCGAAGTATTAATTGATGACAGTTTTTATACACAAGGTTGTTTAACAATGGAGTATGTGGAAGTTACAGTACTAACAAGCATTACGCTATGTTGAAAGATTTGTGGTTCCCATTTCTGATGTTTCAACTATCGCAAAATTCTTGATAAGAATTGTACTACTCTTAAAGAGAAAATGAACCGATTGAAGTGTCGTGAGCAAGATGTCTATTCCGAATTACAAAATGCACAGTATCAACGAAAGAAAGAAAAAAAGGAAGTTGAAAATTGGCTAAAAGAAGTGCAAAATATGAAAGATGAGGTGGAAAAGATGGAGGGAGAAGCTAGAAGCAAAGGTGTTTCTGAAGATTGAGGTTGCTAAAGGAGTCTGAGGATACCCAGAAAAGTAGATGATCTACTTGAATGCGGTATATTTCCAGAAGTGATTTTGATTGATAGAAGTTGGGATTGAAGTGAGCGCATTGTTAGTAACACACCAACAGGTGAAACTACAATAAAAATATGAAGATATTAAAATTCTTGAAGAAGGTGGAAACCCAGTATTGGAGTTTGGGGGATGGGGGAATCCATAAACAACTATTGTCACTCATATTCACAATCTCCTTTTGGAAGAAAAGGATACTTTGGGTCTGTGTATTGGTGACTGTTCTAAAAAGATTCAAGTATTCGCAAGTTGCAGGATATATTGTTGAGAAAATAAATTTACATTTTACAAGAAGAAGATGAAAGGAGAAGATGTGCTTAATATATGATGCATTGGGGAAAGAAAAAGAAATTTTGTTGTTATATTTACAGATGTGGGAGGTTTATCCACCAAGGGAGGTTGGAATTCCAATTGGAGCACCTGATCACGGAGGAGGAAAACTCATAATCACCACCAGATCAAAGGAAGTGTGCTTGAAAATGGGGTGCAAAGAAATCATCAAAGTGGAACCCCTTTATGAGGAAGAAGCATGGAAGCTTTTCAACACAACACTTGACCGGTACAACCCACTTAGCCAAGAAGAAGAAAAGATAGCCAAGGATATTGTCAAGGAATGTGCCGGATTACCTCTCGCCGTCGTCACAACAGCTAGAAGTATGAGTGTTGTATATGATATTGCTGGATGGAGGAATGCCTTGAATGAGTTGAAGGAGCATGTTAAAGGGCACACACTGACATGGAAAAATGCAGGCGTTCAGAATATTGGAATTCAGCTACAATCGCTTGAATGATCTAAAACTTCAAGAATGTCTATGTACTGTGCATTGTTTCCTGAGGGATTATGAGATCAGAAGGGCAGATTTCAGATCGATATTGGATTGTTGGGAGGGGTTGGTAGAAGTAGATGGGAAGTAGGCAAGCAGAGTATGACAGAGGGCACAAGTATACTGAACAAACTTGAAAATTTGTGTTTGTTGGAAAGATGTAAGAATGGAAAGTATGTGAAGATGCATGACGTGGTTAGGGGACATGGCTATCAACATAATAACAAGAAGGAATTCACGATTCATGGTGAAAATCGGGAGAAAGCTTGGGAAGATTCCTCAAGGAGACTGAGTGGCTTCAGCTCAGTCTGAAAGAGCTCTTTGCTGATAGCCAACTTTCATCTTCCATGCTTCTGTGCCCGACTGTCCTAGACTTTCTACCTTGTTTCAAAACTTCCTCAACACCTTGCTTTTATCTCATATGAAGAAGGTCTTCCAAATGAATTCTTTATGCACGTGGTGGGTAGTCTTAGAGTTTTGGACTTGTCATTCACATCAATTACTTTCCTACCAGATTCTATCTATGACATGGTGAATCTTCGAGCTCTACTTCTTAATGGTTGTGAGAGATTAGCACAGGTAATGTTCATTGGCAAAGCTTAAAGAACTGAGAAGGTTGAATCTCCATTGACTCAATTTGGAAAGGTTACCCGATGGGATAGAGAAAATGGTCCACTTGGAAGGAATCTCTATGGTCCAGAGACAGTAGAGTCATGGGTTATGAGAATCCCTAAGCTGCTCTTGTTCCCTCATTTACTTCCTAATTCATTTCATCTGCAGTGTCTAACACTTTATGATGAAAGACTTTTCGATGTGGGGAGCGGAGTGAATTGGAGTAGGTTGAGAAAGTTAGAGATACTCTGATGTCGCTTACAATCTACACAAATTCAATAGTTACGTGAGTGAGCAGCACTACTAAAGATCACTCACTATCGCCTCCAATTGAATGGCAGGCGATATCACGTGTCTTTGATGTCTTAGTAAAGAAGTAAAAGTATCGGACCATAAGCTGATTGGAGGGACAGAAAAAGAAAAAAGAAAACGATGAATATTATCATCATTGCCCAACTTGTACTGCTCCTCACAATCTCAGGATTCCTGGGGATTCTTAATTGTGAACTATTTCCCAGTGGGGGTTATTGATTGCTCTGCCATCTCTCAAGATGCACAAGTGGATTTAAGCACGTGAGATAAAAAGGTGTGTTGGGATAGAATACGTGGTGGGCAGACGACCGCATTGCCTCACAAACACATTGAAAATTGAGTACTTGCCAAATCTTATGGTTCTTTCAAGTTGAGACCAACAGAGAATATTGCAAGTTGTTCTATCATCAGTCTCAAGCACTTGTTCGTGAGTGGATGCTCCAATCTGAAGCACTTCTTGTTCATTTGGCTGAGTTAGTGAAGTCCCACCACCTGCAAAACCTTCATTCCATCTTAAGGCCCATACCTGCAGTGAACTTGAAGATATTATAATAGTAGTAGAAACCTGTAAAGAAGCAGCAGAAGAAGAAGGCATAATGAGTTCTGAAATGAATAATGATTCAATACCCTCCGTTTCCTCAACTTTCAGAGTTTGTACAGTTGGGGCTATTACTAAAACTGAAAAGCATATGGAAGAGGGAAAATGACTTAGATTCTTCAAAAACAACTATCAGTATTGAATTGCCCAAACCTTCAAAGGCCCCTTTCGATGGAAACAACTACTTAAATGGTGATGATGATGGGAGAAAGTGAAGAGTTTATCCCGCCCCTCAAAGTATTAAAATCAGGGAGAAAAAATGGTGGGATAAGGGTGAATGGGTTCAAATCTTTTCTCCAATCCTCTTCATACCTCTGGAATCATTGGTCAGTATTATTTTATTTTATTTTATTTTTATAGAATGGATTAACCATTTGATCATTTGATTACTTCTTTCAGCGCTCTGCAAGCTTACTTAATTAATTAAATATACACTAAACCATCATTAGTTTCAAATATTATCAATTACTATTCTTATAAATTTATCTCCATTTCCAAAATTCCATTTTTTCTTTTTCTGCAAAGATATATGCGACGTTTTATGTAAATATGTTTAATGATTATGTACAAAAAATAAATATATTTTTGGTCTGACTGAACATTATCTAAAACTTCTTTTTATATTTTTGGTTTGATGTGGTGCCCAATGAGTTTATATTTGATTACGTCTTGGGACGTGGAAGACATTTATGATCATGTAAGTGAATTAACTTTGAAACATATAATTTATATTATTTAAGATATTTATATTGATGTCATTATTTATTTTCATTTTATTATTTTTCTTTCTGTGATATAGGATTAACAGAATACCACAGAAAACCCTCTATCCAAACATTCAATACAGGTAAGATATTTATTTATTTTCATCTTTTTTTTTTCTATGATACAGGGATTAAGAGAATACCATTGAAAAATCCCCTCTATCCAAACATTCAGTACATGTATGATTTAATATACTAAATTCCCAAGCTATGTATGTTGATACATTTATCTTTATTTTATTTTATTTTATTTTAGTTATATGGATAATAATTGAGACAATATGAAATCAATCAAGACGGTTCTTAATTTAATGGTAAATATGGTGAAGTGCATTTTTACATGCATGTTCATCCATTTAATATGAACAATTATGTTTCTGGAAGAAATGAAATGTTGGGTTTGGTTATTGGAAAGTATTAAGGAAAGAAAAAAAAAATATTAAAGATAATGTTTAGTTGATACAAAATTTGAGGGAAAATATAAGGGAAAGAAAATAAAAAGGAAAAGTATAGGGAAAGGAAATAGAGAGAAAGTCATCCTCTCCCTATTCTCTTTTTTTTCTGTCCTTGCTCATTAGAGACGATGCCACTTTTGCACCCTACCAAATCACTAATTCATCATTTACCCTTTTCTTTTTATAAATGTGCCGTTTCTTACATACCGTTATTGCCATATTTGTTTTTTCCCCGTGTTTCGTGTTTTTGCAGTAGGGTGACCGTTTTTGTTGTCGATCGTTACTTAAATGGGCTATGTCATTTTACCGCTATCTTTTTCAGTGCTCGTATTTGCATCTAAACTGATGTAGCCTAATCAAACAAAGATAAGATTAAATCACGCTCACGCATACGTCGCATATCCAAATATTGTAAGCACTTAGTGCAGATTTCAAAGATTATCAAACGCAGAGTCTTAAGCCTATCATTTTTGCTATTAACTTGAATGTTGCGTTATCCTCTAAAGTATTTAGCATTTTTGATTATGTGTTTATATAGATTGTAGTGCTAATCTAAATCAATAAATTTTATCTTTTTTAAAAAAATAATAGAGAAAAAAATAAAAATAGAGTAATTATATTTATTTTCTACTTCCAATCTCCCATTTTTATTTATTTAATTATAAATATAAAGATTAAAATCATTCAATATTTATGTAAGTTTTTTAAAGTAATTTTGTGTAACCGCAAAACTAAAAATGTTTTTCTAACTCATACTTCCTATTTTAAACTTAAATCTATTTTTTACTGGATAATCACATGGCTACCCGTCCAAAGTAATGAATATTTTCAAGGAAAACTAGTTTCAGGCCCCACTTCGACATGATAGAAAATATCTTGGTACAAGAAACTTACAACCAAGTTCATGTTTCTTGATTTCAAAAATATTTGATAAATAATAAAAACTAAATTAATAAAGAATCCATCATGCACGAGTCCTACGAATGGCACTACATTAGTGAACCTTAGATGCTACCTCGCAATGTAAGACCTAATGTTCCACAATGTAATGCCCAATCCGCCATATGCATGCATCGCCCGACACGTTAACGTAAAGACGAAGACTAAGCATAAATGTTACAGCTCGACGACACGTAGCACCTGAATGACTCTTTATCAATTTAATTTATTATTTATTAAATAATTTTAAATCAAAGTGCATGAAATTGTTTTGTGTCTCTTCCTTCAAATTTTCAAATAAACAAATTCGTGTTCCTAACTTGGGCCTTCTAATTTCTATATGGTTTGCTCGTGAAAATGCCTGTCCAAAGAGATGCTACCCGGCCTAATTACAAATTCAGAGGCCTGTTTTAGTGCTACATCTGGCATAGACCCAAAACAAAGCTCTCAAGATTTTACAGATCGATAAAAAAAGAGAAAAATAGCTCGCAAAGCAAATTCAACCGGGGTGGTCGTTAATCAAACCAATCGCTCCGATTTGCTTTTATTTTATATAAATCTCAGTTTCAATTTTCAAAATACAAACTATAATTTCGTTAATCGTTTAAAAATTTAAAAGAAAACATTAAAATAGGTTTTCCTTACTTAGTGAGAGCGACTCTCTCCCAAATGCCAATTCCCCATCTGTTACACATTGTTTTTCTCCATTCATCTTCTTGTTTGTATAAATCACTGTTTAAAAACTTCATTAAACTAGAGTTCTTTCAATATACTTTCCATTTTTTTATTTTAAACAACACAATAAATTTATATAAAGCATAAACCTTTTATTAAAAAAAAATTACTTATTGATAGAACTATGGTTGATTCCGCTAGGCCAATGAGTGTTTAGTTCGATAGTACATGATTGAGCAGAGTTAAGAAATCATCAAAAGCTGAATTTTCATAAAAATATAAAACTATAATGATGTAATCTAGAGAAAGTAAATAGATATGAAAAAAAAATTATGGCTATGACTTCGCCTCTCGTCACATCGATCAGAGCCCTCAAAACATATAATTCATTTAGTATATTGCTATAGCTCACATCAAGCCTAGACAAGGATTGGGTCTCAAATTAAAATTCATAAGATGTTATCTCTATCAATTAATAAATTGTTCATATGCCTTGAGGAATGGTTTATGGTAAAAATACATGAAGGGACGACATGAGATCTCGTGTTCGTAACCTTAGAGCAACTCCAATGCAAGTTGCTAAAAATGGGGTGCCAAATGCCACTTTGCAACTCGAACATATTGTTTCTCAAGACCTCAACATTTTTTTTCAGGCCCAATGGTAGGTGCCAAACAAGCTATTTTAATACCAAATGTTTTTTTACAAGCCATATAATTAAACGTAACGGTTATTTTCTCTAACGGCATATTTTTCATAACGATCGTAATTTAACGATATATTTTGTATAGTAACAATTTAAATTTCAATTTCAAATTTCAAATTTCAATTTCAATTTCAATTTCAATTAAATTTCAATTTCAACACTTGTCCGCCGAATTGAATTTCACTAACCGTTGAAATTCAAATTTGAAATTTTAACCGCTTAAAATAAAATTTTAAAAATTATAATTGCCTATAAATATGATAATTTTTCATGTTTTCATCCAACTATCTTACATTTTCTTCGCTTTTCCAATATCTCTCGATCGCTTATCCTATTGCCTTATCAGACAATATGAATCGCTTTTCTTCAATATTTTAGGAGATCCCTCACAATATCGCACAAGATAACGGATGATTCGATGCTTTATACAAGAACTGTATGTCCAAGGGTTTAGTGAAGGACTGCGCTAAGAGCAGACCGTGGTTCCGCCTGCCACGTAATCCGCGATCGGTAGCTGGGGCGTCACGAAAGACTCTATCGTGACTACTTATATCCTCACAGATACGAAAGCTTTTTCGGCGGAGTTCAATGAGTCGCCCTCTTTTTTCTTCTCGAATTGTAAATGAGGTCAACAATATGATCCATACTTCATTCAAAGAATCGCATGCTGGAGTTCTCTGGCCATTATCCCTTCAAAAGATAACAAACGCTATAATTCGCCACTTTAACACCTGCGACTTGCATGAATACATCAGACTGGAGAGCACGCCATAGAGAGTCCGAGAAGGTCAGAGCCTATTGCAAATGTTCGCGACCATTACCCTGGCAACACCAAACAATATCGATATTGCCGATTTGGCAAACTAGGGGAACAATGTATTTCCCGGCAAAGAGTATTGATCAGATGCATCGCGCGTAAAAATTGTCCTACCGTGGCAAGGTATGGTACGGTCATTGTCATGAACCAACAATCATTTTAAGCCGCGGCATCTCAAAGATCTTCGATACAAGAGACGCATTCTTTCGGCATACTCGTCGCCATCAATGACATAAATGTTCTAGATAGCCTCGTTTTTACATTATTAGCAAATGGTCAGCGTTCCTCCAGCTAACTATATAATTAACGGCTTCTTACTATAGAATGGATATTATCTGCCGATGGTATTTATCCAAATTGGTCAACATTTGTAAAAACAATTTCCCCATTCACAAGGTTTGAAGAAAAACATTTTGCCAAAGAGCATAAGAGAGCGGTAAGAAAAGATGAGCGGCATTTTGGGTACTTCAAGTCATGGTAATTGTGCGTGACCAAAGACGTTGATGAAGAACACTTTGCGTATATTATGAAAGCGCATAATAACGTGATAATATGGTCATTATATCAAGAGACAAGCAGAATAATGACTTTGATGAAGACGAACTGTCAGAAGTGTCTCATGCGTATACACCCAGACCAGAAGACTTCATGCAAACTCATTATCGTGATTTGGGGGATAATACTTCATTCTAATCCCACGATCTTATCGAACATTTCATGTGAACTGATACTAAGAATCAATAAATTTCTATCAATTTCTGTTCAAGAGTCAACTCCAATTTCAATTTCATGTGTTATTTAATTTCCAATTCTAATTTATGTTGTATTTTAATTCTCAATTTTTACTTGTTGTATTCTAATTCCAATCTCCAATTTCATGTTGTTTTTCAATTCCACTTCAATTTCAAGTTATATTTTCACCTAATTGCAACATAATAAATAGTGACTACAAATTAAAAATAATAGCAACATACTAAATAACAACTAAAAATTAAAACCCCGCTTTTCATAACCTCTATCTTCAAAGTTATTCCCAATATGTTGCGCAGTATGTGTCCATATGGCGTGAGTATCGGCTTCATGATTTTCATCCTTATTTTTGCATTTCAATTTCGCACACGCCTTTCTTCAATCGCTAATCGCTTACGATGTCGCCCCAACGCCATCTCACGAAAGATAAATTTTGTTCTCGCCGCTTCAACTCACTGCTCCACTTCATTCTTTCATTCAAAGTGGTGGATGACTCCAGTGATCTTTCGACATCGGCCCGCTTCTCTTGTTTTTAAGTTGTTTCTTCGCCCCTTCGCCCAATGGCCTATCGAGGTCAGGGAGAGGACGAAAGGCTCGAAGTGTCATCCCCTAAATATGGAGTTGAATAGCAGTGGATTCAACATGATCCGATCCAAACAGACTACCCGCTGAATGAGTTTTCTTGCTCTCTATTGGGTCGGTCGATTGGTAACCATTTCCGCCTCCATTTTCAATACCCAACAATGCCAGATCAAATTTATATTCAGCTATCTTAAAGAAACATTTCTTTGCTTCATCAACCTAAAAACATATGAAATTATTCAAGCATACCAAATATCAAATCATACTAAAGGCTTCAAAATAATAATGATATCTTACATTATTTTGTCTATGTGTCCACTTTGTTCGAGGCTTAACTTGACTATGAAACCGATACAAATTTGCCATTTGCATTTATATCACCCAACGACTTTTACTGGGAAGAGCTGAGAACGCTCCATGATTGCCTTCCATGAAGTCAAGACGCAATATTCTTTGCCGCACTCCACCACTTTGCTGAGCCATTCCTCGCGACCTATCTTTGCTTGTAGTCTCGCTCACGCAGACAATTAATTTATCTTCTTTCTACGCAGGTTCTTGTTCTTTAAGCATTTTTTCAATCTTGGAACTTAATTTCATTTTTGCAATCGGGCGCCACATCGCATTGTTCGGAGGCACGGTATACCTGTCGCTCATAAGCAAACGCTTAAAGAACCGTCATATTGTAAGTCCATCTAAAAAAACAAAAATTATAATCAATTAATAGAATAAGCAATTTATAAAGTATACAAATAAATCTATCAATTACAAAATATATAATTAATTTGACTAATTAGCAATTTATCAATTAAAAAATTATCAATTCATCAATTTAAATTTAAATAATCAATTTGTCAATTTAAAGAATGAACAATTTTTACCTAAAAAATTATAATCAATTTAATAATGAGCAATTTATAAAAGTTGCCAAATTAATACATCGGATATAAAATTTATAATTAATGTAAAATATTTGCAATTAAAATATTTGCAATTAATATAAAAAATCAAAAATTGAAATAAAAAAAGGAAAATATTTATCAATATTGTAATTAATATTTGCACACTGCAATTAATATTTGCAATTAATATTTGCAATTAATCTGGATATAAAAAATATTTAAATTAATATAACCCATTTAAAAATCAAAAATTGAAATTAAAAAAAGGAAAATTGCAATTTATCAATCAACGATCATAAAATCATAATTTAAATTTGGAAAGGAAATAACCTTCGCTGTACTCTCTCTTCCTTCCTCCTTCTGCCACAAGGCTTCTCCTCCTTCCTCGCTTTCTTCGCTTCTCCTCAAACACGACTCTTTTCGCTTTCTTCCTTCCTCCTCCTTCTTTCTTTCTTTCCTTCTTCCTCCCTACGACCTCGGCACTCCAAGATTTCATACTACGGTTCGAGCTTAGCTCAGTGGGATGAAGACGCTCAGCAGCCTATGCTAGGTTTCACTAAAAGAACTGCATATGCAGTTCCTTTCCTTTGAATTTTTGTCTATTCCATAGAATTTCAAATTAATATAGTCAAAGAGAGATCCGTTGAGCTGCACAGGATCAATCAACGGCTATTTTGCATCCTCCTCTTTCTCTCTCCACGGTTGCCAAATATGGCACTCCCAACATCACTACAGTATTTTTGCATCTTTACGCCATTCCACGGAAGACTGCTTGGTTTCTGTGGTACATTAAGAAGCATGCAGATGGGTATTCTTCGATGAAGAACTCCAGCTGAGCGTGTTTTATAACAAGTTACTATAATGTAATATATAAATGAGGGTGAGTAAATAATATAAGAAACTGAATGATCGAGTAAACCAAATCAAAACCGAACCAAAAATAAAGTTAATTCAAAACTAATAGGTTCGATTTAGTCTTTGTTTCTGGTACAATTTTTATTTCAATTTAGTTTATAAAATACAAAAACCATGTGCATACTTTTGTTAATCCATCGAAAATAAAAACTAATATTATACTAAAATTGTTTATAAAATACAACGTATAATATATATATATATATATATATATATATATATATATATATATATATATATATATTGTACAATTTATATATAGGCTCTAAATTATCATATAATTTAAATCCTATATACATATCCTATACTACTATCAATAAATTTAAAGGAAAAAAAAATTGTGAAGGAAACATGGATTGGAAGCCAGAACACAATTTTGTTATATCATGACTTAATCGATTTGACACATGATTTATAACTTTCATGATTATCGATTCATTCAATATATAAAGGTTTGCACAAGAGAGCTTAGGGCTGTGCAACAAGAGAAGACGTTTACAGATAATGAATTTATCTAAATAAATGGAATAATGAAGAGAAGCAGCTTCTCTGTTCTTTCAAGTCAAGCATTTTTATTTAGTTGTTTTGTTTGATATGATATTACTCTATTGTGTTTTAATTTTGTGCTAAAATTAATGTACTTTTGGAATGTATAAATTTAATTTCTTAGACAATGACATAGAATTTTATTCTTCAATGTTATGTGATACCTCTTTTTTGAAGATATTATTCATGAGATATGCATATATCTTAAGGAATATTAGATTACTGAAATCAATTGGAAAATAAAACAAAAATATATTGAAAGAAAATTAATAAATTGCTTACACATTATGAAAATAATTAATTGCATTATTTTTTGCTAGCTTGGTTTTTGTAGTTTTATGATATAAAAATCTAAAAACAAGATATCGGTTGGTAAATATTTAGATATATTAAATTTAACTCCTGTTGGATTTTGGATAAACCAAAAACCGATATATGGTTAATAGAAAAAATGGTTAACCAAATATTTGGGTAACCATGTTGATGATTAGGTTTTTGGTTTGCACAAATAACAAATCGAAAATTGACGATCGATTTATTTTAAGTGGCACTTTTAGGTTAACCGAACCATGTTCACCTTAATATAAAATGAATAAATGTCAAAAAAACAAAAACAAAAAATAAAAAACAAATTATTCCAAACATGTTGGGCTAAGCCGACATAGACCTAAAAACAAATCCCAAGACTCTAGCGATTTAGATTAGCTGGGCGAAGCCCTCAAAATCAAGACGAAATGAACACATACTACCGATGCCTGCGCAGCCAAGTTCGGAGCATGACACATCGCTTCCACACAAGGCCATGGAAGAAGATTTCTAGTTTCAAGAGTGCTTCTTCCACGACTGGCCCGGCGGCCGCTCCGACAACCTAATTTTCTATCATCGGCTTATCGGTAGCCTACCACGCACAAAAAACGTCCCATTATCGCCAGGCCAGAGTAATGCTACTATGTGCCACGAGCCACCCATAAAATAACGTCATTTACTACGCCTAACTTCTGGCACAACAATACGTGATTCCACATCTTTTGACGCTGACGGACTTAGCCGCCCATCATAAACCCATGTTAATCTTAAATCAAAGCTCTCTCAAGATTCAATAGGTCGAGGGATGGCCCAAATTTCAAGATCTGGATTCAATGTGATGATACCCAACCCAGTGATTAAATAATTGCAGGCCTGTTGGGCTATTCCAGGCCTGTTGGGCTAATCCTACAAATGCCAAAAAAACAAAGCCCAAGGCAGCAAAGAAGTTCACATCACATCCTCATTGGCCCACTAATTTCACGCGTCGGACCTTGACATTCAGTGTTGTGTGGCTCCCAGCCATTTGCCCATAATGATGTCCAAAAAAAAATAATAACACACCATATCAAACTAATATTAAAATTAATATTTTATCGTTATACGATTTAAAATCATACCACATTATATTTTTTGCATTTAAAATTAAAATCATACTACTTAACTACTATTTTTGCATTACTTATTGTTAAGATACGTAGTTCAACATTTTTTCAAAGTAAAAATAATTTTATTAATTCAAATCCATAATATATATTCACAAGAAACATATAATTTAAATTCGCTAAAATTTTTAAAAAAATACGCAACATCTAAGTTAATAAGACAATAAATTAATGCAGAAGTTCTATATTTTTAATAACTATATGATGATTATAATACATACGACTTTAGTTTATAAAGAGACACAATTACATAATTTATTCGAATCACCCATATACAATAAAGTATCATAACAAAACGATGAAAATTAAACATCGAAGTAAGATGACACAAACCATAAAAACACGAAACAACAAATTAAAATTTTAGATTTTTGTGAAAAATCACTTTATTATGAAATAAAAATGATAGAATAAATGTAAATAGTGATTTTAAATGAAGAATGATAAAAAAATAATATATTTTTTAATTAAGAAAACGGTCTAAAAGAATAAAATTAAAAAAAGTTAGAGATAAAAATTATTAAGATTAATTGACATTATTTTTAAAACGTGTATTATTATTATTATTATTTATTATTTATTTTTTGTGAAAATGATTATTTTTAGGATATAACTCCAGGTCTTCATCAAAACAGATTACAAATCTATGTGCCATGTTTCATGCATACGTCACCCTCACTCATCGACTCACGCGCTCCCAGATGCCTTTTTAGCGTGCTGCTGCTTTTTCATGTGTTGCTTTTCAGTTAAATGTCTAAACTACCCTCCTACCTTTTTACTTTATAAATATTTTTTTAAATGATTATAAAAGAACAAACATTATCCAGAAATTGATTAATTTTGTATTATTACTTTTATTTGTGGAAATGTTTTTATTTATGTATTTAAGGCTTGTAAACTAAATCATTATTGTAATATTAAACAAGTTAATAACGTTATTTCTTTTTAGATTTCCTATTACTTAATTAATGCACACAGAATAAAAATTATAATGTGACTCTTTTCAATCCCTGTTCAATCTCTACTACGCTAAGCTTTAATTAAATTATTATATCATTCTTATAGTAAGCTAAATATCCTTTTGAAAACACCATTTTAAAAGCTCTGATTACCTAATTTTAACAAACATGTCTTTCTTTGCATTCTTTATGTAAATTAACCCTTTTTAAGAGTTAAAAACATGGAAATGCTAGACTCATAAATTTAAGGTTATTTGATGTTTTTAATCAAATATTTCTTTTTATCAATTAGTATTCTATAAATTTATTCCATTTGCAAAATTTATTATTGTTATTTTAAATCTATTTAAAAAATATTTAGGAAAATGTGTTTAATAATTCTCTAAAAAATATTTTTTGTATATATAAAATATATTTTTTCGAAGGAGTATATATTAAAAAATACATTTATAAAGGCATTAATCAAGCAGTTCTTGAAAACTAATGTTGAGTGTATGAAAATATATGTTTGATCAAATGAACTTTATTCAACACTTTTTTTATAATTTTGTTCACGTAGCTTCATACGTTTTACAAGACAGATGGAGCAATTACGCGAAATTATTCACTTAGTGCAAGTGGCTCAACTTTCAAAACTATATAAATTTGATAGTATTCTAAGATACTTATATTAATGTGATTATTTATTTCATTGTATTAATTTTTATTTTGTGTGTATGATACAGAGATTAAACAACACCGTGGAAATAATCCCCTCTATATATCCAAGCATTCAATACATGTACGATCTGTCGAAATTAATATTTTTATTTTTACGAATATATTAAATTTCTCAGACCACTATGTCGGCATATTTGATCTTTATGTGGATAGTACGGGTGATAGTTGAGACAATAATAATTAAGTAACATGGCAAATGCATTTGCACATGCACATTCATACTTTATGCAATAATCCGCAAGAAATAAGAAGCTCAAACTTTTTTTTTTTGTCGTGTTTACGCAGATGTCTTAAAAACGGCTTACGACATAATGAAAAGCATATTTAAAGCCTTCATACCACACCTAAATTAACCTTATTCTAATGGAGATGTGACTGAAAATACGATAAAATCCTCACTTATAAATATAGTCAATTCAATATGATTCTTAAAACTCTCAAGATTTATTAACCATTTGGTAGATTCAACTATCAACTACAAGTTTGGTAGTTCTTTTTCTCTTTCTTTTTTTCTCATGTCTAATTATAAATTTTATATTCATAAGACATTACTTCCATCGCAAAGATTTTACAGATGAAAGTTCATTTATCGTTCACTTTCAAAACCATTTAAAACAAGATTTGGCTGGTTATTACTTAACGTTACATGTAATTTTTGTTTTGAATAAATACTTGGTCAGACTTAAGTGTTAGTCAGTTTGTTTTTCCAAAAAAACAGATCAATCGTTTTAATTTTTATCTAAATTCTGAAAAATTAATTTTAAAAAATATACATACTTTTATTTAACAGCATAAAAAACGAAATTACTCGAGAGATTCAATTGAATAATATAATAAATATATGATTTTCTCATATTTGAATATCTAGTTTTTTTTTAATAGAAAAACATTAAGAAAAAAGTCAAATATTTTAGTATTTTCTGCTCAGCAACAAATTTAAAAAATTCAATAATAAGTTTAAAAAAACAAACATATTGAATTTTGCAAGTAATTTACTTTCAACAAAAAAAAAAAAAAATTCCACATTACATTACAATTAGAAAAAATTGAGATTCCTTCAGGCTTTTCTTTATACAAATATCGCTGCCTATAAAATACAAAACCACATTAACCCGATCGAAAAACAAAAATACTAAAATTAGTTTCATTTGCATTCTTTTCCCATTACCATCCACTGCTTTTACCGGCTTTTCTAATAATCTTCTTGGTGTATAATCATCGAATGTTGTTTCTATTTATTGTCTCTCAACGTAGCAAATAATGTAACAAGTATAATAACTAATGGTAGATAAAAAAAGAACACAAAGAATTTTATTGAGGTTCGGTATAAATATTTACGTTTCTGCCACAACAAACAACTTTTCACAAATTCTTAGGGAAACATAAATCAATTTACAAGAATAGAACCTAAAAGTAAATATTCACCATTTCATAATACTACAACATATTAAAAGTATACTTTCTTTCAAGCATTGACAAATATTATAAATTATCAAATGCCCTTTTATAGGTTAATATGATTAAAGTAAATCCTACTTTTAATCATGTGAGATTACAAACAGATAAAATATAATAAATT
The DNA here is from genome assembly GCA_016808115.1 of Tetrastigma voinierianum. Taxonomy (NCBI): domain Eukaryota; kingdom Viridiplantae; phylum Streptophyta; class Magnoliopsida; order Vitales; family Vitaceae; genus Tetrastigma; species Tetrastigma voinierianum. The sequence continues at coordinate 546,344 of JAEQBH010001557.1, forward strand.
TCACCATGACGAATACAACAGGACCACCTTGAAATTTTTCTTGACAAAGCTGCAAATCCTCAAAAGAAAAACATACTAGGTTATGCTTAGTTGATACAAAATTTGAGGGAAGATAAGAGAAATAAAATAAAATGAAAGGAGATAGGGAAAAGGAAATAAAAGAGAAAGCTGTCCCATACTTCTATTTTCTTTTGCATGCCCTTGTTCATTAGGGAGACTCATTAGAGATGAGAGGTGATTTTTTTTTTTTTTTTGTACTCCTTTTGGCCATCAATCTATGCTCTCATTTACTTTCTTTAATAAAGCCTGCTTTTTACACAACGATATGGGTTTGTATTTATTTTTCCCTTGTATTTTTTTTTCGTGTTTTTGTTGTCGACGCAGATGTTTTTGAATGCCGATCGTTACTGCGAGCGTTGCTGCACTATTAAATTTCTTTTCGCGATCATCGAAATGATACACCCATACGCGTGAAAGCTTCGATCCGAATAAGTTTATGCATCAAATCATATTCACAATATGTTGGCATATCTCAAATATTAAATCATATTCTCAGTGATTGGGATTATCAACGTAGCTCTTAACCGATCATTTTTACTATTAACTTAGATGTTACGTTATACTTTAAAGTTTTTAATACTTTTAATTATATTTTTCAATAGATTATATTATTAACCTAAATCAATAAATTTTATTTATTTTCAAAAAATATATATAGAGAGAAAATATAAGAAAAATAAAATAGAGTAATTATTTTTAT